>CANTAL010000092.1:409625-607125 GCA_947650365.1 Chamaelirium japonicum | reverse complement strand
TGATTTCATATTCTCCTTTGATTATTCCTCAACCACATTTACAACCCCTTATGGCTTACTTCTGTTTCACACCTAGATGGTGGCCAAGGGGAGTCATTGGTTCTCCTTGCACGAGCAGGGAAAATGTTCCGAAGTGTATTGATGAGTGTGTGCCCAACGTGTCCAAGATAAAATGACTTGGCTAATCGATCCATCGTTCGAATGTTGTCCCAAATGTGAGGAGGGTCGAGTGATCGATCTATCCGCGTGAGGACTGACTTGATTCTGACTTTTGAAACATATGATTGTCTGGAAGCTTTGAGAACCAACTTCCAATGAGGTTTTGATGCCTCAATAAAGGGGACTTCTTATCAAGGCGAAGATCTATTGGTTAGGGAAATGTTAGTGCGTCAAAAGTTAAGACAATGCTGAAAAGGGAATTGCTTGAAAATTACAGACTGGTAAAAACGTAAACGAATTTAAGGAAGATGTGTGTAAGTATAATTTAAAGACAAGTACGTGGAATTCAAAGACACTCTGTGGAATTGAAAGGTCCCTAGAAATTTAAAGCGTGAACATAAAAAAAATTATTGTTATTGACAGGCGTGCAAAAATTGCAATTCATTTGCATAAAAGTAAATAATACATGAATCATAAAGTATTGGCCTCGATCGATTGTAAGAAAGGAAACACTGCAACTACACGACCAAAAGAAAAATGATGTTGGCTGATTGCACAAAGGAAAGTTACACTCGAAAATAGATACAAACATAGGGGCATTTAAGCAATACCTTCTGGTTCATGGGTGATGCTATATGTAGTGGGAGAAATTCATCTGATAGCCAGTCTCACGATATGCAGCTATTTTATGGCATTTATTGGAGGTGCACATTTGGCCAAGGCTGTATGGAATTTTTTCATGTCACTGGGTTTGTTGATCAAAGTCCATTTGTTGGAACTTTGGCTTGTATGGTCGTCAAAATAACCATTCAAGTCCCCTAGATTAGAACTGTAATTCCTTTTATCTCTTGACCTCAAATCCCTAATCCTAAACCCTGTCTCTCATGTAATATAGACTAACCTCCAATTCCACATAGTGGACTTCTCATCAATTTGAACCTTTTGATTATGGACCATTGTATCCTTAAATTTATTCGTTATTCTTCATTATTATAAATTCAGTTAAGGGTTTTGTTCACTTGGAAAGCTACACGGGTGTTGCCCAACTTCAATAAAATATGCACACCAATTTCATAGAACTGCTTAACAATGAACTTTTATCATGTTAGATCAAAATCCTTCTCTTTTTATTTTCGTGGTTGTGTGTGTGTGTGTTTAGGGGGGGGGGGGGGGGGGGGTTGACTACCGACGAGTAGGGGTGGCAATTCTTGACCCGACCCGCCAACCCGAACCCGAATCTGAACCCGACCCGAAGTTAGCGGGTTTGGGTTTGGCCTAAACGGGTTTGGGTCATAAACGGGTCGACCCGATTGACCTGTTTATTTAATGGGTCGGGTTCGGGTTTGTACTTATAACCCGATTGACCCGACTTGACCCGTTTAACAAATGGGTCGTGTCAACCCGACCCGACCCGAGCCAACCCGAACCAACTCAAGCCAACTCGACCCAACCCGATCAAACCCGGCCCAATCCGACTTGTCTTGACCCAACCCGACAGGTTTACATGGGTTCTGTCGACCCAACCCGAGCCAACTCGAGCCAACCCGACCCAACCCGATCAAACCCGGCCCAATCTGACTTGTCTTGACCCAACCCGACAGGTTTACATGGGTTCTGTTGACCCAACATGAGCCAACCCGACCCGTTTAGTAAACGGGTTAAACGGGTCGGGTCGGGTCAACCCGTTTATTAGGCGGGTCGAGTTTGGGTTTAAGTTTTTGACCCGTTTATTAAACGGGTCGGGTTCGGATTGGGTGTTTTGCCTTTATGCATATGTCTCAACCCGACCCGAACCGACCCATTGCCACCCTTACCGACGAGTACTTGCTCATTCTTAGAGATCATAATGCGAGTTCGTGCATCCCACAAGATCTATAGTTCGGCACTATATAGACAAGATAAGATGTGAGAAATCATAGACATTGGGCACCTGATTCTAATAGATGGGCCAACTTTTTTATAAAACCAATGGCTATGACATATAATAATTGGTTACATGTATCTAATCAGCCTACTTTTCTTGGAGTGACCTATTCTAAATGGAGTTTTCTATGCTAAGAATTATAGCTCTTGCAATTATGATATCCAATCATATTTTATTTCAAGCATGGCATATCCTAATTAGCGCTCACACAATCTGCGGGGGTTGAAGAGATCACAATTCCTCTGAGAAAGTTATGTATATTAAATTATTAATCCTAGCCTTCCTAGGACTTTGGGCATCCATATTCTTTTGCTTGAAAGGTCACCCAACTACTTGATATAACCAACATAATAATACATAAAGTTTACTAACACATGAAATTCCACTAATTTGACTCATGGACAACATATACAAGGATTCTGCATGGTTCACAACTTATTGGGTTTATATTTTTAACCCCTAAAAAATGTTCTCTCTCTCTCTCTCTCTAATATGGGCAGTAGTTAATACTTAGGGAATTGGTATTTTTGAAAAACAGAGATCAATAAAATGGCAATGTTTTGAGGTTTCTCTCTAAGGGCTCAGGGATGAAGATTTATACGACAGTGCACCTCATATAATTTGTGTTTCCTATGTATGGAATAATGGAGGAGAGGAGTAGGGGGGAGGGGGGTCCCAAGACGGTATAAATGGGTTGTCATATGAAACATTTTTTAACTACTGGTTAAACTAAAGTATAGCGAGTAGATTTTCAGTTATTTTATACGATGGGGAATGACTATTTTTTGTTCAAGCCCGAGAAAGGCACATGTACAGTTTTCTTTGAAGAAGGAGAAAATTATTCTTTTGAATCAATATCTATGCTTTTGATTGGAAATTTATGTCTGTGGTGCCTTCTCTATCAATATGTTATAAGGGAAATCTATATGACAGAGCCACCTCCACCAACTAATGGAATTTGGTGTCAATACCTCAACCAATAGGTTAAGTAGCTACTATATTTTTTTTTGGTACGAAAGGGGTTATTACATTATAACCTTGATGTCTTCCTGTACAAGACCATACAAACCAAGCGGGAAATCTGAATCCCAATATCCTTCAAGACCATACAAACCAAGCGGGAAATCTGAATCCCAATACCCTTCAAGACCATACAGTCGAGCTTCTCTGGCCAGCCAGTCCCCCGCCCTGTTCCCAGACCGCTCCATCCATTTCACTTGAACCTTTAGCAGATGGCTCCAAGATTGCAAACAAGACATGATTAACGGGCTTCTAAGAAGCACGAATACGGATACGGGATACGGGTACGATACGATACGGGTTCGGCGATATGACAAATCTTAAAAAAGTAGGATACGGGTACGGATAAGGATACGACAATAAATTATTATTTTTAAAATATAAATTTTAAATAAAATACTAAATTATTAATTTATAGAACTATTAATTGATATAATGCATCATAAAGAACATATTCAATATAGAAGCACGGGTTGTTGCATATTCAATATAAACAAAATATTAATTGCTATAATTTATCACTGTTTTTTGAAAAAAATTTAATAAAATTTTTCATAATTGGCTCAATATTTTATCACTGTTTTTGATCGATCTTATTGCATACCTGCAGATCCTGATGGCGGGTTAGAAAGTCTGCAAATGGGGCTGTGAGGGAGAGAGGGAGAGAGAGAGAGAGAGAGAGAGAGAGAGAGAGAGAGAGAGAGAGAGAGAGAGAGATGGGGTTGTGAGGGAGAGAGACGGGCGAACGACGGATGGCTGCAATCGGGCAGTGGACGGGTGCGGGGGGACAGTGGGCGACTGCAGTCGGGCGACGGACGGGCGGCTAATGGCTGTAGTTGGGCTCGGATGGCGGACAACTGCAATCAGGTGGGCGATGGCGAACGGCAGACGATGGGCGCGGGCGGACGCTTGCCTCTTTGCTCTCCCTCTCTTCTCGCTCGATCCAGAAAACAGGGGGGGTGGGGTTAAATCTTGGGTAAATTACACATAGACCCTCTACAGTTTGAAAACATATCACTTGCACCCTTCCAGAGGGGGCATTTGTAGGGTTTTAAACATGAGCGGGTGTAAATGATAATTGGTCAAACTACAGGGGTCTTTGTGCAATTTATCCTTAAATCTTTTAGTGTGGGACAGTGGGTTTGGTTTTGGGTTTGAGTTTTAACTTTTAACCAAACCCAAACTCGATAACCCAAGCCCAAACCGGTCAGCCGTATCCCTCCCGTATCCCGACCGACCCGTATCTTAGCCATATCCGGGCCGTATCTTGGCATTTTAAAATCCATGATACGCCCGAAACGTATCAGACACTTATCCGAGCTGTATCCGGGCCGTATCCGTGTCCGATACGTATCCGGTACGGGTACGCCATGTATTTTGAAGTATCCGTGCTTCATAGACGGGCTTAATTCCTCAGTATATCCCTTACTCAGAACCAGTGCATCTCGTGCTTGAGAAACATTCATCAGAATCAAGACCTTGCTACATTTACGTTTAACTAACTCTTGGAAAGCACTCGTCAATGCCCACAGTTCTGCATGTAAGACAGTTGAGGCAAGACAACAAAAAGCTGAAGCAGCAATAACCCTCCCTTGTCGAGTTGCTAGCAGCCATGCTCTACTTGCTACTTCCTCCTGCAAGCCAAACGATCCATCTGTCCATAGCACTAACTCCATTTCAGGTCCCCACAGCGATTGATGTTTCGTCGCTGAGTATCTCACAAATTGTGTCCCGAGACTTACACTTCGTTGCACAGCTCCATTGAGTGATTCTACTCTTTTATTGAAGAGCTTGTCACACCTGAGTTTCCATATATGCCACAAAGCCATCCCTATCATCTCACTAGGGGTCGGTTCAGTACTGACTATAGCCTTCGATGACAATCGCTCTAAAACCGAAGTATGATAACCATCCAACCCCGTTTTACATTGAAATACCTGCCATCAGAAGGTGAAGAAGGTTACCTTACATATAATGTCACAAGAGTAGTGATTTGGCTAACCTCCTGTTAGAATACTTGTAAATTGTGTTGAGTTCTTACCCTCTACAATGATCGTTATCCTGCTATCATTTGTGGGAATCCCCTGACCAGGGTCCGAATTCTGTTACCACTTGTGGGACTCCCGGTGATATATAGAAAAGGTACCAACTGTGATGGTAGAAGGATGTGTGCTCTAAGGCCACTCAGGCAACAACACACAACACAAACACGGGGGTGGGGGGTGAATAGGTATATTCAAAAGCATGAATCTAACTGTCGATACCAATTCACCTTATCCTCAATTGCATAATGAACTGGTCAATCAATGTTGAGATAATTATTAAAGTCAAGCAATCATGCAATTATCTACAAGAATGAGTAAATTATAAATTAGGGCCAATCAATTCATAAATTCATATATCAAAGATATACTCCACTCGAGTTGATTGTCCCAATTTCACAAACCAACCACAAATCAACACGAGAGGCTTTTTATGTGGTTCGGAAACCTCCTGCTCCGCCGGGCCCTGTGCATGCGAAATGATGCCCTAGAGGATATCCGCTTAATACAAGGATACTCGACATAACTTACCAGCCCAAATGCGGAACTCACCCATCCCACTTGTTCAGGTTGAACAACCTTTGTGCAGGGAAGGTCTTCTTCTGTCTTACGAAGGTTGTGATGCCTTCCTTCATCCTTGGACGATCCAACCTTGCTCGATTGATTCGCCCTCGCAAGGGAACCTCCTGGGCCACACAGACCTCCTACATTCTAATCCTGTTCAGTGCTCGGAATTAGGGCCCCACGAACAATTTTTGGCTTCTGAACCTATACACGGTCTGACTCTTGAATCAAAACATGGTTTGATCGATCGTTCATCCAGATCATTGATCTTTCACCAAAACTTTGTCTTCAAAAAACCAAATAATATGATTGAAAACAACCAAAGATCTTTTGCACTATTGCAATTTGCAACCAATCGTTTGAAAACCTTTTCTGTCCATGCATATAAGATCAAGGACGATCGATCATTTGTACTGAACAATTGATCATTGGATATTTAAAAACTAATATTTGTCATTTTAAAGGCATCTTCGTATCCACTTTCAAATCCATTTTCACAATCATTTTGAATACATTTTCAATAACATTTCATGTGTCAAACCACTAAAAACCACATTGATCTTGGTTGAAATGAATCAAACCGAATCGGAACGAATCAATCCAAATTGTACGAAAAACATTTGATAAATCGATGCAAGTGGAAACACCCTCAAACAATACGCAAATACAATGCACAACCAAGTGTGATCTAACGTCTCTAGTCACTTACCTTGGCCTAGTTGAGGGTCGTGAGTCGTGACAGGAATGAACCTGAAGCAACTTTGAACTGAACCTCATCTGTCATCATGACCTAAAATAGCTATCTTTGAAACTGACCTTCACCATGGAACTTTGACTTAAACCCCTCATGTGTGACTTGACATAGATCCGCTTTCAATCGATGTTTGTTGTACAATTTTTTTCAATCTACTACAACTTGATGCTTGTTTTACGAATTTTTACAACACACTAAAACCTAGCATCATTAAGCTGCATTTGTCTCAAATTTTATTATCAGAGCACTCTAAGCTTCTACTTCTTTATACTTGGCCATTTTGCGTAGAATAATTTGTAAGCATTTTAAATTATGGTATATCCTAGACTTCCACAATTATTTTTTCAGGGATGCGTTGTAACCTTACACATATTTACCTCAATTAATTTCCTATATTCCTATATATTTATGAGATTAATTTTATTTAAATTGTCCGAATGCATAAGGTGGATTCAACTTTGCTTCTTGAACAACTTTGATATCATTTATATCCGTAGTTTCATATAATTATCGCTATATGACACATGAGAATGTATAACCAAGTTTTACATAAATATGGAAAAAAATCTTGCTTTGACCATGAAGATATAATTTTTGTTTAAAACTCAATTAATAGATAGGCCTCCTTAAGTGGAGTTCGGCCACCTTTCCTCTGCTTAAGGTAGACTCAGCTTAGGCTCTTGAATGACTTTGATATCGTTTATATCCATAATTTCATAAAATTCTTGCTATATGACAAATGAGAATGCATAGCCAGGTTTTACGTCATTCCTTCCACTCACGCACACCTCAAAACCATATAAATACAGAAAAAAAGTCTTGTTTTGCCCATGAAGATTAGTTTTTGTTTAAAACTCATTTAATAGATTGGCCTCCTTAAGTGGAGTACAACCTTAGTCAAAATATCTGCAGTATCCTCGCTCCATAAGGCATGGTGTGCTAAGAAATTGAAAATTAACCTGTCATGTAAAGCTGAAACTCTTTGATCATCTTAAAACCCGAGGGTGTAAACCCCTTTTCCCAAAAGATTTCTGGAACTACTAGTTCCTCTTATTTCGTGTATAACATGTAAACTACATGTCAAACTACTGGTTCTGAGGACTTAAGTAGCTACTATGTCAATCTTGAGATGCTATGATCATGTCTGCACATTATTGCTAGGTCTGGACACTTCGGAATGGAGGTCTCTAGGGTACTTGGTGGTGGTCTTGTACCAGGTGTGTTATATTTCTGATCATAATCGTCTCTTATTTTTCATTCATGAATGAATGTTATCCATTTCTCATGATCATCTTAGTTAATTAATTTGGTGGCTTCTATTCTAATGCTACTGAATAATGGTGTAGGATATTATTGTTTTCTAATTTACAAAATAAATTCTTGTCTCGAAATGTGTAGGATTTTTCATTTGCTTGGGACATGCTTCTTCGTTTAACTTTGAACATGTGAAAGGACACAAAAACTCCTCTACCATAGATTAGTTTTGTAAAAATATTTGTGATAACCGATGCTTTGTGCATGAGTTTATTTTACCAATTTAGCAGGCTAACTGTTTGTTATGACAAATGAGATTGAACTACATAATCCCTCCTAGCTCCTAATGTTCTCATCCCATTTGCTCGTCGTGCAGTTAAGCTATTTCATGGGTTCATGACTGTAACTGAACACATTTACAATTCTCAGGACTTTGGTAGTTATTAAATATTAATAGAACGTGGATAGGTGCTCAACGACTGTTACATTCCTATTTGCTTGCCACCCATTTATTGCCGTAATTACTTATGCACTTAAGCTATTTCATGGGTTCATGACTGTAACTGAACACATTTACAATTCACAGGACTTGGGGTAGTTATTAAATGTCAATAGAACATGGATAGGTGCTTGTCGGCTATTACATCTAATATTTTGGCATGATAGTCTAAATAATTATTGGAAAGAAGCGAAACCACTATTTTTCAGTTTAACCTTTTTTTGGTAAGCATATTTTCTGTTCCTTTATAAGTGAGATTTGTCTGAAATTTGTTAGAAAGAATTCTTGTTATGAAAATTACTAGGGAATATATTTTTTTCTTCGAATCAACGTATGCTAGCAGGTGGAATTCTTTAATCCAGTAAAGTACTGCATTTGTTATGTTTTTGAGATTAAGGTATATATGCTCATGTAATTGCGAACAAAATTTTGGTAAGCTATAATGTTAGTTACAGTTATTGAAGGTCAAAGTCTCAAAATCAAAGATTTTAGTTTTAAACTGATCTGTTTCAGTTGTTTCAGATTAATTTTTTCATGGCAAAGCCAAAAAAACCATCATCTTGTATCATTCTGCTTTGCCTGAACTAATGAAAACCATGGATTTTTCCCTGTAGTTGTGGTATCTCTTGCCCTGGTAGCCTTAGCAGCTATGTTTAAATCATTCTTTATGGTATATCTATTTACTTTATGTCCTAGAGATAAAAGGATTATTCCCTTCTTGCGTCTCTTGAGAAAATATGGATTCTCGAATCGGGTGGGTTCTGAGCTTAGAATTTCTATGTAGCAGTTTTTTGGCATGACAAGTCCTTAGAAATTGATCAATGGGATCACAACCAACCTAATTTTTGTTCGTTTTCATGCCATAGTGATTATCCAAAATATGAGAGTTCAATAATGATCTCTTCATTTAAAGTCTGTTGAAGTTAATGCCATTGGCTCTCATAACTGAGCCGATCTTTACTTATATTGAGGATTATCTATTTACTTTTAACTCTCTTCTTTTAGTCTCTAAAGGGTTTATATTGGGTATAGTTACAACTTGAATAAAAACCTTGTATATTTACTATTTTAACGGTTAAGTTATTGCTTGTTAGTGACCACTAGCCTCATTTTCATATTAGACCTCTTTTGGTTTTTTATAATCAACACTTGCTACTTTGTAATGACAAGAGATATTTGTTAGTTGAGTACTTTGAACTCTTAAACTAGTTTGTTTCTCAGATATTAACTCAATTTTGGACTACTTAACATTCATTATGATATGTAATAGAGCCTGATATATTCTGTTTAACTTATACAGCATCTCTATTTTTAATTGTAATTTTTTTTTAAACTTTTTGTTTCACATATGAAACCAAAACTTGGATGAAACTGCTGAAGTCAGAACTCCTGGGAAGGGACAGGAACCAATCATGAAACCAACTTTTTAAGTAAGAGGTTGAGTTACTCATAATCGTAGATTTCAGCTAGACTGATAGCATTGCATATATTCTTTATTCCTACCTCATCCATTTGTGTAAATCTGGCATCAGCTCTCTTTCTCTCTCTAACTCTCTCTCTCTCTCTCTCTCTCTCTTTCTCTCTCTACAATAACCATAACCATCAGGCCTTGTCCATCTATTTGGGGCTGACTTTATGAATACTTCTTCAGTCATTCCTTGAAGGGTTCTCTCCATTGTCACTGCAAGATTTTCCATATCATTTGTAACAACTTTGAACAATGTTATTCTAGGTGTTCCCCTCCTTTTTCTTGATTCCTCCGTGGTAATCTTAAGCCATCTCCTTTTTATTTTCCTTTGCAATCTTTCTTATTAGGTATTAGTTCATTGTATTGTCTTGTATACATATGGACTTATTTGTCTAAAGGTTTATATTAGTTTTTATCTTAGTCTGTATATTTGTCTTGGGTACCTTAGTGATTTTGCTTGAATATTTGTTTAAAAAAGTTATGTTGTTTAAATTGGAGAAAGATTAAGTAATCAAATTTTTTTTGATCCGTTGATTATATTTTCATGAGCTGATGATAATGCGCCTAAACTAAATTTATGCATGACTTCCATGAAAAACTATTAATATTGCTGGAAATCAATAACAAACCATATAAACTAAATTTATGGATGACATCTTTCTCTTTGTAATCTTCAGCCCATGACTGACTATATAGGACTCAAAAATAACTTATACAAAACTTAAATTCAATAAAATAGATTTTCTAAATCAATACAATCCTCTTTTTCTGTCTACATCTATTTTCTATTTTTCTTGACTTTTTTCATTTTTTTTTCTTCTGATTTCGAGATAGTTTTCTGGAATATTTTCTGTTTTTCCTGATTTTTTGATGATTCTTAGGGTTGTTTGTTGCTTGCAGAATTTCAGCAAAGGAGTAATAAATCGCACATAAGAGAGGCCAAGCCTCAAGGTCTAGAAGATAAAGTTCTCCACTTACATGCCTCAGACCACCTGACGCCTATTGCAAATTTTAAAATACACGGGAAAGTCCACTTGATTTCAATCCCGTGGGAGAGAGAAGTCATGAAATGCTGTTCATGGGAAGAGAATATTGTTTCTCTCCTTCTAAGAGAGAGAGAGAGTTCGACCAATAAACCTCATATTTTCGAAGGGCAGTTATTGTGGAGGTTGTACTTGCTAGCCTCCTAAATTTTGGGATAAAAATCCCTAAAATCTCGGAACGAGGCTCAGCCAAATGTTATTTCAACGAAAAGGCCTCTAAAACTTTTGCAAATAAGTTCCTACTTTCCCAAAAATTAAATGAGGTCTCTACTTGCCAAAGAAAAATCTGAAAACTTCTAAAAAGTGTTTAAATCTGAAGAAGCTTATAATAATGAAAAACAAAGACATTATTATTATAGACTTGAATCACCCCTATTTACTCCGACATCGATCTCCTCGAGTTGGTAGATTTCTTGGCTATGTGAGAATATCTATTTGGAGATCTTGATTTTAGCTAAATAGAAGATGTATGCTAATGTTGTTCTTTCACTCGATCACATCTTGTATTGATGTGTAACATGGCTTCTATAGCTCTAATCTCTTGAGCTTAAAGTTCTCGACTGTTAGAGTGTTTATACTTCCTATGCAGTCAAAGTCGGTAGTCGGTCCCTAATCGGTCAAGGGCCGACTAGGACTAGTCGGGACTAGTCGGCCAAAACTTATTCTAACCCCTCCCTCCTCCCTAAACATATATGTTATATGAACTAGCATAAATGTCAATAAGTATATGATATTAGTCGGTCAATAACAATGCATGCCTTCACACTTCACAATTCACATCATGGGTATAAATACATAAGCAGAACACTGTTATATTGGCTTCATGCTCATGTCAGAAGACTCAGAACTAAGAATTCATCACAATATTTGTTTGCTGATGTTTAATCTGTGAAGAACCCCAATTTTGATTATAGGGCTAAGAAGCACTGACACTGGTACGGGGACACGGGTACGACACGACACGGGTTCGCCGACACGGCAAATCCTAAAAAATGAGGACACGGGTACGGCGGGGACACGGCAAAATAAATGAATATTTTTGAATTTATATTTTATGTATGTTTGCAATTCATATATATTTCAATAACAGAAAAAAGCCTAATAGAAAACAACTAAAATGAAATTTTAATACATATTGAATCGCTATTGTCAGTTACATCCAGCCCGATCGGTAAATCGCAGACATCTCTAAATGGTATGGAAAATAACGGTTGTGTTTTAGTTTTGACTTCAACCTATCTGAAACCTCAGAAGATAAGATAAGTTAAAGTCAAATCTGAATCGTAACCGTCCATCATAACCAACCTGACAAGTGAATCACACTCAGGCCCAAATGGCATGCAAAAGAATGGCTGCGATTCAGTTTTGGCTTCAACCTATCTGATTCTCTGAGGTTATAATCTCAGAGGATCAAATAGGTTGAAGCCAAAATTAAATCACCACAGCTTGTAACCCGACCCTATATCGAACAGTCCATCAACCCGCAGTGTCCCGAGTGTTTGAGGAGTGTCCGGCGAGTGTCCGAGGAGTGTCCGATCGTGTCCGGCTCCCAGAAGCACGTAGGACACGGCACATGCGTGTCCGGTGCGTGTCCGACGAGTGTCCGACGAGTGTCGGTGTCCGACACGTGTCCGACACGGGTACGGGAGGTCTGGGGAAGTGTCCATGCTTCCTAGTTATAGGGTTATATGGATATGAACAAATAAACAATAATTATTTGTATATGTTTTTATGTCAGATTCTCAAGTCTTCAACAAATGATTATAGGGAAGAGCCATAGTTGCGACTCAAGATTTTGAGGCAATGCAAAAAAATCCAAACATAATTGCTTGTAGAGACTTCTTGAGTCTTGTAAAAAAAAAAATTGCTTACAGAATGCTGCCTGAGGAATAGTCCCAGTCGCTAGTTGGGGACTAATCGGGTCTAGTCGGGGACTAGTTGGGATTCCGCCCAGCTATGAATGAATCGGAATTATTTGGTCGACAAAATGGCGCCTAGGGACTGGTCGCCGACTAGTCCCGATTTTGATAGCATAATATACATCATTAGTCCTCTTGGGGGTATGGTCACCTTATGGTGACTCCATCTCTTCTACATTCATATATAGGGCCATTGCTCAAATGAGTAATGATTGTCTTTGCTCCCAAATCTATTTTCTCCCCTTTCCTTTTAGGGATAATACCTTTTTCGTCAACATGGTATCAAAGCCATGAGCTCATCCTTTTTCTCCCATCCTTGAACTGCTTCAATCCAATCAAGCATCGGGGCATCATCGTCGGCATCATCAGCACCATCAAAACCATCATCAATCATCGTCAACTTCTGGATCCTAATGGATCTGCTATTCCACGACGCTATTCCGCCGCGTGAATCTCCTTCGTGAGCTCCTCTGTCACGTGGATCGGGCTCCCCTTGCAATCTTTGAAAACTTAATCAAAGCCGCTGCATCTGCTCGAGTCGCCGGAGCTTCTCAAGATTCTCTTGCAGTCGCTGGAATTGAGATCTGCTCGATCTGCTTGAGATCGCATCTGTCGCTGGAGCTTCTTGAGATCAGGATCTTCAATTGAACCCACCACATCAGCTCGAGATCACCATAGCTTCTCGAGATCTAGTCACCGAAGTTTCCACTCGCCGCTGCGTCTGGTTCTAGGGTTAGCGGCTCCCCAACCTCTATTTCTCTAGTTCTAGGGTTGATGAAGTGTTGATGAAGAAAGAGATCCAATTAGATATTTTATTGATATCAGTCGAATCCGATTATTTAAAGTTGGATCCAAATGCTTAAGTCGGGTCTAGTTATTTTATTGAAGTTGGTAAGATCTGGTTATTCCAATAAGATATTTTATTGAAGTCAGTCGGATCCGATCAATGAAGTCTGGTCAGAATCGTCAGATCTAAATGTTTAAGTTAGTTGGATCCGATAAGATTAAGCTGTTTCAAAACAGGTTCTTCCACATTCATTTCTTTTTAAATAGCTTATTCCAAAGCAGCTTTCATAACAACTTAGTTGTAAAGCTGCCTGCACATCAAATTTTCTATAGCAGCTATTCAAAAGCAAAATTTATGTACTTTAGCTTTCTACACAACAACTTTCAGCTTCTCTAGACAACAAAATTCTGATTTCTGCTTTTTTAGAGAGTAATGGGGGTTCTTTGAAGCCCGACAAACTTTCCAAGATCGATGTTATTCTCACCGGAGCCGCGGACTTCCGCTTATAGGCATCCACCTTACGAATGCATTTTGACGCTCATAAGCTATAGAAGTATGTGGATGGCACAAAGCCCACACATACACTCTTTGAGGCCTCCACTACTTCAAACGAGGTCTTAGGCTCCTCAAAGATTGACGAGTGGAGTATATCGATGCCATCATACACTCCTACATTGAAGCCTCTCTCTCCACGAGCTCCGCATGGAGGCCCTTCAGTTTCCGACCTCCTGAGAGATGTGGTGCTATATTTTGATGCAATTTGTTCAAACAGGTGGTGCACAGACATTTCAGCTTCGGTGTGCACTCAAGGGTCTCTCCTAGGGATCTCGCTAATTCGTGAGTTTTACGCACAGATCTTAGCCATTTGGAAGGAACTTGACGCGTGCCCGTCTATCCCCCATATGCCATTTCCATCCGGTGGCAATATCGAGTGGAGCAGTACGTTTTCGAGTTCCTAATGGAGCTTCGCCCAGAGTTTGAGTCGATCCGATGATAACTCTTACATTGGGACCTATTGCCTAGCCTCAATAAGGCTTTGTTCAAGCTACAAGCCGAGGAGACGTGCTTGGCCACTCTTGCTTGGCCACTCTTGCTTCACATCGTACGCCAGCCTCCAACCCTTGAGTACTTGTTACTCCACCTGCCTTCGCACAACATGCTCCTTGAGGCGATGGTCATTCTACTGCGGACCGTCGACCCGCTGGTGAGCGGCGGTCTGCCAATAAACTGTGGTGTGTCTACAGCAAGGAGGTTCATGTCATGGGTTTGATGAAGATTTGGATCAGTTCATGGCTCTAGTTCTTCAGTAGAGCCCTACTTCAACTGGTACTGCCTCGGCTACCTGGATCCCGAACTCGGGTGCCTCATACCACTCGACTTCTGACGCTTTTGTTCTCACTGATTGTGGTAGTGCCCCTCCCCCTCTGAGGTCCATCTTTGCATTGCTGATGGTTCTCACTTGTCAATTTCTTGTCAGAGGACCATCACCACCTCCTCCGACCCCAATAGTCGTCTTTCTATGCATGACTTGCTTCATATCCATTCTTTGTCTATCAATTTGATTTCTATTAGTAGACTTGCCGATTTGGGCTTTATCACTACTTTCTCATCCTCGTCTTGTCTTGTGCAAGATCCTCGGATGGGAAGGACGATTGGGACTGAGCGCAGGGTGGGCGGTCCTTACCACCTGAGGTATCTCCACGTACCACTCACCGTCTCCACTGTTGCTACCACCTGTGTTGTTTCAGATCTCTGGCATCATCGCTTGGGCCATCCTTCAGCTGTGCGTCTCCACACCATCTTTCAGTCTGGTTCCCTTGGTGATCTCTCATTTACTCTACCATGTCCATGTGTCGATTGTAGTTTGGCCAAGCATCCTGCTCAGCGGTTCAAGATGAAAGACCTCGACAACCTTCGCTACTTCCTTGGCCTTGAGGTCGCCTCGCCTACCCTAGGATATTTGGTTTTTCAGCAGAAGTTTGCTTTTGATATACCGGACTGTGCCACACTTACTAACTCTCGTACCACAAACACACCGATGGAGATTAATGTGAAGCTCAGTCCCACTGATGACAAGTTGCTTTCAGATCCCACACGCTATAGCCTACAGATAGCTAGTTGGTGTGCTTGTCTTCCTAACGATCACTTACTAGGACATTGCACATGCCGTCTGAGTTCTCTGATAGTTTGTTAGCACTCCTTGCTCAGCTCACTATGCGGCACTACTTAGGACTCTTCACTATATTTGAGGCACGGTGACTCGCTCCCTGTTATTTTCGTCCTCTTCCTCTTTGGAACTTTGCGTCTTTTCCGATGCGGACTGGGCGGGGATCCCACTGGTTGACAATCCACCACTGGTTTCTACTCTCATCATAATCTCCTAATAATACATCTTATATCATTTTATTTCAAATTTATTATTGTGCATCATGTTGATGCTATCACTTATCAATAGTCTTTATCTGATTTTTGAGAAGTGTCAACAGTTTTATCTGTCCATGTGTACTCACGTCTTTTGTTTCAGAAAAACCTTATTCTTTTAGAACATTATCTCAAAGAAATTATTATGCACCTCTTGACCAGCATGCCTCAACCATGCCTGAAGCTCATACTTCCTTTTTGAAAATAAATATAGTAGGACAATGCTTGCCCCATATAAGGTCCTGCCTTTAAATCAATCACCCTACCTCTTTTGTTTAGACTTATTTAACCTTTTAATTTTTTTAATATCGAATGTGCAGTTTTAGTAGTATTAAGGTTCATTACATCAATAGTCAATTCAAATGCAAATTGGAAGGGATGGATTAGTGCTGCTGTTGCTTGCTAATTATAGTATTAGTAACAAGTCATGCTCATGCATTGAATTTGTAGGCTCCTTGGTTTTAGTTGGCGGTGATCCTGGTGTTGGCAAAAGCACACTCTTACTACAGGTATCCCTTGATTGATTGATGCATGTTTAGGTTGTTCGTATCTTTGTTTGTCATGTCTGCAAATAGTCAAGTTCTCTACAGGCAAATGGGTGTTTTTGTCTCTGATTTGATCTAGGTTTGATATGTAATTTTTTTGTTTGCTATGAAGATTGCTGCTATTATAGCTCAAGGACATGGTTTCAAGGGGCCTGCTCCTGTTGTATATGTATCCGGCGAGGAGGTAAGTTCTGAGTTTTCTATTATGCTTTTGCTTGGTTCATATTGCTGTAATACTATCATGACTGTAACCATGATGTTTTTTTCATATGCGACTACATAGTCGCATGTGCAACTGCACATGCGACTTGACCCTTAATTGTATTAAGGCTTGAGAATTCAGGTTCAGGTTCGGGTTTTTAGATTGAGCAAAAAACGAACCGATTCGACTAGTTCAACCGTTTGAAAAATATTTTGAAAATCAGAAAAGGAAAAAAAAAATTCAATTGTGATCCAGCTAGTTCGGTTTTGATCCGGCCAATTCGTGTTTGATTTAGGATTTATTCAGCCTGTTTAGGCTAGATTGAGACTTGGTTCATGTTGATCTAGTCTGTTTCAACTTGTTTCAGATCCGATCCAGCCAATTTGGATAAATGTGATCCTAATCAGGGTATATTTCTGGTTTGGGGACTTGTTTCGATTCAGATTGACCAAAATCCAAACCGGTTCATGTTTGGGTAGGTGTTTCTATTTGGATTTGCGAACCAGTTTGGGTGAAGCAGTTCGGGTTTCAGACAAACCCTCAAATCATGTATCGTACCTAGGCATATGGGGTTTTCCAAACATTGTCTGTAATTTTTTTTTGGAGTTGGCTTCTCATCTAGTATTTAAACGTCCACATATCTTTGACTTTTATTCATGTCGACGATAATCAAAATGTCTTGTTGATTGCTCGCTATCTGGTATTTCTAGAGCAAATGAAGCACATCGAGATTGATTCATTTCAGTCGTAAGAACTATCTGAATGGCTTTATTTGGCTCCCTTGTAATTTCAACTTCTAGATCGCTATTTCGCGAAGGACCTATATATTCCTTCTCTTTTGCCCTCTAAAGGTTCGTACACTTATAGACCTCTGCAAGTAATTGGTTCTGATTAATTTATTGAGGTGATGGAAACTCCTATTGGTCCATAGAAATATTGGGATCCCTATGAGCAGGGATAAACTAACCAATTAGCTTGAAGTAAATGCACATGTATATACCTCTGCCCACACCTGCACCCGAAAGTTGATGGAACAACCCAACTCTTATTTATTATATTGGATCAACATTCGAAACGTGATGAAGAGGATTTGAGATAGGCACGAGCATTTGCACCATGTCTCTAATTGCTGCCCCGATAAATATATTGGAAGGGATCGATACACCCATGAAATACCTTAGGCAGGCCCTGTCTAAATGCCATCCCCTCTTTTGCTTCTGTTGTGTGTGTGCAAACTGTCGCAAGCCGCCACCGACAACCTACCACCACTAGCCCGTCTCCTTCCTCCTCCTCCTCATTCCCTTCTCCTCCCTTCTTCTTTCTCCTCCTTCCTCCACTTTCCCTCATTTTTCCTCCCCTTCTTCCTCCTCTTTCCTTCTTTCTCCTCCTCTTTCCCTTTCCATCTTCCCCTGAAAATCATGACATTTGGTCATACTAGGCTGAATGCACATTCTGTTTATTCGGCCATAAAGGAAAAAGAAGGGAAAGAGGAGGAAAACAAAGGGAGGAGGGTGACCGTGGTGGTGGGTTATCGGTAGTGGCGGGGTCGAGCCCGCCTGTACATGTCTGATGACTGGCGGTAGTGGACGTAGATTGCCTTTGGACTATTACGGGGACATATTGGGTCTACACGAAATACCTAAGGTAGCACAACTTTAATGCTGCCTTTGGTATTTCGTGGGTTGTATATAGACCCACCCTAAATATATTCCTCCTCTTTCTTGATGTTTTTTTTTTGAAACAAGTTTTCTTGATGTTCATGTTTGTAGGATTTAGGGTTGATGAATAACCTCATATGTATGAGTTTTCTTGTACTTGGCTCTCCAATATGAAAATCCCCATAAATCAATCATAAACAACCTCCAAGAAACATAAGTTGGAATCCACTCCTCCAGAATATTCGCCTAATTCCTAGCAAACCAATATACAACAAAAGCATCTTTGTAATAACATAAAGGTTAAAATTTCCTCATTCACGGCCACTATGTTGTTTTAAGCAAAGGGAAATTACTAACATCTGGGTAAGTGAAATGCATCATGTGGTTTATATAGATTTCACATGTCCAATTGTCCATATTGCAAAATAAAATGTTGAAGATAGAGAAGACTAACTATGCCCATAGTTTTTCAAAGAGAATGTGATGACGAACAAAGGACAAAGGAGTCAAGATAAAATAAAATGGAGATCAAACAAATACCCATAGAAATCAAATAGGTCATCGTATAAGATATGAAACTTGCCAATGATGTGGTATATATGAATGAAAAGTGTATCAATGAACTCTTAAAATTTGATATCACACTTGCAATTTACTTTGTTGCAGCATTGTATAGTTTTTACTCAAATGTACAAATTAAGTGGAACATAACAAAAGGATTAATCAAAGTAACATAATGTGTTATAGCTCTGTTGTCAAGGCGGCCAGGGAATACCTAGGCGGCAAGGCCATACTAGGTGAAGCCTAGGCAATTTTTTATAATATTAAAATTTATATATATGGGATAATATTTGGTTTGAACAAATAAAAAGTATAATACCATCAAAAACTTCATGTGAAAATAATCAAACAACTGAAATCAAACATTCTTATCCAAAAAGAATATTCATGTCATTGTCATGCTAAATCACTAAAATGCGAATACGTAAAACCATGTATATTATGCATTATCTACATATAACAACAATGAATTAAATTATGTTACTATTAAGAAATTATAATCTCAAAGTTAGACGTTAAAAACCCTAAGTCCCTAACATTCATTATGAAACAAATCAAGCATAATAAACATACCCTAAAAATTTAGCACAACCCTAATTTGGAGAAATAGACGCACTTGAGAGGATAAATCTCATGTATATAGAAAGATAATTTAAAAAGAAAAAAAATTCCATAAGCAAACAATAACATTAACCATAGTTAAAAAAACCATGATTCAAACTCTAACTTAGGACATATAGATGGATAGGTAAGAAAAAGACAAAGAAAATTGTATTTATTATTGGGGGAGTTGGTGAAAACTCCTTTTAAGGAGATGCTTTTAAGCTCCCGTCCAAACAAATGTTGTGGACGAAATTGCCCTCAACAGTTTTTAAAATTTTCTTTTGTATGCCATTGAACCTGTCGCTGCTCGCCGCCATCGTTGGAGCTGCTCACTGCTACCGCCGAACCGAATCATCGAACCTGTTGCTGCTCGCCGTCACCGTCGAACCGAATCTGCTGCTGCTCGCCGCTGCTGCTGAACCGAACCGAACTTAAACCTAACCCTAAGATCTATAGGCCATGGGATGAACCCTAGATTTTAGGATCTTAACCAAACCGAACCACCAAATGCCGCCACTGTCTCTGGTGCTCGTCGCGGTAGCTGCCACCGCCTCTGCTGCTCGCTGCTGCGAGAGAGATGAGAGGGTAATTTCGGGTTTATGACAAAATTTAGGGACCTTAGGCTAAACGAAATGTAAGCCTGTCCTTTAGCTTCCAACAATCTGTTGTTGGGGACCTTAGCCACGTTACCCCTTTATTATTTAAGTATATGAATCATACACAAGGTTCGAAATCTCCATTTCGGTGGAAATTTCGACCTTCTGGATATGAAAATATTTTGTGGAAATATTTCGACCGTGTGGAAATATTGCATTTTTACAGAAATGGTGAAAATATTGCTTTTTCGAAGGAATTTATTAATGAAACTCTGGATAGTCATAAATCAAGCATAGATACACACTTTGGAACACTCAAATAATATTTCTACCCTGTCTAGGGGGGTAGAGCTTCACATATCATGTATTTTATGCAGGCGCTGCTGATTTTCATGCAAGCTGTACAGATGCATCTGACTCGGGGGTTTCAAGATATGATATCCAAAGTCCAAATAACGCAAAATGATATTTGATAATGTTGATTAACTTACATTTTACATGAACAATTATAACTAAGCTGGAATAATATATATACATTATTTTCATCATGAAGAAGTAAAAATAATCATTCATCATCACTTGTTCATGTAATGACATCATCATCAGTATTTTCTTCTTCACTCGTAGTCTATGTAGGTACATTATCATCAGCCCTTGCCGGACCAGCTCCACTACCGCTTGCACTGGCATCATGAGGAAACTGTGTCGGCATCCATCCTCTCTCAGCTTGCTCCCGCTGAGAGTGTCTCGAATCTAAGACTGCCTGTTGAAACTGAGCCTTCTCCTCTTCTGTCTTAATATCTATCGGGTATTCGATATCATCATCTGAACAACTCCTTGTTGATAGAGTGTTGGTATGTCGGGAGTCTCGGGACTTCTCGATCCGTCCCTTCTTGGGTTGCCTAGGGGTTCGAAGCTGAACTCCTTTGTTTCCGCTTCTCAATAGATTGCGCTGGATACTCTGACTTCAAGCGGAGCCTTCAAACATTGCTACATCGGGAAAGCAGCCGACGAGGTGTTGTTTCAATCGTGTAACACCTCCACTTCCGATCTGTTTGCCACAATATGAACACTGTGACTTCTGTTTCTTTGTGTCCAAGGGGAAGCCGTGCTGCCACCCTATGTCTTTTAACCCAGAATCTCTATGCGGAGGAGGTTGGGAGGCCATCTGTAAATAATAATAATTAATAAGTAATATTGAACTATAAAAGAAGTCTAAACTGATGAACGAGTGAACGACTAGCCAGCTCAAAAGAATAGTTGATTGAAAATACAGACTATATATCCAAAACCCAAAAGTACATAAGAAATTAAGAATACATCATCAAAATTCTAATGAAACATCAAATCTATTGCCAAAATGATTGACAAATTAATCAAAGGGTCACGTACGAGTGAACCGTGCAGGTATAAGAAAAGAAAGTCTAGCCCTGGCCTCTGCAGTGTGAGAGCAACCAAAGGCCCAAGTGCTTGATATTGAAGGGAAGGGCACTAATCATAATATGTCCGATCGAGCTGTTTGATTTGTGGTTCTACAAGTATACAACTTTTTACAGCAAAATAACCTAATATAAGGCCCTTCCTGGCTTCTTTCACGAAATACCCCAAGTATATTAGGATTAAAGTAAAGATTAGTCACATAAGCATGGGTGCAGTTGGCCTTTAAGTCACTTACCAATCCTAAAGTGTAAGACTGCAAGGCTTCATGAAATAATTCTTTTATGTATCGCGGTTTTTGAAGCTTCACTCATTGGCTTGAAAAAACATAGAACAATGAAAATCAAGTCTAAATACAAAATGACATTGTATGACATAATGACATAAATAGCTTAAATACAAAAAAATTATATCAGGAGACAACCTAACTCTTCAGTAAAAATGAGAGAGAATGCTATTCTTGAGATCCATGCGGCCAAAAATATGGGTTGGTACTCGTTCCATTGGAAAACATAGTCAAGAGAGGTAGAGAGTATTTCGGTTCGGTGTGAAACTATGAAGAGACTCAAGAGAGTCAAGAGACAAGAGAGAGAGTAAGAGAGCCGGCTGTGTGATTGTGTGAGCAAAGAGGGAGAGGAGAGAGAGAGGGAGCAAGTCTATTTCGGCTGTGAAAGGGTTCGGGCAGCCTTAAATAAACAAAAAACCCAAAAATTTCGCACGAAATTCCGCTCCGAAAGTGACATTTGACTGAAATTTCGGGCCAAATCCACCGAAAGGCAGATTTCCTACAGCCAAATGTCATATTTTCCGCAATTTTGCACGAAATTTCGCGAAAGCTGCACAGCTGTCGTCTCTTTCGGTCGCCACATGCAGCGCGCCTCAGCTATCGCCCGAGTTCAAAATATCGCAAGATTTTGTCAAAATTTCGTGCGAAATATCGCGAGATTTCGTCGAAATATTCGCGTCGGAGCTTCAAATCCAGCCGCCCCACGTGAGGTGGGCCCCGCTGTTGACAGAATTATTCGTGCGATATTTCGTACGATATTTCGCGAAATATCGTGACAGGCTGTCATCTCATAGCAGCCTCACGTGAGGCGGGCCCCGCTGTCGGCCGAAATACCGTGATATTTTGCGAGGCGTATGTTTCATGCGAAATATCACGAAATATCGTGAGATTGACGCATTTTTGAACTGCTCGATACTGCAGGCCCGATTTCAGATTGGGTTTTCATTGATCCGAGATATTTCGCGATATTTCACGAAATATTTCGATTTTTTGTACCGTGGTCATACATACATTGGAAAAGGAAACAGAAAGAAGAGAGGAAAATGTTTTTTTTTAAAAGCAATTTTTATGTAGGTCGCTCGCCTAGGCTGTGGCCTAGGCGATCGGGCCCGAAAAGATCTAGGCGGTCACCTAGGAGACACATTGACAACACTGGTTATAATTTATAAGGAAGGGATAAAAAAGAAAGTAGAGGAAGAATGAAGAAAGATGGGCGGATAGATATGGATAAATGAGTAGTGCATGGTTTATAGGGGTGGCAATCCTTAACCCGACCCGCCAACCCGACCCGAACCCGACCCGAAGTTAGCGGGTTTGGGTTTGGCCTAAACGGGTTCGGGGCATAAACGGGTCGACCCGATTGACTCGTTTATTTAATGGGTTGGGTTCGGGTTTGTACTTATAACCTGATTGACCCGACTTGACTTGTTTACCAAATGGGTCGTGTCAACCCGACCAGACCCGAGCCAACCCGATCAAACCCGGCCCAATCCGACTTGTCTTGACCCAACCTGGCAAGTTTACATGGGTTCTGTTGATTCAACCCGACCCGACACGACCCGTTTAGTAAACGGGTTAAATGGGTCGGGTCGGGTCAACCCGTTTATTAGGCTGGCCGGGTTTGGGTTTAAGTTTTTGACCCGTTTATTAAACGGGTCGGGTTCGGGTTGGGTGTTTTGCCCTCATATCTATGTCTCAACCCGACCCGACCCCACCCGACCCATTGCCACCCCTAATGGTTTAATACCCAAGCCGCCCAGCGCCTTTAGTCATACTCTAGGACATACATGATACACCCATAATAATAGAGAGCGATAGCCTGGTAACCTAGTAAACCGATCCGTATTTGACCTACATTTTTGATTGTTTGTTATTGGGTTTGGGGTATGGATCCCGTAGAAAAATCCAAATCATTATTGTATCCGAGTTTGATTATGCTAGGCAATCCAAATAATCCGATATAGTTTATATATATTTACATATATGTTATCTAATTTTTATTTTTATGCATTCAAAATGGTCGAATGGCTCTCTTGTTCCCCTTTTTTTTTGTGAGGATATCCCGCTCCATTTGTTATTTGTTTACTATCAAGGAATTGTTTTTTCAATGGGTATTTTGAGATTTTCTTCCATCTCCATGTCGCAATGGGTTGCGTACAATGGTATTGAATAAACTCACAAGAAAACTGGAATGGTGAAAGTAAAAATCTGGCTTGTCACATCTTACGAGTTGCGATGGACCCACAAAATTGAAGTGTGGATCTGTTCTTCATGCATCCGATAATGGACCCAGAATTGATTATGAAATGTATAGGATATCACGTTTAAATCCTACATTTATTATTTGACATAAATGCAGACTTGGATGATTGATTCCCTTTTTGCTTATTGGATACTGATGCAGGTTTTTATCCTCTAGGAGTACTTCAGATGTTTATTCATATAGCTTTATAGGACCCAATCTGAATCCTACCTGTGGCCATCCCTGTCTGTAGGTTCTAATAGACCAAAGTACCACCTATTGAGGAGATTGGTTGAAGTTACATGGTTTGGGCTGCATACTGGGTCAGTCACACTAATTTAAGCCCAGATAAAGGTGTTGAATGAAGTTTAACAATCATGATCCTGTTGTGTCATCAATTTTTTGTTTTCTAGTTTCTACCTCTTTCCATTGATTTGCAACTCGTCACAAAATATTTCTTGAATTTTCTGTGAATGATACACCTTGAGTCCTAAACGTGGAGAAGGTTCTTAAGAGTATAATTACTGTGCTATAACTATGCTGTACAAACATTCTGTTGAATCCTAACCAGTGGTGATTACGTCACTATTGTAAATATCATTGTATATTGATTGGACTATTAACCTTATTAGTAGTTTCCATGGTATTTAGCATATTTTAACTGTTTTACTCCAAATAACAATTGCTAATCTTGTTGACTTACCACCCCGCAATAGGAAAAACTTACTTTTTTACTTTTTTTGTCTTGGCTGTATGATTACTTATTATTGCAAGTTTCAACTCAATTTTCTGTTATATAAATATAAATCAACCTTTTGACATTGCAGAGTATTGAGCAAATTGGGAACAGGGCTGACCGTATGAGAATCACAACATCAGACCTTTTCTTGTACTCAAGTACAGATATTGAGGTGCATGCTTCTAAATCTTGGTTTACCTTTTACCTCACCTATCGGTGGAATGAAACAAGACAATATGGTTTTGGCTTTGTGGAATTTTCTATTGCTACAATAACCTATTCGATGACATAGCGCATGCTATAACACCGTACTCTGTTTAGTCGAGATATCAAGGAAAATCATTCTCAATAATGGAACATCATTTACGGGGTATCTGAACTAGCTTATCTATTATTTATAACGTGTAAGGAGTGGTGTGGTCAGGTGGCTTCCTTGCGTGAAACCCGTCACGCCCACACGTCCATATGAAAAGAGAATTGGAAAATTGCTAGTGTGCTTATCTGAACTGGTTTAATGGTTTCACTATCTTACAATTATCAGTAACTTCACTTTAATCTGTGATATTACACTTGAAATCCTTCCCACATAATATATGAACCAACAGACATCATATTGAAGACAAAGTAGAGCCATTCAGATAGTGATGCAAACACATTACATAATCACACTAGCAAATACAGCATATTAAAGACAAAGTTCTATTGATGCAAATACAGCACATAGATAGAATAAAAGGATAATAGAAAAAATGCTGTGCTTATGAACTGGTTTGATGGTTTCACTATGAATCAATTATCAGTAGCTTCACTTCAATCTGTGATATGACACTTGAAATCCTTCCCACATAATATTTGAACTGACAGACAGCATATTAAAGAGAAAATTCTATTGATGCAAATACAGCACATAATCCCGTCAGTGTCAAATGCAGTATCTTTTTGTGCAGCAGATTATAAGATTTTCTGCGATATTTTTGCCTTCTTAGATAATTAAAGTGGACACTATCATTTAAAGGTTTATTGCCTTGAAATCCCTTGGAAGGCTATGAATAGACTCACCTTCTCCAATAATTTCATATCCTTCCTTGATGATCCCTGCCTTCGTATCTTTATGATATAGTTTGCTATCAACACGATTAAACTAAGGCATTTAACTGGTTCAAAAACCTAGAATTATCCTTTGGTTTATCAAAGCCTGGGTTAGTGTATCTCTTAGTGTCTTCAAAGAAAAATTGACTCATTTAAAGGTTTATTGCCTTGAAATCCCTTGGAAGGCTATGAATAGATTTACTTTCTCCAATAATTTCATATCCTTCCTTGATGATCCCTGGCTTCGTATCTTTATGATATAGTTTGCTATTGACGCGATTAAACTAAGGCATTTAACTGGTTCAGAAACCTAGAATTATCCTTTGGTTTATCAAAGCCTGGGTTAGTGGATCTCTTAGTGTCTTCAAAGAAAAATTGAATTGATGTTTCTTCTATGGATATCATGTACATCTGTTAGCATTTTAAGTTCTTATCTTTCTTATTCATATATCACATGGAAGTTGGAACTATGTATGACCCTGGAAATTGTGCATACTGCCTTTAACTAATTCTGCATGAGCTCTCTGTGTCAGTGGTAGGATTGTATATTTTGCACCTTTTTCTGTAGTACAGTCATTTTGTGGCAAAATCAGATCAACTTGTCATTTAAGTAGTTCATCTTACATATTCTGTTATCCATAACCACTTGGAATTTGTCAGGAACGACCATGTCAGTAAGTGTTGGCTATCTGGGCTCTATTGCAGGACATATTGGACAAAATTCAAGTGCTTTCTCCACAAGCTCTTATTGTGGATTCCATTCAGACAGTATATTTAAGAGGACTTCCTGGAAGTGCTGGGAATATCGTGCAGGTTGGTTCTGTAAAGCATTTGATTTTATATATATTACAAAACTTGGCTGACCTGGACTTAGCTTGAAATTATGAAAAAAATCTATAGACCTGATTTAGATCATTCATACATTCTTTGGAGTCTAGTTAACTCAAACTTGTGTACCAAAATAAAAAACTTAATACAAACTTTTGTAATATCCTTACACCTGTATGCGTTACATACCAAGTTGTGCGAAACAGTGCTATCAAAATCTAAATGTAACCATGAATTTTGCCTAGAACCTCATTTTTACCAGTATTCTCACTCAATTACATACAAGTAGACTTGGTTTAGTTAATTTTTTGACCCTTTTCCTCTTGAGCATTCCGATATTATTTAGCATCAACTGTCATTTTTTCCTTTTACAATCAGACAGCGGCTCTGTTTCATTTTGCTTTTTTTTAATTTTGTTTTCTATTTAAAAAAAAAACTGAAAATCAGGAGGGGTTAGAAACATGTTTGGTGAGACTGTTGTTATTTTATGTTTTTGAAAGCACTTTCCAATTTTTTGAAACTTTTGAGGGTGAAATGTCAAAATAAAAGCAAAGCGGCCCAACTTGCCACCCCCATCAGGTTGGAACATTGACTTCAACGTAGATCCCAAGTTCCCAACCATTCATCGATTGTGGTCGACAACGACAAGGGGGCCAAGGATACGGGAAAAAGGAGGCGGTTGATGGATCTAGCTCAGGACCTCAGGTAAGTGTTGGGATTGGCAAGGAAACAGAGGAAAACGATGTCTATATCTGGTTACCAAACTTGTTTATGTTTCATCTTTTATAATGATGAAAATCCGTGGCAAAAAATGTTTCTATTTGCAGAAATTTGGAAATAAAATAAAGGCAAATGACTTGTTTGGTCTGTTTTTAATAACAAGGAATCTCGAAAACTTTTGTAGACGTGCACCATAGGAAACCTTCAAGAAAACTAGAAAACTGAAAAACTTACAAGAAAACAAAACTTAACTAGAATATTAGAAATCAACTTATCCATATTTTTCATAAATAGAAAAATGCTGACTACTTACACTCGATGTGAATACACTATAACCATGGCTGTCAAAGTCGTGAATCGGAATTGAATCGTTTGAGCTTGGTGAATCCAATCAGGATTTGGATCGGTGAATCGTAAGATTCATGATACAATTGTGGATTGTATGTGTGTGTGATCGGGATCGAGGGATATGCTACTTTGCCACCAAGTTAGACACGCATTATCGAAATCAAGAAATTATGAAACCTCTATCTAACGATTTGGAGATGTGTGTCTAACTCGGTGGCAAAGTAGCGTGTCCTTGTATCCCGACCCATAGACACGCTACGTTGCCATCGAGTTAGACACGCATTTCCAAATCGTTAGATAGAGGTTTCATAATTTGTTGATTTGGATAATGCGTGTTTAACTAGGTGGCAAAGTAGCTTGTTCCTCGATCCTGATCCTATGTGTGTGTGTGTGTGTGTGTGTGTGTGTATATATATATATATATATATATATATATATATATATATATATATATATATATATATATGTGTATGTGTGTGTGTGCGTGCGTGTTTAACTAGGTGGCAAAGTAGCTTGTCCCTCGATCCTGATCCTATATATATATATATATATATATATATATATATATATTAGAGAATGAAAATTATGAAACTATAACATAGAGAATAACATAGTCAAGCATCCCAAGTTCCCAACAGGCCAACACACAACCATAATACAGACTACAGAGAATAAGAAAGTTTATCAAAAAGTCAAACATGGCCTTTAAAGTCTCAAGTCTTAATCAAAGGATTCGAGACAGTAATCTTCCAAATCGGTCATATGATTCATATATGTGTCATCTTCACCCACAAAGACCTCTTCATTTCCAATGCATTGGTCAAGCCATTGCAAGTCATCTTCTTGATCCCCATCGCTTGCACTTGACATACTTTCAAGCCCTAAATGACGAAGAATAAAATCTATTGTAAGCTTAAATTAAATGAGTACAAATTAATAAATCTTTGAATCATTTTATCTTTTACGTGATGTTTTACTCGTATTGGTAAGTTCTTGTACCTGTTCATCATTAGCTTTATCCAGTATCCACATCAATCTTGTCATTCAAGTTCAAACAAGCTGTGTCATTATAAGAATGATCCATCTTGCTTTGTAATCCATTCATCATCCGAATCCACTTCATCAAAACAAATGGGATCAATGATAGCTGTTTTTTTTTAGATTCTCCCCCTCACTTCAGCTGCAGTCGATTCCGATAATGAATGGATTACAGAGCAAGATGGATCATCTTCTTATAATGACACAGCTTTTTTTGAACTTGAATGACAAGAATGATGTAGATACTGGATAATGCTAATGATGAAGTGGATTTTGATGTCACATATAAATGTTGACATGTATGAAACCTCAATAGCTGAGAATTTTTGTGAGGAAACTACATACTTCATATAAATTCAACATTGCACTTGTTGTTTGATTAACCTAGAACTAAGTAGAACTTCAAATTATCTTATACAGTGCAACTAAACGTGCCCAAACTCTATTGAAGTTTTCACGGCGAACTTGTTTGCAACTGTAGGTGCACATTGAAGGTGATATACATGGCATGGATTGCCACAAAACAGAGTTTGCATATAGCCCCTATGTGACCTTTGTTAAGGCCAATCTTTGTTTTGTGATGTAGGGAAGGTGCACAAATTTACGTGCACTATAGCTGCTTTATAACATTTAGGTATTCTGATTGTTAGTAGACTGAAGTTACTATTATTTATTTTGTATAGTTCTGCTATTTGAACTATCATCGAAATCTCGGCTCTAGATGCATGCTTAACATTATGTAGAGCCATTGATTTGCAGAATAAAGGGGATTCTATCGTTCTTTTATAAACCTATAACATCATTGGTCTTTTTTCCTTTGCCTAAAATCGCTTGCCTATAATCTTGTTGGCGCGCAACAGGTTAAGGAGTGCACCTCAGCCTTGCTGCGATTTGCTAAGCAGACAAATATCCCTGTTCTCTTAGTAAGTTAACCTTGCATGTAATGTCCTCATGATTTGTATAGTCTTCCCATCATGCGTGAACATGATTAAAGTTACTCCTGATTTTCTTCATAATAGGGGTTGAAAAAGAGATGATTAATAAAGTGTAGATGCACCTTAATTGTTTTTCTGGGTATATAAATGTGAACTGTATATAAACTCACATGATGACCGAATGGGAGCTGGGGAGTGTAGTGGTATCTTAATATTCTGATGCAATTTAGTTTCATGGAGAACAACACCATTTTATAAATTATTGACTTGCATTTGCTAATCTCAAGAAGATTAAAATGACATCAAGTTGGTCATCAGATATCTATCTCGAGGGCTGATTAGTCTTGCATCTCTATTAAGAATTATGCTTAGATTGAATTTCCTTTGAAATGGTAGTTGGGGTATGAATTATTTTATTTCAATGCCAATGCAGGTTAACACTATTAAGAACACTAACCATTGGAAACACTATTAGATATATGTGTCCTGTCTATGCTATGCTCAGATATGAATATGTCAATTGAGCATATGGTCAGTTGGATACTATTAACCTTGTTCCTTGTTTGGAATGTACCTTCCAAAAAAAAAACCTTGTTTGGAATGTATTATGTTGATACTTTGGGTCTCAAGCAAAGATACAATACATGATCACCTATGAATATAAAGCACCCACAAAATCAAAGTTAAAAGAGAAGTGAAAATGGAAAAGAGAGAAGGAAAGTGCAGCACGATATGAAGAGATGGAAAAAAAGAAGAGGAAGACAGGAGGAAGGCCCACACTATAACAATCAGACCTTGTGAATTTCTATGCTTTGCAACATGTAAGCCGGTCACTTAGTTGGGGACAAATGGTAGAATTTCCCTCCAATGATATACAATTATTTACCTTCTATTGAGAACCCCTCACCCCCCTTTCCAAAAAAAAAAAGTGTTCCCTTTAATGATAGCATATCCACTCCCATTGCTCCAAACAACGTAATGAATCCTCAACTACCCAAAACGTAATCTATTCCTTCAATGACGTCCTAGGATACCTAGCTTGTTGGACTGAACTCCTTGCTTGGCCAAGCTGGGAGTGGGCTTTGTGATGGCATGACTTTTCTTGCAAGCTGGGTTTGGGCCTATCATTAGATCTAGCCTATTTCCTCTTCCTTAGACAGCCTCGGAACTGGTTACTGCCAATTTTATTTTGTAATGAACTATCACCGATTACCTACTAAGTGTCCGTTATATATTAACTATCCACTGTACCCCAATATTAAACATAATTGGTGATCACTAACGAGTAACAAATCTAACAACTTTTAGCTTAAAAAATACTGAAAGTTTTTATTCTTGAGATATAACTATAAATTGCAATGATGCCTCTAGGATCAGTCTAAAAGGTGATGCCATGCCCTAAAGAATTTTGGAATTGCATCACTTCCAATAAGTTTAGCTATGGGCTAGCTTTCCAATGCCGCCAAGATTGCATGAATAAGAGGTTGGATGACAAAATTGTTGGCTGACAACTGAAGGCGTGTCATGTAGTTCGAGATGTAGAAATTGCAGATTGCCATCCGTGCTACACCCAAATTTTGAATGAATTTTCGTGTATTATTTGTTATTATGTTCAGGTTTTCTGTAGCCGACTCGAAATCGATAGGACATGTATTGATGGATGGTTACAGACCTTACGGTTATGGACTTTCTTGTAGCTCCACATTTAAATAGCATTATTAGGGTTTTAGGATAGAGTTTAATGAGTTGATTAGCAAACTAAGGAGGGAGGGAGGGAGGGAAGGAGGGAGAGAGCGAGAGAGGGAGGAGACAGTTGTATTTTCAAAGGAATTTTCCTCATCCTTTCTAGTGGTTGAAGATCTGATCATCCTAGCTTCTTCCTCTTGCTTTTCCTCTCACTGTTATTTTCTTCTCCTTTTTCTAGATGATGTATTTCTCATTTGTTGGTATGATGTCTTCCTTCCTACGCTGGTAGATCCTTTCTCATAGAACATCACATGTAACATTCTGGGTGTCTTTTTATCCTATTGCATGTATTATATGCTAATAAACATAAGATGTTAACATAGGAAGAACTGAAGAATGGTCTACTCAACCAACTGAAGATGAAAAGAAAAATTTAGAACCATTTACCTTATTGGATGTAGAAGGATATCGACTACCTTAGGAATCTAACGACATTTTGACATTTTGTTCCTTGCTACCAAGGAGGTGCAATTATCTTCGTCATCACCTTTGGCTGAAATAATTTCTAAGTCAACTTTCAATGAGCTAAAGGAGTCTTCTCAATCACCTATTTTGCTTGAAACTTGTGAAGGATTTTATTCCTTCTCGAGGATCAAAAAATAGTTTTAACAGTAATAGAATAGTATTCTCTGCTTATGCTGTCTTTATGCTGTTGGTCTACTACAAGATCAAGAAATTCCTAGTCATATGAAGAAAATAATGTAAAAGAAGACAACAATGATGATTTTAGTTATCTATTCCATTTGAAGATCCTTCCACTCCGAAATTGTTTCTAAGTCCCTGTTCATCATCATGTCCCCTTCTTCATTATGGTGGGTCTACATGAGGATTATTCACTGACAAAGCATACGGCCAAAGATTTTCTTCTTGTTAGGGATGGTGCACAAGAGTAACACTTCCTTCAAGAATTTTGAAGTTATATCAATCATCCCTTTTGGCTGTGGAGAGTATCATTTTAAGTGATAGATTTAGGACTTTACTGATTATATTATTTTCTTTCATGTAATTTTCTTATTATTAAGTTGGTTGACGAGTCACATAGTGATGAGTGGAGTCCATAGAGTCATGTTACATAGTGTCAAGTCTGTAAGATCGAAGGCGGCCAATGCAGCAGAAGCAGCATATATAGAGATGCTATGGATCTGTCTCGAAAGATGATGTGTTGCTGCGATGTGAAGAGATTTGGAGTGGGACTACTTCAAACATGTCCATCTTTACCGTAAGCTCTCCAACTTTGCTAGAATTACACAAAATGGAGATTAAATGGTAAAGTTAGATATTGGAGTCCTGTTATTCAGGCCTGAATTAGTTGAAACTCCAATTTATCTTTTCCGCGCTGGACCCAAATTTAGGATGTTTTTTGTCCATTTTGTTATTTTCAAGTTCAGTATAGGTTTAGATCATTCTTACAGCTCTACGAATGAATAGCATTTAATGGACATTTAGGTCGTATTTCATGTATTGGAGACTTTAGTTGATAGAGAGATTGGTATCTCTTTGAGAGAACGTTTCCACAGATTATCTAGTGGTTGAAGCTTTCAACACCCATTTTATCTTCTTCCTCTTTTCTTCCATAATTATCCCTTCTCTTTTTTTTTCTTTTTTCTATATCACACCGTACCATATATATCATAAGTCAAAAATCAAAATCAATTTAAGACAAAGAAATCATTTGAAAGAATATGCTTATCCCTAATGTAAGAAAAGTTTGGGTTGTCGTTGAGATTTAAGATTCGAGGGCAATAAACTCATATCCTATGCCACATGCCGTTTGGCAGCAAAAAACATATAAGCTAAGTTTGTTGGAGACCCCTTTTCATAGATGCCACGGATCAGCCATGCTGAAAAATATTGTGTGAAAATTTGAGGCATTATTAATGAGCCCATCCACTTTTATTGTTATTATCTAATGGTATTTGGGCTAATAATCTCTAAAGGGTGTTGTAAGGGGTGATCCTTTTATCTTGAAAATTTAAACTAGAATTTGATATTGATGCCTAATAATTTAACATATAACAATATGTTACCAAAATATAAAAAGATGCTCAAATAAATTAGCAAAATAAATGCCAAAATTACACCAAAATTCTAGAGTTGCCGTTGGTTTCGGCCCAAACAAAGTGAAACCGATGATCCAGATAAATCATTGAGTTTTGAGGGTTTTGGATTCACTTAGGACAAAAGCAGATTGAAAATGAATAATTTTGCCAAAACATTAGAATTTACTATATGGTAGATAACATACTATATGTAACTCACATCTATATACATAATAAATGTCAGGTATCTGGATCCTTGTACATCAAAAACCGGACCTAAAATTAATTTAGATTCTTGTCTTGGACCCATAACCATATAGCCTCTCAAATTTATTCTTCTAGGTCCATACCCAAAAAAATTGGTCGAATATGGTTTTGGTTGTCATCTGCATTGCCACCCCTAATATCAGGTCGTAAATGGTGACAAATAGGAGCTTTAAAATCCAAGGCTTATGGTATGCTATTATGTCCTAATATACATGTTGTTTAACAAGTTTTTGTAGAGCGCTACTTCAGGCGCTTCTCCCCCCTTCAATGCTGGAGCTGGGAGTTGGGCAAAATCTCTGCCTTTTGGAAAGGAGTTTGGAGAATTGCAAATACATATAAATGCAGCACTCGCCTCATTCTGGGAGACAGCAGACACATCAAATTCTGGACTGACCAATGGACCGGAGGGACATCCTTGGCCACCCTCTTCTATGATCTCTATCTACTAGCATGGGACCAGAAGGCTACGGTTCGCTCCCAAACAATGTTCACTGCAGGCACAACCATCTGGTTTCTCGATTCCGTAGAGTTATCCCTGACCATCTATATGGGCAGCTACAGGACCTCCACTCTATTCTGGATTACTTCACAATCTCCTCCTCTAGAGACACCTCTTTCTGGAAATGGACCTCCCAAGGATCGTTCACAGTGAAGTCTTTCTACCAATTCATCAACAGGGGAGTAGTAGTCTGCCCATTTGCCTCTTATCTTTGGAAGTCTCCGGCTCCTCTCAAATGCAGGATCTTCTTATGGCTGGCCTTGAAGGAACGGATCCTCATGAAAATACAATTGCACAGACGAAACCACCCAGGAGCCTCAGATCTATCTTGCGCGCTATGCGGCGGGGGAAGGGAATCGGTTGACCACCTTCTACTCCACTGTCCATATTCCAAGTCCATCTGGAGATCCTTATGGGCAAAACTTGGGTTGAAGGGACATCCGGGTTCTATGCGTTCTCTCTGGACGGTCTGGCGAAAGAAGAGGGTCCGCCGAGATCTTCGGCCAGCATGGGACTTGCTAGTAATTGGGGTTTGCTAGGGAATCTGGAAGGAAATAAATGCTCGCATCTTTAGAAAAAGGACAAGGCTTGGGAGGCCACTTGGTTTGCTTCATTGGCTCTTATTAAATTCTGGTATGGGGGACTTTCGGCTACCTTGAGCACTAAGATTAAATATGTAATAGACCCCTTGTAATACTTCTTTATTTCTATTAATATAGCTTGGGGTATGGCTTAACCCCATCCGCTCTCCCTGAGAGAGAAATTTCCTCAAAAAAAAAACAAGTTTTTATTGGTAACATTTGACATCTATTTGGTCCATTGAAAAATCAATATGAAATAGGAGTTTTTAAAATGTCTAAGGATCTGTAATGAGCGAGTAACTGAAAAGGACGAATTTGATTGAAATCGACTTGACAAGTGTCCAGGCATCAGTAAAATTGTTCAGAGCCTTCATGTGAGCATCAAATGCATAAGTATGATGGAATAGTGTAGTCAAGGCGTTAAGGCGGGCTCAAGGCGCTCAACCTTAATGGCGCTTGACGCGAGCAGCGAGGTAAACGCCTGATTGAAATAAGGCGTGCAAAAAAACCTATATATATATATATATACATACTATAAATGACTAGTTGAAACAAATTTGCATAATCATATAGCATGTGCCATCAAACACCAATAAAACTCATCATCATCAAGTTCTATAATCTATATCATCCACATCTTAAAAACTATAAAATCTAAATAATATAGATTGCGATCTAGGCCTGGATGTCTGTAAGTAAGATGAAAAAAATGTGAATCGAAGATGTGAAGTAAAGATATAAAGAATTATGACACTATATAATTGAATCAGAATCTGAATTAAGAAACTGAGAGAAGAGAGTTTTGATGGGCAACATTATACTCACTTCATGACGGACGTTGAAGGCGGTCCCAAAGTTTAAACCCTAACCTGCCTGATCGTCACGAGTTCTTTTTTATCTCGCTCAATCACGTGGAAGAGTTGAATCCACAGGGCACGGGATCCTCTGAGGTTATAAACTCATAGGATCAGATAGGTTAAAGCTAAAATTGAATCACAATCGTTCGTTACACTCAGCCCGACTAGTGAATCACACTCAGTCCCAAATGTCATGCAAAAGGACGACTGTGATTTAGTTTGGCTTCAACCTAAACTGTCAATTAAATGAGGCGGGCACATCGACCACCTCGCACCTAGACCGCCTCAAGGTGTAAGGCGGGCGCCTCAAGCTGACTTATATACCTGCTCTCGCCTCAATCCAGGCAAGGCGCCCTTGCCTTGCCTCGCCTCGCCTCTCGCCTTAACTACACTGTGATGGAAAATAAAGAATCAAGATAGTTCTTGAAGACAATAACCATTTCTATAAGCATTAATATATATTTCTTAGCAGTGGAATCTTACATATTATCAGGCCCTTAGATCTTTCAGATGGTTGACTAATGTAGTTATTGACCGCCTTTACAGGCCTTCTCTAAGCAGCCAAGGTTTTAATGGACAATAAATAAATAGAATGTGACATGTTCTTTGAGATCTTTGGATAAATAATGACTATCGTAGTATAATTGTGAAAAAAAAGAATGGGTTTATATTCCATAAAACTGCAACAGTAGTTATAATTTCATTCACAATTATTAGATCCCAATTAACAGATCAATTTAGTATGGTGAGCGGAACTAAAACATGAGTTACTCACTCATGAATGATAGTTTGTCTTTTTAACTCATTGGGGAGCCCAATTTGCTCAGCTTGAATTGATAAAACTCACTGCCATCTGAATCATTCTTCTGTTAAGGGCTATCTTTATTAACAATGAAATCTTTTTTGTATTCGCTTTAATATTAACTTTCATCAATATTTTGTCTTCCCCTTCTTCTTGACCCTTCCATGAATAATACCTCCAATTTAGCACCAAAACTTTTAGTATTGATCAATCAATTAAGCTACCACAAGACAAATGTGTTAAAGGTAAAGCTGCCAAACAAATTACCAAAATAAATACCAGAATTACCACCCAAAGAAATAACTATCATTTAGGCCAGTTTCAATGGAAAGTGGCTGAAATCTTTTATTTTCGACCAATACAGAACAAAATCAGCTGTTCCGGATAGACCATAGGGTTTTGGGATGTAGAATTTGGTTTGAACCAAACTGAACCATAATGCCCACAACGGATCGGTTCTGCTGAAGCTCTAAACCTATGCTTTTGATACCACCATAATTTTACATTTAATTAGCTATTCTATTAGTGGATTAGCAGCTTTGAATTTTCGCAATATCTTTTTATGTGGTTGTTAACAATATAGAACTCATTTAAATCCGTCAAGAAAAAAAGTTTAAAGTAAATCATACTTTGATAGGAGAATTTTTTTTTAAGAGCATTTTTTTTTACAGAATATCCAGATTCTAGAATGAACAATTGATTGGCAAAAGTTAGATGGGACACAGTCTGAAAATCCAAGCATGAAGGTCCAGGGTCTCATGCTTGATTACTTTCAATTAGTAGTTGACTTTCAAGACTTAGAAGGAATACTTTAGCATTAGTCCATTCTTAAAGCACCCCGCAATCAAACTGAATTATTTTCGCTCTTTATCATGACTTCAAATTTAATGTGGTGCAAAATCGCAAGGTATGATTAAAAGAAATATTATTTGTTGAAGAGGCTAGAATTTGTCCTTAATGAAGGAATCAAAATGACTTATGCGATCTATTATAAGCATTTACTGTGTGAATAATTAGGGTATTCTATTGTATTTGACTGTCATTAGAAGAAAATTTCCATTTGTGAGTGTCGGATGTACATGCTATTTCAGATGTCAGTATTATCTTAAAATATTTTAGTTACTTGTGTATGTCACTCAGTAGGTGTATATCTAGGGATGCGTGAATGAACTATACACCATGCTTTGCATGTGTGCCCTACTATTTGCAGGGTTGTCAAATTCATAGAATCATGTATGCTCTAATAACGCATATAGTATTTTGTGCCACAGATGAAGTTTCATTTCAGTTTTATAAATTTATACCTCATTGGAAAGCTTATGCCCATTGTCTTATGTTATTCAGATAGGGCATGTTACAAAAACTGGTGATATAGCTGGGCCTCGTATCTTGGAGCATATAGTGGATGCTGTTTTATATATGGAGGTTGTTTCTTGATACTCTGACGACCTGACAAATATATACACAATACAAACCAGCATGTCTTTGCCTCACCTCTTGGATATTACTCATGCTGTTGTGTTGCTAATATGAGGTTAAGTAAGCATAAATTGTGGATTAACATAAATTTTGATGATATTTCTCTTCTTGGGTATAAATGATGTAATTTATTTGTGTGAAAGAAATTTTCTGAAGAAATGAAATATGTGAACTAAATTAAACTATATAAATTCTATAGATGCACCACTTGAAGTTACATGATAGGTATGGATATAATGCAAGCTGTTTTAGCATGTCTCATTGATTAATTGAACACCAGCCTCATGACCCTTCTGTGTAAAGTGCTTCATGGATATTTGAACTTTGAAGAGGCAAGTTCAAGTCTATATTCCTTTCTTAAGGTGTGTCAACCTCCATTGAGGCTTTTCCAAAGTACTAACCATCTCTGTAGTCAAAACGTCGCCTAGGCATTTTCGACCCCTAGGGACCTAGGCTTTCTCATTTTTCCAAATTGAGTTGAATTAACTCATAATTGAGTTGCATTAACTCAAATTGAGTTGAATAAGTTCAAAATTGAGTTAAATTAACTCAAATTCTTATGATGGGTTCATAAAAGTTTGGGGGGTTTTTCAACATTGAGTATAATTATCTTAAAATTCAATTGAATTAACTCAAAATTGAATTGAATTAACTGAAAATTGAGTTGCATTAACTAAAATTGATTTGAATAAACCCAAAATTGAGTTGAATTAGCTCAAAATCTTATGATGGGTTCATAAGAATTTGGGATTTTTCAAAATTGAGTTGAATTAACTCAAAATTGAGTTGAATTGACTCAAATTCTTATGATGAGTTCATAAGAAATTGGGGGGGTTTTCAAAATTAAGTTGAATTAACTCAAAATTGAGTTTCATTAACTCGAATTGAGTTGAATAAACTTAAAATTGAGTTTAATTAACTCATATTCTTATGATTGGTTCATAAGTATTAGGGGGGTTTTCTAAATTGAGTTGAATTAAATCTAAACTTGAACCCTAAATCGTCATATTTTATTATTTTGGCTTGATTTTTTAGAAATTTTTAGAAATTTTCCGATTTCTTTCTTCAGTTTTTTTATTTTTTATTTATTTTCTGATTGAGTTTATGGGTACGATATTTCTATACTTTCTAGATAATTTGGTTTTTAGGTGGTGAAAACTATAATCAACATGCTATTAGATTACTAAAATCATATATATACATATTTATACTATATAGAAAAATATTTAATAGTTCCTCGTTACCTAGGTGTCGCTTAGGCAATGCCTAGTTGTTGCTTCGCCTAGACAGGTCAAAACACCTAGCCGCCGCCTTGACTACACTGCTAACCATCTTATTTTGCGAATAGAAAGTTTGTTAGAATGAAATTTCAACTCAAGGTCATCGATCTCTATTTGGAAGTGTGCCTTGTTTGCTAGTATGGAGTGCAAGTATTTAATGTATATATATATTCCTCCCCTTTATTTCATTGCACATCTCTTCAAACTCTCTGCCAACACTCCCAAAGTTCTCTCCATGACCTCCAAGTTCCCTTCAACTCCATGTTCTCTTGAAGCTCTCCAAAGTCCATATCTCTTCAAGCTCTCCCCCAATTTTCCCTCAAGGTTTCAATCTCCCATCTCCTCCTAAGGTGTTTTCAAACTCCCAAGAATTCAAGAGGAACAAGTAATGACAAGGATGTCAAAGCCATCGTATGATGATTTCCATAACATACCACTGACATTTACTCACAACAAATTAGTATTTCATACCACCTTTTTGTATTCAGTATTTTATGTTAATTATAGTTACTAGATCTAGCTCACACACACATACACACCTCCATTTCCATGTCTATAGCGAGTTATTTGCGTATACTTGAGAGGTCTAACTTTCGAGGCATAAGTATGAACACTTTAAGAGGCCTAATGAGAAGAATCTTATAGATTGTGAGTTGTGTGGGTTTACAGGAAAGAGTGGTATCGAGCGACACAAGCTACACTTAGCCCATACGTCCGGGTTTAATGCAAAAGCATGCCTAAATATTTATTTAGAACTCCGAAGAAAATTCATGGAGTATATTGAGAAGGCCTTTCGAAAGAAGCAAGAAGTTGTACAGACTGGGCAATACCAGATCCAGGAGGGGGATTGGGCTGGCAACATCGATGTTGAAAGATGACGAAACCCCTCCCACTGTACGCTCTAGACCATCACCTCACCACTTCCAAAAACACTATGTGATTGTGGACCTTTAGACCACTTCTGTAGACCACATCTCAAGGATATGGTTAACCAAAGGGCAAAGCGTAAAGGTCTTGCCAGATCACTATAGAAAATAGGTAATATGAACAAAGAAAGCAAATGTATAATCCAATTTATAACCAAATAAGTATTCCAAGCCAGCATTGCTTTCAATGTCTTTAGTGTTAAAAGTTTCAAATGTATAGTTGAAGCTATCAGACAGTTGGTATGAGCCTAAAACCACCCTTCTACCATGAAATCAGGCAAACTTGCCTAATAAAAGATGTAAATATTGCACAAGCTTGTTTCGCCGAATATAAAAACTAACATTGAAAATATTTGACTCTAAGAAGCACTGATACTGGTACGGGGACACGGGTACGACACGACACGGGTTCACTGACATGACAAATCCTAAAAAAGGACACGGGTACGGATGGGACATGGCAAAATAAATTAATATTTTTAAATTTATATTTTATGTGTGTTTGCAATTCATATATATTTCAATAACCGAAAAAACCTCATATAAAACAACTAAAATAAAAATTTAATACATACTGAATCGCAATTGTTAGTTACATCCAGCCCAATCGGTGAATTGCAGACAGCTCTAAATGGTATGGAAAATAACGGTTGTGTTTCAGTTTTGACCTCAACCTATCTGAAACCTCAGAGGATAAGATAAGTTAAAGCTAAACCTGAATCGTAATCGTCCATCATAACCATTCTGACAAGTGAATCACACTCAGGCCCAAATGGCATGCAAAAGAATAGATGCGATTCAGTTTTAGATTCAACCTATCTGATCCTTTGAGGTTATAATCTTAGAGGATCATATAGGTTGAAGCCAAAATTGAATCACCACAGCTTTTAACCCGACCCTATATCGAACAGTCCGTCAACCCGCAGTGTTCGGTGCGTGTTCGACGAGTGTCCGAGGAGTGTCCAGCGAGTGTTCGAGAAGTGTCCGGCCATGTCCAGCTCTCGGAAGCATGTAGGACACGGCACATGCATGTCCGGTGCGTGTCCGACGAGTGTCGGTGCCCGACACGTGTCCGACACGAGTACGGGAGGCCTGGGGAAGTGTCCGTGTTTCCTAGATTTGACTGTATCCTAATGGCTGATAGGTGGACCGATCGGTGCATACAGACACTAAGTAACTTTCTTGTTGATATCAGACTGAAACTATGTTCCTTAAATCTAATGATGCTTGTGCTCATTCACACACGACCAACTATCGATTTAGTGTCTTAGATAAAATGTTGAATGAAATAAGAGAAGAGTACGTTAAATAAGTTGTCACTGGCAATGTGAGATTGTACATTGTAGCGAGCCACCTCCTTATGGAGAAATGACCCCATATATTTTGGGCAAGGTTGTCTTATCATGTATCGTTTTCCCTATTTTGTGTATCGTGTATCATATCGTGTATCGTACGATACGGTTAAATTTTTATATATATATATATATATATAATAAATATAGAAAGTACATACTAGAATATTAAATATGAAAAGTCAAGTAGAAGAGTAAGACATTCCCTATAATTTCACATCAAACATAACATTGGCCTATACAAAAAATATGATGTATATATTTCTATAAAAAAGAAATTATATATAAGTATTATCTATGATCTATTAATATATTGTTCTCAAAATATTCGAATGGTCAATGAAGACAAAACAAAAACTCAAAAAGTAGGAAGGTCTTATTTTTCAATCTCCACCACATCTACTTCATCAATTTGATCATCACCAATAGATAATTTATCACCACTTGCTTCTTTATCTTCCTCTAATGTCTCTTGCACCTCTTATTCATATTCATTTTCATCCTCATTGTCTTATTCAAAGTCGTCCACTTCTTTCCTTTAGCCTTCCTTTATGAACATAGATCCATTAGCCCTCTACTAAGAAGTACCACACACACACACACACACACACACACACACACACACACACACACACACACATATATATATATATATATATATATATATATATATATATATATATATTAGCGAAGTTGTAGATTTTGGTGCTCCAAGCTCTAGAAAATTTTTAAAAACAAATGGCATTGGGCTCCGACAACTCTAGAGAAAGATTTGTAAAACACCTATAAACTTCTAAAAAAAAATTAGTATCACTTCACTCTAGGTTAGAAAATATTCCTAAGTATTTTTTTAACTCTAAGAGACCTATATAGTCCTTTGGGAAATTAATAGAAAAAAAATCATTTTAAAAGTTTCAAAAAAAAACAAAAAAACATGTTTTCACTGTATCGGACCGTATCGTGTAGCGTATCGTATCGTGTATCGTACGATACAGGAGAAAAACGATACGTAAACACGATACGTATCGTTTTTCTCTTGTATCGTATCGTATCGTACGATACTAACAACAGAGATTTTGGGTACCTTGTTTTTCATATTGCTTAGATTTGATCTTAAAAAACATATGTAAGTTTATATTCCTACTCCTATGTCTGAAGGTAGAAAAATACTGTTTTAATGTACAAACATGCACTATTATCAAGTAAGATGAGAAAGCACTAGGATATAAATTACTTCTCCCCTGTAATTACTAGATTTCCTCCGATTTTTTTTGACGTTGCAATAGCTTCATCCCAACGCTTGCAATTCCAATGTTTTGTTGTGTCTTCAGAGTTCAGACTTTATCAATTGCCCTTGGTTAAGGATTTTGGATATGAAACTTGTCACTCAAACAATATTTTCCACACCTTTTATGACCAATGTATCCAAAGAATTGGAGGTTTCATCACCAGTAGTCAATGTACTGTGATTAGAAAGATGGTGCTGAAAAACATCAAGGTGTTATGCTTATTATTAGAAGGAAAAAGCTAAGTAAAACATAAGAAGGGTACTTTTAAATAATTTACCTATAAGCATGTTTTAAAACTTATTGAAACTAGATGACATAATCGAATGTTTTTTTATTATGCAACTTTTATACTTAAGCACAACGTGCTCTTCCAGGCCGAGCAGGAACCGGTAGATGTTGTACATCTGGTTGATTTTTTTGGCATTTTGAGAAGATGGTTCTAGATAGATCGAATATTGGCCCAGCTGGATTGGGACAAGAACACATAAGGAATATGTTCTTGAGAGAGATAAAAAACACCAACAAGAATACTTTCCTATTCAATCGATGTTGGTTTTTTATTCAACTATAGTGAATTTTATAAACTTTACATAAAATGATTATTATTTCTTAATATCGACTAAATGGTTTGTTGGGTACGGTGTGGATCCTGTAATGAGTGATGCAAACTTGAATTAGATTGGCCATGAGGATTCTTCGCCATACTTGCGCTGCTTCCAACATCAACTGTAATTGGAGTATGTTGTAGATGTCCTTGGAGCAAAAGAAGCGTCTTGACTTAATGTTCATGCAATACAATCATAAGTTAAAAGAATGATTCTTGGAGAGACATTCGATGTAGGAATTTTACGAGCCCATCAAGTTCGATGAGGTAAGATCACATGTACGATTGATATAGAGTAACACGTCTTCGAGGGTGACAACTTGACTTGGGCGCATATTTTGCTAGTGACTTATGGTGTGGAAGGTGGAGCATTATACTCGAGGCAAAGAAAACGACATTCGAGGGGTAATAGCCGTGGCGATAATGATAGAGCAAGTAGCAACAATTAGGTGGGACTTGAAGATATGAAGGAGTGGTAGGATCATGGTATTGCAGAGGGAGAAGAAAAATGTCAACTCAATAGATGTGTACGAGAAGCTTGTAAGGACAAATGACGAGGAGACTTAAGAAGAGGAGTGATAGAATGGAAGGAGACGACTCAGATGATGACAAGCTAGTTAGTTGTTCTAGCGATGGTGATGGTAGGGGGATCGAAGGCATCCTTCGATGGATGATAAAAATCTTGTAGACTTTTAGTTGTATTGTTTGCTAAACTTGTATTTGTACATATGTATTGTAGTGAAGTTTATTTGTTGGCTTTAATTTAAATCATTAATAAAGTTCATATTTTGTTTCATTACTTGTCTACTTGTTGTATATGTATTGCATATTTATCATTTTCAATGAAATAAATAGATTTTTTTTATAAGTCTATTGGTTTTCTTTTGTTTTTTTTTTTCTTGTTTTTTTTGTATAAGCACAAATCGCGCATGCGATCGCATGTGCGATTAGCGATTGACCCCCTCATTCACACAGATCACATATTACATATTAACTCCATTGATCGTATGTTTTCAATTGAGAATATACCCCCTCTACCTCCCCCCTCTATTTATTCTGGTCAACAGCCTTCCCACATTTCCCGTAACTACTATAAAATTATATACTAAATGGTATACTAATCTTAGAAAAGGGTGTCAAAAGTATTAGGCACTAGGACCAAAAAGTATCACCTTTGATATGGAGAATCATTAAAGAAACTATATTATATTACTTTTCTAATTTAGTCAATTAATTCTTGAAGCCTGAGACAATGCTAACTAATTTTAGAAGTATCGTTGTGTCTATTCATGAGGAAAAATGTGGATGAAGACATGGTTTATGCTATTGGTTGGTGATATAATATTTACTGTGAAGTCTGAGGGTAGATAATGTAGGACGCGTTGAGTTGTAAGCCTTGTAGCAAGTTCAGGTTGGGCGGGTTTGGGCAATGCACACTTTATCACTTAAAAGTTTTGAATTTGAAATATCCCAGATTCAAAATTTCCATTTCGACCAATATTTCGACACTCTGGATATGGAAATATTTCAAATGTGGAAATATTGCGGTTTAATAGAAATGGTGGAAATATTGAATTTTTAATGGATTTTGTTACTAAAAATATGGATTCATAAACCAAGTATAGAAACACACTTTGGAAAATATTTGTATCCTATCTAGGGGTGTAGAGCTTCACATAGCATGTATTCTATGCATTTGCGTTTGTAAGTCTTGTGCGTTCTTGTGCAGTATTGTTTGGTACGGTTTTGATTATGTTTTCCAAATGTTTGTTAATCTATTTTCTGGATAAAAATGTTTTCGAAATAAAATTTAGTTGATTGTTAAAATAATGCTTTAAACGATTTTGAAAACGGACTTAACGAGATAGTTATGTAAGTTTGAAATCGTGCAAATATTATGCTGAAATGTGAAACATTGTTTTTTATTAAGTATGGAGAAAAGAGTTTTTATATAGGAAAGTTTTTATTCATTTAAAATTTTCTTTGACGGACCATGGTTTTCTAGATGCACTTACAGTTCTACATCTTGCGGAATTTTTTTGAGCTAAAAAGGAGTTGATTTAACCACTTTTGTCAACATGCCTATTTTATGAAAACCCCTGAAAACTGTTCTACTAGTAAAACTGAAAATATACTTTTTGATTCATTTGATTTTTTGATATTTTTTATTGAAATCAATTGAGGGGTATTTGCTTATTTACATATAACAACTTAAACTAAATAGATAAATAAAAATTAAGTAAAACGATATTTACTTAAATGTGTTATATGTAAATATGGTGCTGAGAAACATACCAAACACTTCAAAGAACCCCAACCCCAAGTCCCCTTTTATAACCAGTCAATCCCAAAATTTTGGTGACATTTTGCAAAATTTCACTGAAATTTATGCAAAATTTCTGTGTATCAGTGCTTTTGGTGCGATATTTCATGCCAACGAATATATCGCGCAAATATCGCGATTTTTGTGTGTTTTATGTGTCGTTCGAGACTGTCTAGGGGCTTTCATCTCGAATTTTTGGAAAATTGAGATATTTCATGATATTTCACAAAATATTTTGAGATTTTGATCCTTGTAAATAGAAAATACTAGAAAAAATCCTAGTTATCATTACTCGTTACCAATAAGATATATCTTACCTCTACCATATGGCAATTTGTGGCCCTTTGGAATAGGAATATAATCCATGTTGGTCTAGTAACAAAATCCATGGGGCCTATAAGGTGAAATTTTAAACTTGGGTTTTGGTTGGGTCCGGTTGCCAATCCCCGTAGTCCAAGCGCAACGCAAATTTAGATCGGGTTAAAATTTTCCAACCAGAACCCAACCTGATCTTCCAATAGGTGAGCCCAAACGTGACCCAAAGTTGGGTTGCGCTCGGTTTGGCGAGTTCAACCCACCCAAGTTGCAACCCTAGGGGGTGGTGTTGGATAAGGAAGGTAGGGTAGGGTTGTTATGCGAGATTTGTGAATTGGCCACATAGATGGTGAAGAAGCTAGGTCAATTCTCGAACATCACATCCTAGAACCTTAGGATCGCACCATCGGGGAAGAAGCTAGGTCAATTCTCGAACATCACATCCTAGAACCTTAGGATTGCACCATCGGTGAAGAAGCCGATCAATTCTTCCTAGATGAGAGAGAGAGAGAGAGAGAGTGTGGGGTCTGTTGCTTGGGATTTATGAAGAAAGAAGAGGGGAGGTGGGACCCTTTTATAGGCTCCGTTGAGGAATACAAAAAGTTGGGGGGTTTTAGGGCATAAACCTCTTTTAATTATTATTTAATATTGGCAGTTTTGAATTTGAAAGGTCCGTAGTAACATAAAACCCCGATCTTTTTGGTTAGCTAGTTAACTGAAGTGTTAAAGTTTTATATTATGTTTCCTTAATATTTTAACAAGAAATTACAATGATGTAGTGGTTAAGAGAAATAGTATTTATTTGATGGATTTGCGTTTGAATCCTACTATAGGATCTTATAATTCTACTTTAGTCTTTGAATTTTTAATTGGCCCATAGGAGGTCAAATGCTAAAAGTTTATATACAGTTTTCGATTGTTTAATCGATTCAGACGCAATGGCGCAGTCCTATTTTTTATTTGAGCAACTTATTGTTTGGATTTTCTCGAACAAGTGTTTTCCTCAATTGAAAATTATATTTATAATCGAACAAACTTTTGGTCTAATGGTATTCCCTCTTGGTTAATCAAATTCAGACGAGTTATCCACTCCGATCTTCAGAGCCAACTACTTGACCTCTACCATATTATTGGATCCTTCTCGGTCGGTGACTGTAATGATTTGGCTAGCTGGAAATGGGATTCCACGGGGGTGTTCTCGGTCAAGTCTTTCTACCGTTTCTTTAACAACGAGGGGGGGGGGGGGATTATTTCCCCCATAGCGAAATATCTCTGGAAATCTCCCGCCCCCCTGAAGACACGTATTTTCATGTGGTTTGCCATCCGTGATCGACTGCTCACTAGCGTCAATCTCCGGAAGAGGAACAACCCGAATGTTCAAAATATGTCCTGCATCTTCTGCCACTCTCACCAAGAGGATGTCAACCACCTGTTTCTGCACTGCCTATTCTCGAAGAATCTTTGGCACAAACTCAAGCACCGACTCAAGATTAAAGGAACCTAGGGGTTCCATCAAATTGCTATGGACTCTGTGGAGATCGAAGAGAATTAAGAAACTGCTTCCAGTGTGGGATTTCCTAGTCATCTGTTTATGTTGTGGAATGTGGAGAGAACGGAACTCCAGAATCTTCTCCAATAAAGTTTCCTCCCCTGAGGCGGTTTGGAATAGTTTTATTATTTTAGCTAGGAGCTGGACGACAGGATTCTCCCCTAAAGTATCTGGAGCGATTAGCCCTTTCCTTTGTAATCTGTAACTTTCTTCTATTTTAATAATATAGCTTGGGGTATAGCTTAACCCCATCCTCTTCCATCTCGGAGAGGAATTGCTCAAAAAAGGAAGAAAAAGAAAATTTTATTTAAAATTTTCCGGTATTACACTAATGGATGTTTGAGGAGAGGACTATTCTAGAGTTGTAAAGGGCAAGGAGGACATAACATACAATAAAAATGATTGAAGTTATGGGAAAAATTTAGCAACCTGTGTGAGGGGCAAGGAGGACATAACAAATGATTGTAAGGGGCAAGGAGGACATTACATCTATGATATGGGGGACACCTCTAATTGAGCCCTCAGAGCCGTGTCAACCCGTGTCGACACGGATTTCCGTGTCCACCCGTGTCGACACGGCATAATACCATCGCTCCATGTTATTAAACCGAATGTTGTGAGTCTCTCGCTTCTCCAACCGGGTGAATAGAGGGAAATGGTAGACTGTGTAGGAGTTGAATTCTGAAGGGATAATAATTTTCAATTTATATCGATTTCATAATTTTGTTGGTATATATATATATATATATATATATATATATATATATATATATATATATATATATATATATATATATATATATATATATATACCTACGTGTTTCTGTATTCATCTTTTATGATATTGCCGTGTCTGACTCCCGTGTCTGTGTTGACACTCGACACCAGTGTCCGTGTCTACAGATCATAGCATAACATACAATAAAAATGATTGAGGTTAATGCAAGCACAACCCAAGTGCTAGAATGCTAGACCCCTCGACCTGCAACCCGACCTTCAACCCGTGTTGCATAGCCTAAGAACAAATTTCCAAACTCGGGTTAGCTCAAGTTGGTGGGTTGGGCGAGTTTGGGTAATGCCTATTTTATCTCTTGTCGAAGGTCTTAAACTTTAAAGTACAAAATACTAGGAAAAGCAAATCTAGTTATTCTTAATCCTTAGCAATAAGGTGGACGGTTTGTGGCCCTTTGGTCTGGGAGTATGATCCATGCAGGCCTAGGAAAAAGATCTGTGGGGCCTATATGGTGTCATATTATACTCAACTTGGGTTGGGTTTCCCGAAACCATAACCCGAGCCCAACCCAAATTTATAATGGGTTGACTTTTCCAACAAGATCCCAACCTGGTTTTCAAATTAATGAGCCCAAATCTGATCAGTCATGTTGGGCCTGCAAAGGGGTGGGGAACACGACCCAGCCCCCCCCCCCCCCCCCCCCCCCCTACACACACACAACCACCACCACCACACATACACCCTACCACACACACAGACACACCCCACCCAAGTTGTAGGCTTGTAGCCTTACTTGAAGATAGTTATATATCTTCCGAGAAATCACCAGATTTAACCCAAAAGCTAAAAGGAAAATCTATATAAGCTCCCATAAACCTCTTTCATTAGATATAATAACACTAACTGCTTTTGCTTAATGACATGCATTAAAATTTCACAAAAAGTTTGAGCTTCAAACCAGTTTCCTTTTTAGGGTGCTTAAACTCGAATTTGTTTATTGTAAATTGTCACCTTTGCAACCTCACTAGCTACATAATGGTTGTCAAAGCATCATTTTCTTTGATTATTACATAACAATTACAACGAATGTTCACTGTTTTTAGTCTCAAGAAGGAACCCACTCCCCACATTTCCATCCCTATTTCTATGTCATTATCCTCAAGTAATGTAATTAATGGTGGTTTTGTTTTAGTAAGGAGGTATTGTGTAGAGGAAAAATGTTGGTGTCGGTGTTGGAGGGTGGATGGACGAAAAGATAAAAAATGTACGAAATTCATGAAACATGCTTCTAACACGTCATTGTTCTTCCATATTGGTGAATAGGTTCATCAGATAGAGATTGACTTTAGATTCAGAGTGCGGAGCCAGGTGATGACATCATTGGAGACTGTCTACTAACCCTACAACAGTTTTGTTCGGTGAAATTTTCACATATTTTTCGATAAGGAAACAACCTAATAGATTTGTTGGCGACTCGGGCTAAGACCCTTGAGGCTAATTTTGTGTGCTCGGCCGATTTTGACCTACGATCTTATATATTGTGAGGGTGGACAATAGCTGTTGTAATTTTATTCACTATTAGTAGTTTTTTTATCACAAAAAAAATCAAGTAGAGCCTAACTTTAGATTTGCAATTGAATTTTATTGTTCACAGGATTTTAGGTTTGCTTCTTTCATAATGCTGATGCCAAGAATCATACTGCAGACTCATCACTAGCCTTGATTTAGTTTCTTAAAATATTTCATTATTGTATTTTTCCATGAATTTGGCGCTAATTAATGTTTATATGGATGATGGGTTATTATGTTTGATGGTCAGCTTGACTGAAGGACTTTTTATGGCCCTTTTCTTTTTAATCTGAGTTGTGGTTTGGTTCTATTAAGTTTCTAGAAGGTTACATGGATTGCTAGAAATATTTTCCAAAAAGGTTCCTTTGTTTCTGATGCTTGCATTCAAAATTTGAGACATTGATCTCAAGTTCAAATTTACCAAAATCTGAAACTTCCATCCACAATAGTGGTATGTGAAAAATCTATTTGATTTGCTCACCGTTAAGCTGATTGTAATAATATGCCTTCGTTCAGGGCAGGGGCGCCATGAATAGAACTCCCGCAGTTCCTACTTCCTACCTAAAAAAAATAGCTGATTGTAAGTTTTGAAGTTGTGAATTTTTAAACTTAACAGTCACGGTAGCTTTTTTAATTCGACGTTTTCACAATGGAATTGCCTATTATTGTAGATAAGGATATTGTTTATTGTTTCCAGCCTTTTATTTTTTCTATCCTATGTTTTGATTGCGCATGCAAAAGTATTTTCTGCCTTTCATAGTATTAATCACATATGAAACAGATATTGACATGCTCACACTGCTCAATTCACAATTTTATTGGACCACTTCATCTAGCTTATTGAATGAATCACTCTTTAGGTTACAAAATATTTATCTGACACTTTTTTTTTTAATTTTAGGGAGAGAGGTACTCATCTTATCGTTTACCGCTCAATTCATAATTTTATTGGATCACTTCATCTAGATTATTGAATGAATCACTCTTCAGGTTGCAAAATAAGTATCTCACACTGTTTTTTTATTTTAGGGAGAGAGGTACTCATCTTATCGGTTACTGCGGTCTGTGAAGAATCGCTTCGGTTCAACAGACGAGGTATGTGATACTATTTTCTCTTTTTCTGTGGCATATAATTACTTTATGAATTTTCTCATAAATTATGTTATATTTACTCTTTTATTTTTTTTAAATATAGTTGGATTTAGCTAAAATTCTAATCTTGCTCGATAACAATTTCTCAGTAATCAACTTATGGCCCTAATATTCTATGATTCTTTGATTGAAATGATTTTGCCCTATGTTTCTTTCGGTCGGTGTTTTAAACAAGCTGAAATCATTTATGTTGGCTTTATGCCCAATCTTATCCTGCTCCGGCTTCCCTAATTGGGCTGGAATAGAAGGGTAAAATATTTGAATTCCAACGAGTGTTTGGTAAAAAATTAAATGTTGATGTGCGCAAAAGTTATAAGGAATTCCAGGAGGGTGACCATTTAATGACCATACTGAGGCATGAGGGGTTTCCCGGAAAACTACAGGCCAGCAATGCAAGCCCATTTATAATTCTGAAGAAAGTTGGATCGTATGCATATGTGGTAGCGTTTCCGCTCGAGTACAAGATCAATCTGATTTGTAATGTGGAAGACATAGTCGAATTTAAAGGTCCATCCCATCAGACCCTTTTGATGAGTTTGAGACTGGCTTTCCCACCTATCCCAGATGTCAATCCCTCTGCTTTGCCTCTTGTGCTTTTCACTTCGCAGTCTCAAATTTTGCTAGACATATTTTGGATTATCACACGATCTCCACACGTAGTGGTGGGTATCATTGTTGCCTAGTTTGTTGGTGAGGACGACCTGATATAGACATGATGTGGATTTCTAAGGAGGAATTACAATGGTTGGATCCAGACTTGTTAGAGCGGTGCCAAAGCTCTATGTCGCGAGAGGCGAGCTCTTCTCACCCTCGGGGAGTTGGTGTGGACACCACTTTCAATGCACCTGACCTTTGGGTGTATCAGCGCTCCAACGACGAACAACGATTCATATTTCATTATTTCTAGGTGACTAGCTGATGCGGGAGCAGATTCGACAAGCACGTGTTTCGAGGCTTGAATAAGAATAATATAATTATTTTCGGATTTAATAATTCTTGAAAAAAGTATTTTCGGAATAAAATATAAAATTCGGAATAAAATAATTATTTTATTCCGAAATTATTATTTTAATCCGAAAATATGTTATTTTCGGATTTATTAAATATGGTAGTTTTAAAATATCTTTTAGGAAAGATTTGGATAGATTTAGGTATTTTAAATTTAGTAGTAGTTATCTTTATTTATGGATAATTTTAAAGATAGGGATATAATGGATTAGGAAGTTAATTAGGTGAGATCTTTATCTCATTAGTGGTTATCATCTTTATCTCTTTATTTTAGGAAGTTGTTATTTTTGTTATTCTGTTAAATCATATGAGCTTATCTCTTATGATCTTATTTGTTAGAGTTTTTTTTTTATTTAAAGGCCATGAAGCCCCCCATTGTAATGAAAATTGATTGAATGATGAATGAAAAAAATGGCAATTATTTGCTTTGATTCCTGTGAGAGGTTTCATATTGCGTTCCTGAGAGAGGATCGAAGAGCGAGAAGCTCGCCGGCGTGAGGTCGGATTACCGTCGGTGCGAGGCCGACAACCCCTTTCACCCTTTCATCCCCTCCCCTACGCTATCGTCTCGATCGTTCTGCGTCAGATTTGGTATCAGAGCAAGGCTGTGAAGGATTCTGTTCCCTCACGCGGTCTTGCCCGTCGTGTTCATCGTGCTCTCCGTCATCACCGACCATCCAAATACCAAACCTGCTTTATTTTCTGAATCCGATCCACTCGTGCTCTTCGTGTCTTTATCCAGTCATCTCAACACTACAGAATTACAACTCTGCCCCTGATCGCCATGTTCCATCAGACCGTCCTCTTTGCACAACTGATGGATTGGGTAAAGACATTGGGTCTTAAACTATATCCTTCCACATCCGGTGATTTTATTTATGTTTGGCGCATCAAGGATCGAGCCCGAGAGCTGAGTATGCCAACCGACCCCTTTGTCCAATGGTTTCTACACCAAGGAGGATCGGTTGAAGAGCGAATTGATGATGTGATGCAACTGATTAGCGAGATTGAGCAAGAGGCTACGATCATACAACGACGCAGAGTCCGAGCCTCAGTTAGACCTCCATCAGTTGTGCTTTCTCTAGCGAGGGCTCCACCCGCACCAATGGCACCACCTCCAGCAGTGCCACTATTGGAGATTCCTGAGGACATTCCACATCCGGACGAGTTTCCGAGTTCGACAGTCGATGATCTTCTACCTGCTACAGTACCTCAGGTCGAGTCTCCACGTTCGGCAGCACCTCCAGTGGATCTTCTACCTCAGCTTTTACCTCCAGTGGAGCATTCACTACCTGCAGAGCCGTTATCGGGTGTTGACATCAGCACACTAGTCCCGATAGTTGACTTTCTCGGGTTAGACGTTTCACCCTCGGCTCGGGTACTCCTCCAGTTTCACTTATGTGTGTCTTTCTTCGGACCGGACTACTTCAGCCACTACTCCAACAGACTGCTTGTATGGGATCCGGGAGGCAATTGTTTGATGATACGACATCCACTACAGGGTCTCCACCATCAACTACTGACTTTGCTTCCTGCCTGGGCCTCACAGAACTCGAGGTCGAGTTCTTTCATAGCTGAGGAGTTTGATGCGGGAGCAGATTCGACAAGCACGTGTTTCGAGGCTTGAATAAGAATAATATAATTATTTTCGGATTTAATAATTCTTGAAAAAAGTATTTTCGGAATAAAATATAAAATTCGGAATAAAATAATTATTTTATTCCGAAATTATTATTTTAATCCGAAAATATGTTATTTTCGGATTTATTAAATATGGTAGTTTTAAAATATCTTTTAGGAAAGATTTGGATAGATTTAGGTATTTTAAATTTAGTAGTAGTTATCTTTATTTATGGATAATTTTAAAGATAGGGATATAATGGATTAGGAAGTTAATTAGGTGAGATCTTTATCTCATTAGTGGTTATCATCTTTATCTCTTTATTTTAGGAAGTTGTTATTTTTGTTATTCTGTTAAATCATATGAGCTTATCTCTTATGATCTTATTTGTTAGAGTTTTTTTTTTATTTAAAGGCCATGAAGCCCCCCATTGTAATGAAAATTGATTGAATGATGAATGAAAAAAATGGCAATTATTTGCTTTGATTCCTGTGAGAGGTTTCATATTGCGTTCCTGAGAGAGGATCGAAGAGCGAGAAGCTCGCCGGCGTGAGGTTGGATTACCGTCGGTGCGAGGCCGACAACCCCTTTCACCCTTTCATCCCCTCCCCTATGCTATCGTCTCGATCGTTCTGCGTCACTAGCCTTCAGACGTGTTTTATTTATTTATATCATTTCTTTTATTACAATGAGGACATGGTTCTTTCTTTACGTTTAGTCCCATATTTTTTTTTTTTTTTTGAGAATTCCTCTCCGAGGGGGAGAGGAAGGGGTTAAGCATACCCCAAGCTTTTATTAATGAAATAGAAAATCAAAGCTGAGAAAGAAAAGGAAGGATACAATTAGAGAGTTTGACAGGAAAACCAGGGGACCAACTCCGAACCAACGCCACATAGTTAGCCCAGAAAGTAGTGATCGAGGCCTCCTTCCCTGAGAAAACTCGAGAGTTACGCTCCCTCCAGATGCTCCAGCAAAGACCAATGGAAAGCAGGTCCCAAGCAGGCCGAAGGTTCTTGTTCACCCTCCTGGATCTCCAAACCGTCCAAAGGGAACGGATAGAGGCCGGGTGACCTCGAATATGCAACTTCCGTTTCAGAGTAGACCACAGCTCCCGAGAGAAGGAGCACCGCAAAAGAAGGTGGTTAACATCCTCCCTATGGCCGTGACAGAGTGGGCAGGACAGATCAGTAACATTGGGGTTATTTCTCCTCCTCAGATTGACCCTCGTCAAGATTTTCTCTCTGATGGCTAGCCATATGAAAATTCTGGTTTTCAGCGGTGAGGGAGATCTCCAAAGATGGCTGGCAATGGGACAGATAGTGCCACCATTGTTGAAGAAAAGATAGAACGACTTAACCGAGAAGATCCCTGAGTTGCTCCATTTCCAACTGGAAGCATCCCTATCTTCTCCCAGGGAGAAAGATTCCAAAATGCTGTGAAGGTCCGAAAGATGACCCTGGAGAGAGGGGGGGATACGCCGCTTAAATTTCACTGACCAGGGACGGCCCGATGCTGAAGATGACGTCTGAGAGCGCACAGAGGCCTGGACATCCCAAGCCAAATCGAACAAATCAGGGAACAGAGTAGCCAAGCTAATATCACCGACCCACTGGTCAAGCCAGAACTTGATTGATTTGTCGTTCCCGAGTAAAAGCTTAGTGCCAGCCCGAAAAGGAGCTCCCACTTTACTAATACCCTTCCAAAATGAGGACCGAGTACCCGATTTTCTACCCCGAGCTTGCAAAGGAGAGAAGCGTCTGAAGTATCTATCTCTGATGATGGACGACCAGTGGTCCCATATTGCCTGGGGACTCTCATGTAGTGGCCATGTGGTCTTTTATATAGACCCCTAGGCTATTGGTTATGTATGCTATGAATAATAAAAAACTTTATCGTCTTGAGATTGGATGTCCATTGACCCCTGTGTGTGTGTGTTTCATAGAGACCATCGACCGCCCCTCCTCTTGGTCGCACCTCCACCCGGCCACCCTATGCAACCCACAGCCCCTGCACGGTCACCCAATGTAGCCCGTAACCCCATCTGACCTGCTTGTCCAGCCCGCATCCCACCGGTCCATGGCTTGGCCTGGCCACCTTGCAGCCTAGTTAAGCTTGCCTGCTTCCCCACGGCCCTAAAATTTCTTCTCCCACGGCTCGTCACTTTGCCGACTGCCATAGTTACCAAGTCGGAAGTCGAGAAAAAATCGGCTAGGGGAGAAGTTGAAAAGGTCAGAAAAAAGTCGAAAAGGTCGGAAAAAAGTCAAGAAACAAACAATAGAATTTTAGAACATATTTATTTATAGATGTTACAATAAGTTTTTTGAGTAATACATGACGAGATTAAAACACAATTAATTGGGATTAAAACACGTAAATAAGGATTAAATTGTGAAAATCGTGACTTTTTTCATAAAATTGTGACATTTTCAAAAAATCGGAAAAGTGTCGTGTAACGAATGTTTACTGAATACATTATGTTTTAATCGAGACTTATTCAAAAAATCGAAGTTTTTGGTAACAGAGTTGGCTACCCTTCGGCAGCTTCGAATCATCTTCTTCCTCTCTTGGTGACCATTGGTGCTCATGGATCATCCTCTGGAAATTTTAATCAATTATGAAATTCTCTTGTGCCAGAAAGGTGCATTCGTTCCACACCCTAGTTCTCCCGGCTTGCCCTATTAATCTTGCCTTCTATCAACAAATTTTATTTTTCGATGGAAACTGCTGATTGAATATGATGCATTAATACATGAACTTAAGCCTCTGTATCAAACCCCGGTTTGAGCTTTTTAATATTGTCTCAAACCCTTTAAAGCAATTATAGGTTCTTTTATTAAACCGTGAACATCTTGTTGATATTTATTAATCACCCATTTGACCCTGAATAATTGGAAGCCATTGATATTGAAATATATTGCAATATTCACTGACTTGCTACACATTGGTTTTAGTTCTATTTTAAAGGTTGTATATGTAAAATTGCATGTAGTTTTACTATATATTATGTGGAGCTGCGAATGAAATAGCCTAGAATTTGGTGTTAAATTTATTATGATATATAAAAGGACAGATAGGGTCGGGTCAGTTTGAGAAGTGTGAAACCTGGTCTGACCCTTGGATCAAGGGTTGTCTCGAGCCGGGCTTTGCATGGGCTGGGCTTTTACAAACCGGGCCATGACGGGTGCCTTTTTCAGCATGTTGAAATGACAAAACTTGCTAGGATTGTGCAAGTGGTCAATGACAAACTTGCAGTGTAGTATGTATACAAGCATGTTTATATATTTACCTGGATAAATCCCCCCCCCCCCCGCCTCCCGCCTCCCGCCTCCCGCCTCATGCGTCCTCACTGCCCACCACCACCAAAGTAGCCTTGTATAATCACATGAGAGGAACATGGGCTTGAACATGTGGAAATCATGACCTTTTACTTTGCATTTGCTATCGGATTTATCAGAAACCTTTACATATATACCCTTATTGTCAAATAAGACATGCGTTTATAATTTCAATCATTCAATTGAACTGATTTCACTAATCAATGTCTCATTCATAAATTTTATAGGTGGTAAAATGTAAAACTCAAGTTCTGTTCGATGGACTCAAACCTGAACTGGACTAACGAATGCTACCATGTACCCGAACTGAATAAGAATGTAAGAGCATCTTGGATCTGAACGCCCATGTCTTTGGGCAATTTAGAGGTCGATAGTGGTTGATTGAGACGAGCCATTTTTTCAACCTTGTAGGAAGGGATTCCACAATGTGTTTGCACACAGATAAAGGCGATAGTACATGACCCTAGGGTATAACCAACTTGAATATGACGAACCTCAAAAATCCCACCATCAACCTCATTTTCACAATTACACACAAGGAATACATACTAATAGAGGGGAAAAAACGACATATAGGCTTTCCATTTTTTGGCTACAAAAGGTAATAAATTTGATGGGACGGCTGTAGTGGTAGTTGTGGCAGGTAGATGAAGAGAGAGAGAGAGAGAGAGAGAGAGAGAGAGAGAGAGAGAGAGAGAGAGAGAGAGGTTACCCCTATCTTGTGACTATAGTTTTAGGGGGAAAACATAGTGGTTGACTGGTTGGATAAGAAACACCGACCAGCTAAGTAGGGAGCGTCTTGGCGATTTTGATCTCTTGGGTAGATGGGAAATGATGCCCAATTAAAAACCATAGTCTCATTTTATTGTTGGATCAAATCTGTCAATGGAAAAAGTTTATGTATATACAAGGAAATATTTGAATTTGATTGAGTTTTTCGATAACCGCTGCACTATATATTTATAACTGAATTCGATAAGGCTCCACTCCTATTTGGGAGTTTGAACCAGAATGAGCTGGTGATCTATCATATTTTATATCCAAACATAATAATCATGTACTAGTTCGAATTGGCTTATCGGTCTCCATTGCTAACCAATGTATCCAAACACATGTTAGCATATTTTAGTTATGTTCATGCTCCTTTAGATTCGGGGGATTAGAGGATCACCTATAAATGATCTCACACTCGATACCCCCATGTGAGATGGTAATTGAGTCTTATGTCACAGATCTTAAATTGTGGAAGTGAGGATGATCAACTTGCCATAAATAGCATCCCCAACAAGTTTCATCAAATTTTGAAATCACTAGGGTAGGTAAAAGGCGGTGTGTAATTGCATAAATAACCATTCCATAAGTAAGAGTATGCCCATATATATATATATATATATATATATATATATATATATATATATATATATATATATATATATATATATATATATATATATATATATATATATATATATGGGTTCCCGATACAATGTACCAGGGTATTCCCAGTTAAATTGTGTATGGTGACAACATGTGACGTGGTTCATTCTATTAGCTATCCCTTGATCCTTTAAAAATAATTTAATATTAGTAATAAAGGTTGTCACCCTGATCTTCCGAAGCCCACCGGTGTCCAGCCCCGTCGCCACCACCTGAATCGCTTTCATCCCCTCTTAACAACTAGCTGGACTAGTGCATCACGATCAGACCTTCGATAACCGATTCCGACCGATGAATCAACCCTCCACCTTGACCAGCATCCACCCCCGTTGCCACCACCCCAACCTGTGAATCGCATTCAGCCCCTCTTGTCGGCCACCCGGATCGGTGCCTCGCGTTTAGACCACCGGTGAGTGTGTGTGAGCGGGGGTGTGGGAGAGGTGGAGGGAGGAGGCCGATTCACTTGGGGGGGTTGCCGGGGCGATTTACTATCGAGGAGGGCAATCGGAGTGGGCCGTGTGCGATTCACCAATAGGGCGCTTGTCGATCGGGGTGGATTCAGTCGGGACTTGGGGGATAGATGTTGGTCTAAGTGATGTTGATCGGGTGGACACCGGATCAAGGAGGGCAATCAGAGTGGGCCAAGTGCGATTCACCAACAGGGCGCTTGGCAATCGGGGTTAGGGGATGGACACCAGTCAGAATGATGGTGACGGGGGATGGACGCCAGTCGGGGTGGAGGTGACGAGGGTGGACCGTGGACGTGGTCGAGGGTGGAGGTGACGACCCTTGAGGTTAGTGGTGACGAATGACGATCATGGAACTGGTTGTGTTATGTGTGCCAACCTTTATTGCCGATTTTAATTTTTTTTCTTAAAATTATAAAAGAGGCAGCTGATAGATGGGATCACACCACATGTCGTCACCATACACAACGTCATAGGGAATACCCTGGTACATTGTACTAGGAACCCAGATATATATATATATATATGTATATATATATATGTATATATATTATTTCTTTCCTTATGCATATATAAGGCTTAGACCATCCTTAGTTGTTTAACAAAAATAATTTAAATGGTTGATTTTATAGTTCTAACTCTTGTGATTGATACATCCAGTGTTCAGAAACCCGAAACTCAGACTCAACTCGAAAATCCACCGAGTCGAGTAACTCCAAGGCTCGACTTGAAACTCGACTTGAGCGACTCGGTAATTAATTATATATATATATATATATTCAAATCTTAAAATAGTAAATAGCCTGAGTACTTTCTGATTCAGACTGAGTCATCCAGAGTTGCCCCTAGTCACGCCCGAGTAGTGACTAGTCCGAAGTTCCAACCAAATTGGCTCAATTTTCAGCTTAGTCGAGTCAACTAGGGTGAGTCGAGTCGAGTTAGACCGAGTTTTGATATTGTCGATACATCACAAGAGTTGTATTTAACAAAAATTATATATATATATATATATATATATATATTTATTTACATATATTGATGTCTTACTTCTTTCCATATGCATATATAAGCCTCACACAATCCTTAGTTGATTAACAAAAAATAATTTAAATGATTCTTTCTGTAGTTGTTCTGACTCACACAATCTCAAGGTATAACATGGTTTTCTCCTTTGATGTAAGCATACAATATATAGGATGGTTAAATACTTGTGATAAACTTTAATAATTCTTGTCAGCTTGGAGTGTTCGAAATGTCAGACGCTGGTCTGGATGCAGTTTCAAATCCTAGTGAGATGTTTTTAAGTGATCATTACTCTGATTCCGAGGTCTTAGCTGGACTTGCAGTTGCTGTGATTGTAGATGGATCTCGAGCTTTTGTTATTGAAATCCAGGTATATTCACTATGCTTTAATTATTTCATAAATTTTTAATGTAAAACAAGAGTTTGTGCCTTATACTGTTAGTCATTTTTGCTAAATTTTCTCTTGTTAGTTTAGTTTGTTAGAAATATAACCTTAAGTGGTGTCACTGAATTGTGTTCTTTGGCTTAAATTTGTGGCTTAGAGATGAATGCAGTTCCATATAACAGACTCGCCTTTATCCCTCTTCTTCTAGGCTGTATAGAGGATAATGTAAAGAAATCAGTTGAGAGCTGAAGAAAGAATAATAGCAAGTTATGGGAGATCTAAGAATATAGGCAGGAAAAAGCAGTGTGGGACTACTTAACCACCACGATTTCAGTACTCAGTCCTTCCAACTCCACTTTCTACACCCTTACACCATCTTATCTAATAGTATCATACTAAAATGGAAGTCTCGCAAAGAAGTTGTGACATGTGGCGACCAAAATAAAAAACCTTGGAAGGTAAAGTACCTACCTTCAATGTGAACATATAGAAATTATGATCCCATTAAACTCCTCTATTTATGATAGAGCTGATATTTGAGAGAAATCCAATTCAATTAATTTTTGCTTTCTTTGGTGGAGAGAGAGTGAAAGGTTCAACCACGTGGTTTTACATTTTAATTGGCAGAGAGTATAAGGTGTAGCTGTGTTTGTGAGGAAGCGATGTGGAACATTTGGTATAACGGTTGCACACAACAATGCAGGTGGACCTATGAGGGATATGGAGTGTTGTGGGGACATGGTGCGACGGTAAGTCATGGGGACGTTGGTGGGCCTATGTATTGATTTTGCCTTATTACAATCTGTTACAACTTACACCAGCACTCACGACCGATATAAAGGGTCGTGTGGATCCCGAGATTCATATCATGGATCTTTTCCATACCAATATGGGGTTTCTCATATATTTTAAGCTCTGATGCTGTGGAATTAGGAATGAAGCAAGATAATTAAACACTTAGATCGATCCAGGTATTTCTTCAAATTTGGAACATCCTTTTGATTTATATTCTCGATCATTGTCTCCCAACCAGAGTTTGAAAAGATAAAACAAAAGTAGTTTGTAGGTTTTTGATAGGAAAGGCTGGATAAAGGCTGTTTTCCCAAATGAATATATTTCTAGCCCTTTATTCTCTATCTATCCAAATTCCAAACTGAAAAGTGGGTCAAAAGCAGGTCGATGCAATGTCTTTCTCATTTTTTGTATTATTCAGTCAAAAAGTTGGTCAAAGAAGAAGAAAAGCTATATATTCTATTATTCTGTGCCTGCAAAATGGATATCTGGTCTTATTTGTCCGATAAACAGATGAATTTTTGCCTTTTTCACAAAGTGCAAAAGGATAGGAATTATGTGGAATATGGGGCTTATCTGCTTCTATTCTCATAACAAGGGTCCTTAATCGTTAAATTGAACTTGGCAATAAGGTTAATGGATATGTTTTCTCCGGTCAACACAAGAACACTTTCCTCTATCAAAGGACATTGTGCGAAAAATATTCTTTGTGAGTTCTCAAGCTAGAATGTATTTTGGTTTATCCATGAGTAATGTATGTCGTCAAAGTCGTTTCTTATGTCTTATCTGGCTAAGCTATCTAATAGTATAATACTAAAATGGAGCCTTCTCACCATGTTGTGACATGTGGACGCCTTTTAAAGAGCCAGAATCTTTCTTCCGTGTGTGAACACGACTCTATTTTAAATCCTACTAAAAACCTACCATAAAGATGATAAATACTCATTGAATTGTATTTAATGGATCATTTGATGTTAATTTCTCTCTCTCTCTCTAACAACTGAATCACACCCACTTCAGATTTTGCACTTCTTTGAACAGTTGTGATGTCGTTTATGCCAAATGCCGTGCATCAAGCTCATCCGGGCAATGCCCGGGTTTCTTACTAGTAGCTTAATAATTTGAGATCCTCTTATTGATTTTATTATTATGTTTGCGGAAACTCTTATAACTTCATTTTTATTTACTAATGATCGCTGGTTTTTTATTCTTAGTTGTTATGTAACCTTAAATCTAAGACATTATAAGTCAAAAGTAAACCTAATGTCTGGACAATTAGGCTCGATTGAAGATTTGATGGTCAAACAATCAAGGAGTATTTATCCCATCTTCTATTCATTTTTCAAACCATGGTGTCTTAAACTAGAACTTATGCTTAATTCCCATGTAGAAAGTGAAGCAATGTTCTAAAAAGCGCTAGTCGGGCGGTGGGGGACCTTCTAGCGCCTAGGCGATACCTAGTCATTTTATTTTTTTAAAAAAAATTTATTTTGATATTATATATAATATATATTTTAACTTACTATAAATTCAAGATTATCCCAACTATTATTTTAAAGAGCATGTATCATATACATAACCATAAACTCAAGATTAACAAGAACAAAAGCAAGCATGATATTGTCTCAGATAATATCATAATATCCATAGTTTTAGTACATTCCAAACCATAAATTTATGATTATCAATAATAGAATAGGCTGAATAGCAGCTATACACTTCTAGTGCCTAGGCCCGCCTAACCCTTCCTAGAGGCTTGTGCTGCTTTTTTGCATCGTCTATGACTAGGCTGGGCGGTGGGGGGCCTTCTAGCACCTAGGCGACCGTCTAGGCCGCTTTTTAGAACACTAAAGTGAAGTAAGCGAAAGCAACACCAGTACATCTTTTAAGATGTTCATTTGTTAAAGTACCGGTGTGATTGGGCCGGAGGTTGTGGGTGCCGACGACATCGATGCCGGTGCAAGAGGGGACAACATGGTGCTTACAAAAAAATACAACAGGAAAATAAATCTCAAACATAATCAACAGAAGGAAAAAAAATCCCAGAGAAAGAGGGAGAGGGGGGAGAGAGAGGACAAACATTAAGTGATTAAGTCGGATGTTGACGACATTGAGGTCGGTGCCGAAAAAGAGTAATGTGAGGCCACTGTTGGAGGGGATGACATGGGCACTGTTATAAAAACAAAATTATAAACAAAAAAAAAATCTGAGACAAAAAAGGGAAAGGAGATAGAGAGAAGGGGGGCAAACCTGTGTTGAGGAGAGGTTAAGAAGCTATGTGAAAGAGAGTTGAGGAGGGGTTGAGTAGTTGGGAGAGAAATCCAGCCGGATCCCAGTGGTGAAAAATCACATCAGTCGATGCTTAATTTGCGGCGCGAGGGTGGGAGAGGAATAAACATGATTGCAGAGATCCCGTAATCGCAGAAAGAGGGGGATCGGGAGAGAGAGAGGGAGAGCTGGCACCATAAGATGCAGGCAATCCAGATCGCGAGGGATGGGAGGAAATTTGTGTGATTTTAGGGCTATTGAGGGGAGATGAATAGTGGAGATGGGTTCGGCAATCCGGATCGCAAGGGAGGGGATTTCAGAGAGGATCGCAGAGTAAGAGAGCGTCGTGACTTCACGAGGGATGGGAGGAAATCAACGGGATTGCAGGGCTGATTGAGGGGAGATGGATAGTGGAGATGGGTTCGGAAAGCCGGATCATGAGGGAGAGGATCATAGAGCGAGAGGGAGGGGATCGCAGAATATTGGATCAAAGAGAGGAGGGGAACATGATCAGACAGAGGGGGGGATCGCAGAATTCTGGATCATGAGGGAGGGGATCGCGGGCTAATTGAGGTGGAGATGGGTTTGACGGATCAGAGAGAAAGAGAGTGGGAAGGGGAAGAAATTGGGCCGGATACAAGGGAGGGGATTGTTGGGTGATATTGAGAGGAGATGGGTTAGGCGAATCGTAGAGAGAGAGAGAGAGAGAGAGAGAGAGAGAGAGAGAGAGAGGATCTCAGGTAGATCGTAAGAAATTACGGGCGGGTTCGGTGAGTACAACTGGGGGGGGGGGGCTCAATTGAGGGGAGATTAAACAAAAAAATAGATGGACGTTGGAGATGGGTTCGTGTAGAGATAAATTTCGAGTGCCCGATCACTGGTAATTCCGGGCAGGTTCGGCGAGTACAGCTGGGGGGTGCTCGATTGATGTTAGATAAATGAAAATTTTGAAGGACAGTGAGGGACCTCAGGCGATCTCCGTCGTTTGTTATCTTTGGTTTTGTCTAAATGTTTATCTTTCATTTGAAATAAATTTGAAAATGTGGCCCCTTATTATGTAGATTTGTATTTTATGATTTCTTCTTTGTACTCCCCTTTTTCCTCACATCTTTTTCTCTCTCTTGTGTGTATCAATGTAGCCTCCCTTTGCCAATTGGAATATGCAAGGTATGTTGGCACCACCATTGTAAGGTTGATGTCTGGTGGACAACCAATACAATCTTGCTTAAGCCTTTTGTGGAGCTCTCATTATCAGTGCTTCATAGCCAACCACATCTTAATGCATAAGTCTTGGGTATTGTCATTGTCATTGTTGTATATCTTTATTTGTCTTGGAACTAACATGATTTTGATAAATGAAACCTAATATCTTCTATATAATTCTTGTGTGCCATCATCTGGTCAAAATAAGAGAAGACCTAACCCAAGTTCAAGACATAGTTCCCTTAAGACCTCTATGGATTGAAGTTTGTCATTACTAGGAGAAGGTTCAAGTATGGAAGACATCCATCTTGAAAAATCTGATTCACGGTTGCCTATATGTTATTTGTTTTAATTTTTAATTTTGAATTGGTAGAGGATTGTTGGGTCTCTGGACTCTCTGGGTAATGGCTCAGTTACCGATAGAACAGTTTAGTTCAAAATTATTTGACCTGATCCCCTTGCTTTTACTCCGATGTATCTCCACTGGATGATAACTGCCTACTTCACTAGGTAGTGGGTGGGCAACTGTACATGAGTTGGGTGGGCTGTTTATATGTATTGTTTTTCATTTTTTAAAAAGGAGAGATACAAAAGAAAAAAAAAATTCTATCATGTTCTTCCCACTTTCATCTAAAGATATCTTTTGGGCAACACTACAATCAGTAAGTTCACTGCATCTCCATTCTGTGCACGTTGGAGATCAAAGGTTCATTGTATCTTGGAGTTAGATCACTGGGTTATTGTGCTCAAGATGCAATGAGATCTTCTTCAAAGTCTGCGCCAGTCGGCGTGCCTCAAACTCCATTCTGAATCTTGGTACTAGCTTATCCTTCCCTAACAAGCCTCATTTCAAAATTTCCAACAAAAATGTGATGTCAGAAAGAAGTCTTATCATGGTAAAATTTCCTTCGGTCCTTCCTAATCAAACCAATTTATGACTGGTTATTCAAATAAATTTTCTGTTGTCATTTTAGTGATTTTGATAAATGTTATTATAGAGAAAAAATTATTCCTATTTGAATATAATTTTGTTGGCAGATTTATACATGTGAGAATGCACCTGCCAATAAATTTATATTACGTCAGGGTAATGAACAAGTGCTAACCATCAATATATTCTTGTGTAACCCTTTTGTAGGGATTTCTTTATCTGTGCTTCATGGCCAACCACATCTTCATTCATATTTCTTGGTTACTGTCGTTGTATTTCTTTGTGCTAGTGGTTTTTGTTAAATGTGAAATTTTAGAAAGCAAGTCTTATCATGAAAATTTTTGGTACTGATCAAATCTATTTATCATGGTTTATTCAAATAAATCTGCCATTGTTAGTGGGCTCATGTTAGTGGTCTATGATATATTTCATCATTGAGAAAAACTTTTCTTCTTATTTGAATAAAAAATTAGTGGCACATGCAAAAACTTCCCCGATTTGGGATGTATTACCAAATAACCCTACTCATTGACAACTTCTCGTAGTGCGGTTGGGTCTGGCCAGATGGGGCTCTCATCCTGCATGGCTCCATCTTCCAATTGCTTCGACCCGGTCAGTCACTAATGACGCTACTCCAGACTACGATTCAAGCATAGCAGCTTCCCGATTCACATAATGCAATGATCCCGGTTCGCTCACTGTTTGTAGGGGAATCCTTGTAAGTTTCTTTCTCTTATTGATATGCTTAAACTCTGCTAGGAACCCAACCTTACCTGGGGTCGCTGTGCGAGACACGACATGCATAGGAATTAACTACTCACTTTTATGGAGTTGAGATGAAAACTTTCCATCATTCAATTAAAAACTCCTAGTAAATGTGAGTCATCTGCTTGCGATGACTATGTCCCTACCCTTTGTACACACCGCCCATCACTCCTACTAATTGAATGGTCCGGTGGAGTGTTCAGATTGTGGCAACGTATGTAGTCCGTCACATGCGACTTTGTGAAAAATCCACTGAACTTTATTATCATTGTTCTAGAAAACGGCCACCCTGCATAAGTTGGGAGTTTGGCACCACTTTCCTCGGTGTCCAAAGGAGAAAGGTCGTCGATGGTTCTGTCAGAAGCAATGATTATAAATTTTCTTTTCCCCTCTTCTTCTCCATATTCATGTTTTTTATTTTAGTTTTCTCTTATTTCTTCTTTAACTTGTATACTATTATGTTGCTACTGTCAAGGAACAAAAAATCGATATATTTCGCGAAATATCGCGAAATATATCGAAAAAATGAAAACCCGATACAAAATACCACCTGCAATCTCGAGCATAACTGAAAATGTCAAAATATCGAGCGATTTCGCGAAATATCGCGATATTTCCACGAAATATTTCCATCTCCACGAAATATCGCGAGATTTTGTCAAAATTTCGCAAAAATTTTGAAAACTTTCGCGAAATTTATCCGAAATTCTGTGACTGACTGGTTATAAAAGGGGACTGGGGGGCCTGGTTCTCAGCAATTTATTTACATATAATAACATTAAAGTAAATGTCGAGTTATTATATGTAAATAAGCAAATACCCCCATTTGATTTTAATAAAAATATCAAAAAAATCAAAAAACAAAGGAATCAAAAAGTAAACTTTCAATTTTAGTAGGAGAAAACAGTTTTTATGGATTTTTGTAAAATCTACATGGTGAGAAAAGTGATTAAATCAACTCCTTTTTAGCTCAAAAAATTCCACAAGATGTAGAAGTACGAGTACATCTAGAAAACCATGGTCCGTCTTAGGAAATTTTGAATGTATAAAAACTTTTCTATATAAAAACGCTTTTTTTTCAGACTTAGTAAAAAAACAGTGTTTCACATTTCAGCATAATTTTTGCACAATTTCAAATTTGCATAACTTTCTTGTTTTAAGTCCGCTTTCAAAATCGTTTGAAACATTATTTTAACAATCAACTAATCTTTATTTCAAAAATATTTTTATCCAAAAAAAATAATAAAAAACATTTGAAAAATATATATCAAAACCGAACTAAATAAGATTGCACAAGACTCACAGGCTCAATATATTGAATACATGTTATGTGAAGCTCTGCACCCCTAGATAGGGTACACATATTATTTGAGTGTTCCAAAGTGTGTATCTATACTTGGTTTATGACTATCCGGAGTTTCACTAAAAAATTCCATCAAAAAATCAATATTTCCACCATTTCTACAAAATTGTGATATTTCCACACTGTCGAAATATTTCCACGAAATATTTCCATATCCAGAAGGTCGAAATTTCCACCGAAATGGAGATTTCGAACCTTGGTTACTGTATAGTGGCTCCCTTGGCCCATTGTGGCCACCTGAAAGAATAATGATTGTGGCACTCTTGGTCCATTGTGAAGGAAGGATGATAGTGAAAACATAGAAATTAAGTAAGTCAAAATAAAATATTTTATGAAATTTTGGCCGCTCTGGGTCCGCCTTAGAATTCATCTACTGCCTTAGGTTCATTTAGTGTTTTTTAAACAATGGCTTATTATTTGGTGAATGATAAGTGGTTATAAAGTTTCTGTTGGTGAACCTGTGCAAAAATCATTGTTGATGCTCAAAACGTTCGAAAGATCGTGAACATGTGTATAGATGCCATAGAGGGGGAGGCAGCTCATCCCACCGCCCCTGTCCTTGGGCCTAGGCAGGTATATGCCATCAGTTGAATGGTGGCAGGCCTAGCTTGAACCCCGAAGACTTAATGGTTCGTGGGATTCTCAAATTCACATGAAGTATCACATTTCACTATGCAATTGAATGGTGGTAGGCCCAACTTGTATCCGAAGTCTCGATGGTTCGTGGGATTCTCAAATTCACACGAAGTATAGTGTTTCACTACGCTCTTCATCGACATGGGAACCATTATATCCATTTATATGAGTCTTGTGAATACTCTATGGACCTAGGCACCGCTACGTTGGCCCAGTTACGGGCACAACAACAGCAAGCCACATTCCAGCATTTGTTCTTTGGCGGACTTGTGCCGAGATTCATTTGTCTTGCCCGCATTGCGCAGCACGCTGTTTGAAGCCCCCACAACGGTCAGAGGGGAGGGGGGGTGACCTTCCCCTTTTGTGACCATCCGTTCACGTGTTCGTGGTCTTCTGGTTGTTTTGAATCTCAACATTGTTCCTTCTGCAAGTTTACCTATGGAAACCATGTTACGATTGCTCATAAAGATTTATACCTTCGAGAATGCACCTGCAAACAAATCTATATTACCTTAGGGCTAATTAATAGTGCTAAAAGCAAGGAGATGAAATGGAAATGATTACAAGAAGATACGGTCAACCAAAAGAGAAACCTAAGAATAAAATTTTGAGGTCTTTGTGATATACAAACAACCCTTCAATCCTTTAAAATATCGGCCAAAGATGTTAGAGGCCAAGTGATGCAGGACAGCCGTCGATCGTCGTCGCAAGAGATAGGAAGAAAGGAGAAGATAAAAGGGGGGGCCTCACACCCTTGGCCTCTCGCCAAATCCGATCTCACATCGGCATTGAGCCTCTCGCTCGCTCTCCTCTCACAGGGGAACTCGTGGCAAATGCACACAATTTTTTTTTTTCATTCAATCATTCAGTGCCTTACAAGAGGAGATTAGGTCTCCTTAAATAACCAAAAAGAAATAAATGTAGTCCCTTATAATTTGGGCTCACAATCTTTCAAATCTCAACTTCCCATCATAATTTAAATTACCTAATATTATCTAATTAACTTCCTAATATAAAAGATTTGAATCTATTCAAATCTTACCTAAAAATCAGGTTTTAAAATAACCATAACTAATAAATCCGAAATATGCTATTTTCGGATTAAAATAATATTTTCGGAATGAAATATTTATTTTATTCCGAAATTAATATTTTATTCCGAAAATACTAATTTCATGGATTATTAATCCGAAAATGATTATTTATTCCTATTCAAGTTTCGAGATACGTGCAAGTCTCGAAACGTGTGCTCGTCGAATCTGCTCCCGCATCAAACTCCTCAGCTACGAAAGAACTCGACCTCGAGTTCGGTGAGGCCCAGGCAGGAGGCAAAGTTAGTAGCTGATGGTGAAGACCCTGTAGTGGATGTCGTGCCATCAAACAATTGCTTCTCGGATCCCATACAAGCAGCATGTTGGAGTAGTGGCTGAAGTAGTCCGGTTCGGAGGAAGGCACATACAAGTGAAACTGGAGGAGTACCCGAGCCGAGGGTGGAAGGTCTAACCCGAGGAAGTCAACTGTCGGGACTAGTGTGTTGAAGTCGACACCCGATAACGGCTCTGCAGGAAATGAATGCTCCACTGGAGGCAAAAGCAGAGATAGCAGATCCACTGAAGATGCTGTAGAAAGTGGAGACTCGACCGGCGGTACTGTAGCAGGCAGAAGATCATCGACTGCCGAACTCGGAAACTCATCCGGATGTGGAATATCCTCAGGAATCTCCATTGGTGGTACTGCTGGAGGTGGTACCACTGGTGCGGGTGGAGCCGTCGGTGCAGGAAACACAACTGATGGAGGTCCGACCGAGGCTCGGACTTTGCGCCGTTGTATGATCGTAGCCTCTTGCTCAATCTCGCTAATCAGTTGCATCACATCATCCAATCGCTCTTCAGCCGATCCTCCTTGGTGTAGAAACCATTGGACAAAGGGGTCGGTTGGCATACTCAGCTCTCGGGCTCGATCCGTGATGCGCCAAACATAAATAAAATCACTGGATGTGGAAGGGTATAGTATAAGACCCAATGACTTTACCCAATCCATAAGTTGTGCAAAGAGGGCAGTCTGATGGAACATGACGATCAGGGGCAGAGTCGTAATTCTGCAGTGTTGGGATGACTGGATGGAGGCACAGAGGGCACGACTGGATCGGTTTCGCAAAATCGTTAAAGTTTGGTATTTTGTCCGACCAATTCCGACAACCGGTTTAAAAGTTATGGCCCAACGAAGTTGTCGGGTCTGAATTGACTATTCGGGTTGGATCCGAATTCAAACGGTTTCAACAATTAAAGTGAAGGGGCTGTTTTTGGTTTGTCTAACAATGGGATTAATTGACACCTTTGGATGGGTATCTAAGGGTGTGGGTGAGGGGTAAAGTGGTCAAAGAAATGGATTAAAGGTGTGATGATTTAGGGTTGTTTTGGGTTGAGCCGTTCAAGTATTTGGGGAACCAAGTACTGGTAGGTGCAAGGAGGGGAGGTGGCGTCCAGCACATGGAAGGCAAGCAAAGGTAGCAACAGCATAAGGTAAGATTTCTTTCCCTTTTTTTTCTAACTTTCCTTTTTCTTTTCTTCTTTCTTTCCCCCTTTTTTTTTTTTGTTTCCTTTTCTGATTCCCTCACAGATCTGACGAGAACCTTTTTTTTTTTCACAGATTAACAAAAACGGGTAAAAACGTACTAGTGACGGGCTGAGGTGGGGCTGATCGCGGGGACGGCGGAGTTGCGCGGGAGGCCGGATCAGATCCAGGAGGAGCCGGTCGGTGGTTGAAGGTGACGGACTGGGGTTGCAAGGGGGTGACCCGGAGGTCGGGCAGCGGCGGATCTCAACTTGACGAGGCTCGGACGACGGCGGCAGTGACTGGGCTGCACGACGAGGGTCGGGCCGAGCGAGTCGGGGCCACAGGGCTTGTGAATCGGGGCTGATGGTGATGTCGATGTTGATGGTTGCCGGTGATGACGAGCCTCGAATGACACCGCGGATCATCCGACGGAAGCGGAATCCGTCGAAACCCGCTCTGATACCAAATTTGATGCAGGACAGCCGTCGATCGTCGTCGCAAGAGATAGGAAGAAAGAAGAAGATAAAAGGGGGGCCTCGCACCCTTGGCCTCTCGCCAAATCCGATCTCACATCGGCATTGAGCCTCTCGCTCGCTCTCCTCTCACAGGGGAACTAGTGGCAAATGCACACAATTTTTTTTCCATTCAATCATTCAGTGCCTTACAAGAGGAGATTAGGTCTCCTTAAATAACCAAAAAGAAATAAATGTAGTCCCTTATAATTTGGGCTCACAATCTTTCAAATCTCAACTTCCCATCATAATTTAAATTACCTAATATTATCTAATTAACTTCCTAATATAAAAGATTTGAATCTATTCAAATCTTACCTAAAAATCAGGTTTTAAAATAACCATAACTAATAAATCCGAAATATGCTATTTTCGGATTAAAATAATATTTTCGGAATGAAATATTTATTTTATTCCGAAATTAATATTTTATTCCGAAAATACTAATTTCATGGATTATTAATCCGAAAATGATTATTTATTCCTATTCAAGTTTCGAGATACGTGCAAGTCTCGAAACGTGTGCTCGTCGAATCTGCTCCCGCATCAAAATTTGATGCAGGACAGCCGTCGATCGTCGTCGCAAGAGATAGGAAGAAAGAAGAAGATAAAAGGGGGGCCTCGCACCCTTGGCCTCTCGCCAAATCCGATCTCACATCGGCATTGAGCCTCTCGCTCGCTCTCCTCTCACAGGGGAACTAGTGGCAAATGCACACAATTTTTTTTCCATTCAATCATTCAGTGCCTTACAAGAGGAGATTAGGTCTCCTTAAATAACCAAAAAGAAATAAATGTAGTCCCTTATAATTTGGGCTCACAATCTTTCAAATCTCAACTTCCCATCATAATTTAAATTACCTAATATTATCTAATTAACTTCCTAATATAAAAGATTTGAATCTATTCAAATCTTACCTAAAAATCAGGTTTTAAAATAACCATAACTAATAAATCCGAAATATGCTATTTTCGGATTAAAATAATATTTTCGGAATGAAATATTTATTTTATTCCGAAATTAATATTTTATTCCGAAAATACTAATTTCATGGATTATTAATCCGAAAATGATTATTTATTCCTATTCAAGTTTCGAGATACGTGCAAGTCTCGAAACGTGTGCTCGTCGAATCTGCTCCCGCATCAAACTCCTCAGCTACGAAAGAACTCGACCTCGAGTTCGGTGAGGCCCAGGCAGGAGGCAAAGTTAGTAGCTGATGGTGAAGACCCTGTAGTGGATGTCGTGCCATCAAACAATTGCTTCTCGGATCCCATACAAGCAGCATGTTGGAGTAGTGGCTGAAGTAGTCCGGTTCGGAGGAAGGCACATACAAGTGAAACTGGAGGAGTACCCGAGCCGAGGGTGGAAGGTCTAACCCGAGGAAGTCAACTGTCGGGACTAGTGTGTTGAAGTCGACACCCGATAACGGCTCTGCAGGAAATGAATGCTCCACTGGAGGCAAAAGCAGAGATAGCAGATCCACTGAAGATGCTGTAGAAAGTGGAGACTCGACCGGCGGTACTGTAGCAGGCAGAAGATCATCGACTGCCGAACTCGGAAACTCATCCGGATGTGGAATATCCTCAGGAATCTCCATTGGTGGTACTGCTGGAGGTGGTACCACTGGTGCGGGTGGAGCCGTCGGTGCAGGAAACACAACTGATGGAGGTCCGACCGAGGCTCGGACTTTGCGCCGTTGTATGATCGTAGCCTCTTGCTCAATCTCGCTAATCAGTTGCATCACATCATCCAATCGCTCTTCAGCCGATCCTCCTTGGTGTAGAAACCATTGGACAAAGGGGTCGGTTGGCATACTCAGCTCTCGGGCTCGATCCGTGATGCGCCAAACATAAATAAAATCACTGGATGTGGAAGGGTATAGTATAAGACCCAATGACTTTACCCAATCCATAAGTTGTGCAAAGAGGGCGGTCTGATGGAACATGACGATCAGGGGCAGAGTCGTAATTCTGTAGTGTTGGGATGACTGGATGGAGGCACAGAGGGCACGACTGGATCGGTTTCGCAAAATCGTTAAAGTTTGGTATTTTGTCCGACCAATTCCGACAACCGGTTTAAAAGTTATGGCCCAACGAAGTTGTCGGGTCTGAATTGACTATTCGGGTTGGATCCGAATTCAAACGGGTTCAACAATTAACATGAAGGGGCTGTTTTTGGTTTGTCTAACAATGGGATTAATTGACACCTTTGGATGGGTATCTAAGGGTGTGGGTGAGGGGTAAAGTGGTCAAAGAAATGGATTAAAGGTGTGATGATTTAGGGTTGTTTTGGGTTCAGCCGTTCAAGTATTTGGGGAACCAAGTACTGGTAGGTGCAAGGAGGGGAGGTGGCGTCCAGCACATGGAAGGCAAGCAAAGGTAGCAATAGCATAAGGTAAGATTTCTTTCCCTTTTTTTTCTAACTTTCCTTTTTCTTTTCTTCTTTCTTTCCCCCTTTTTTTTTTTCTTTCCTTTTCTGATTCCCTCGTAGATCTGACGAGAACCTTTTTTTTTTTTTTTTTTCACAGATTAGCAAAAACGGGTAAAAACGTACTAGTGACGGGCTGAGGTGAGGCTGATCGCGGGGACGGCGGAGTTGCACGGGAGGCCGGATCAGATCCGGGAGGAGCCGGTCGGTGGTTGACGGTGACGGACTGGGGTTGCAAGGGGGTGACCCGGAGGTCGGGCAGTGGCGGATCTCAACTTGACGAGGCTCGGACGACGGCGGCAGCGACTGGGCTGCACGACGAGGGTCGGGCCGAGCGAGTCGGGGCCACGGGGCTTGTGAATCGGGGCTGATGGTGATGTCGATGTTGATGGTTGCCGGTGATGACGAGCCTCGAATGACACCGCGGATCGTCCGACGGAAGCGGAATCCGTCGAAACCGCTCTGATACCAAATTTGATGCAGGACAGCCGTCGATCGTCGTCGCAAGAGATAGGAAGAAAGAAGAAGATAAAAGGGGGGGCCTCACACCCTTGGCCTCTCGCCAAATCCGATCTCACATCGGCATTGAGCCTCTCGCTCGCTCTCCTCTCACAGGGGAACTCGTGGCAAATGCACACAATTTTTTTTTTTCATTCAATCATTCAGTGCCTTACAAGAGGAGATTAGGTCTCCTTAAATAACCAAAAAGAAATAAATGTAGTCCCTTATAATTTGGGCTCACAATCTTTCAAATCTCAACTTCCCATCATAATTTAAATTACCTAATATTATCTAATTAACTTCCTAATATAAAAGATTTGAATCTATTCAAATCTTACCTAAAAATCAGGTTTTAAAATAACCATAACTAATAAATCCGAAATATGCTATTTTTGGATTAAAATAATATTTTCGGAATGAAATATTTATTTTATTCCGAAATTAATATTTTATTCCGAAAATACTAATTTCATGGATTATTAATCCGAAAATGATTATTTATTCCTATTCAAGTTTCGAGATACGTGCAAGTCTCGAAACGTGTGCTCGTCGAATCTGCTCCCGCATCACCAAGCCTGCACATGAAACCGGTGAAGTCCTTTGATTCCCATGTTTGCAGCGGATATGTTGTGCGGTAGGTAGGGCTGCAAACGAGCGGAGCCGAACCGAACCAAGCTTTGGTCTGTTTGAGCTTGGTTTGGTTAAAAGCTTGGTTGTTCAAGCTTGGGCTTGGCTTGATTAGTAATCGATCCGAGCCAAGCCGAGCTTTTGTCTGCTTGAGCTTGGCTCATTTAATAAACGTGGCTACTCGAACGAGCTCATATTGTTCATGAACTCTATCTTAAGTCAAATCTTGGACTATATATATTTGGTCTATTCATTTCTTTTATGAACTTAATGACAAGCCTATTCACGAGTTTGCTCATGATCCCTAAACAAACATGTTCATGAGCCCAACCGAGCCAAGCTTTAGTATGTTTGAGCTGGGCTTGTTTATTAAACGAGCTTAGACTTTAGGCTTGGGCTTGGCTCAAATAGTAATCGAACAAGCTCGAACAAGCCGTTATCGAGCTTGTTCGCGGGCTACTCATGAACATTTTGGTTCATTTGCAGCCCTAGTGGTAGATAGCTGCTCACTAAAAGATGCCCCTTGTGTTTGAACATAAAGTTATCACCATCTAGCGATGACAACAACTGTGCACATTCTTGGTTATCCCTTGTGTTTAACTTAAACATGCGGTAATCTGGGAAATGGAATTTTTTAAGTGGACTTGAAACCTGATGTGAGTTTGTGTGTGATCTCGTAGCTTCTGGAATTGGTCAACAAATTCATAAGCTGTTGACTACTTCATTTTCTGGTTATTGGTGATGACTTGCCCTCTAAAATATGTGAGGAACAAAGTTCTGAGTTACAGTTTAAAAGTTACAAGTGCACAATGCAAGAAACAAGGTTATGTGGCTACTTCAATCGAAGCTTTTCCATTCTTAATCCATCTTACTTGTTATATTATTAGACGTTTCTTGCACTTCTGGAAACTCTAGATTGCTTTCTCATTCTTCCTATGTTATTATAACAGCTCTTTGTATATATCTGCATGCAGGCATTATGTGTGTATGGCTCATCAGTTTCAAGAAATGTCAACGGTGTACAAGAAAGCAGAGCTGATATGATAATTTCAGTAAGTGGCCATCTAACTATGTCTCGGAAAACATGCAATGAATCATTTATGCCTTTGCCTTTTCTGTTTGTTGACTTTGTTCTATGTTCTAACTTATTGAAGACTTATGTAAACCTTCAAGCTTTATCAATTTATCTTTTTAAGACCATTTAAATCTTCCGTAAACCTTAACAAAGATGTAGGTCTTACAATCATACTACCATGGATACCCAACCAGCATATGGCACACCTCAAGAGGTATAATGTCACACCACTAAACATCGCAATACTTGTCCTATCTGGAACTTCACTCAACAATGCGCTTGACATGTACCTATCATCCTCCCTTAACCGCGCCACTTTATAAGGCTTGTTCTCATTATTCATCTTGAACCCTAGGTTATCAACAATATGTTGAGGAATGAGGTTTTTAATACTTTCGATTTCGATCATCACAGAACACAAACTCCCTCTAGCTGTGAACCTGGTGTGTTTTCAATCATCACAGAACACAGAATCCCTTTAGCTGTGAACCTGGTGCGTACGTTACCTTGTCTCTACCATCTATCTCCAATGGTGACATTGGAAGTCATCATCACCTTATAGATCACAAGGAAACAATCCTTATCACCATCAACTATAGTCCTACGTGAATCTGACTCATCCTCCTCTAACTCTGATTCTTCTGATTCAAGCCAAACTCGGCATCATCTCTGTCTTAGTCATTTAACTTTCCCTGAGGGATGAGTTTCCTCATTAGACAATCAGCCGAATAGGTTGTCCATACATAAACTATTTAAGGTGTGTAGTAGGAGTTGATATTTCTTTGCTCTTGTTGATCAGGTCATTTCGGGTTTGGTATGGCTTAGTAGTGTGGCTCCTAGCGAAGGCTGGGTGATGCTATGCCTCCTGCTTGAGTCCTGACTCTTGGCAAAATTTGAAGCGATCCTAGATACGTCCTTGTGTGTAGATCGATCCTCTCAACCTTACATGATCGACAATGTGCATCGCTATCTCAATACAAGTGATGAAGTGATACAACCTTCTAGTTTGGGAGGCATAGCCCATTGATAAATGGGCTGCTCATTGCTCCTCAGCCTCATTTAAGGTATAAAAGTTCGTACAACTCTTTGTACTCATCAAATTGTATTGCTGTAAATTCTGTAACTTACGCAAATCGTCTCGTGCTAGTCAGATCGGAGGAGCCTTTCCTTGAAATTTCTCTCTTATGCAGTGTAATGACCGAAATTTATTAGTTTCCCTCCTTACTCATTTTTCCCAGACTTGCTTCCACCACACCAAAGCATTGCTTTTGAGTTCTGGCTAACACTTTCACTTTTTTTGTTTTCTTGCATGCCTTTCCAACAGAATAATTGATCAATTCCATGATTTTCATCTACCTAATCCAAAAACTCGTTAGAATCTAATCTCCCCACAAAAGCACCCACATCTACTTTTATCTTATGATCCTAGCTTATGTCGTGATGCAGACGAGCCTACTACGTGCAGTTTTTCTACAGCTGATGGCGTATTTTCATCCGCGCCGGAGATCCAGGAACCCGATCGTCGATCCGTCTGCATCAGTGGAAAGCTTAATCGAAGCCCCACAGTTTTGGTTTTTACTTTATTTCGATCCGACCAACGGATCTTTAGTTATTTTAGTTTTTATTTCTGGTTTGGGTAGGTGCGAGCCATGTTCGCATCCGGTTCGAGCCATAGATGCCGAACTGACTCTTTTCTGTGCTTACTTTCTAGCCGTAGGATCCAATGTTTTAAAAAACGGAAGGCGGAAGACGGGCGGTCAAGTGGTTTCAAGGCGGAAGGCGGAAGGCGGACGACTAGGCGGGCGCCCGGAGAAAAAGGCGGGCGCCCACCTATATAAAATATATTATATAAATTCTATATGTATGTATATATATAAATTCATAATTCTATATAAAAAAATAATATTAGAAAGTTTTACATATGCAAACATCAAAACTACCGATCTGAATATAAAAGTTTTATGAAAAGAGAGGAGGGGATTGGGCGGGTAGGGGTATTTCGGTATGGTTACCTCAATACCTATACCCGATTGTCCCTCTAACTTGAGTATACCAGATAATACAGTTGTACTCCAACTTTATTGTGATGTACCCAAATTCCAACCAATCATATATTGTTATCCAAATTCTATCCAAACTCATACCATACAAGAACCAATATAGTAAAAAATCGTAAGAGCTTCTTAAACATTTCATCACAATACATTGAAAAAAAAAATTCCTTAAGCAATTGCATATGGTGAAGAAACAGAAAATTCATTACAGGAAAAAAAAAATTCCTCAAGCAATTGCATACAGTGAGACCACCTATGCGCCCGCCTTTTACCCGCCTAGGCGGGCGCCTAGGCGGGTCGGATCCCGCCTAGGCGCCCGCCTTTGTTCAACCCGCCTGCAGTGCCGCTTTTTGCTGAAGCGGAGCGGCCAACCCCCTAAAACGCCTAGGCGGCCGCCTAGGCGGCCGCCCGGACCGCTTTTTAGAACAGTGGTAGGATCTTAAGATAGGGTAGATCTCAATGGATGAGATTCGAAGGAAAAGTAAAAACCCAAAACCCTAGCCTAATCCCCCACCCGACCGGCCCTCTCTCTCTCTCCCGCGGACACCCACCGATCCCCCTCTCTCTTCCGCGCGTTCCCCTCTCTCTCTACCCGACCGGCCTCCCTTTCTCTTTCTTTCCTTTTGTGCCTTTGTGCTTTCATTCCCTATAAAGTCTAAACCCTAATTGAGAGGAAGGGGAGATGAATATGAATTGAAACCCTAGAAACGGAGAAGCGGCTCGCTTGTTCGGTTTATCCTTTCCGACGAATTCTTCCTTGCTTCTCATCCTGTTCTTCCTTCGCAAGCTTCTACCCCGTCGCCTCGCTATTCATCCACGGCTTCACGGAAGATCGACGTGAAGTTTCTTCGTCTTCAAAGATCCGTCGTCTCGGCTTCTTCACCCCGTCTTCTGAGCCACGCCTCCCCTTCCGCGCCTTTCATCTGCAACAACGGAGTATCGGAAAGCTGCCGGCATTGACCAAAGCACGGTGAGATCGATCCTCGGTAATTTTCATGTGATAACCTCCTTTTCCCAACCGGCCTTATTGCTGATTTCATCATAGGACCCCTAAAATTCTGTTTTCCTGAGAAACTCATCCATTAGGATTTATCGTTTAGATTTGTGGTTGTTCTTTGATACATTGGCATATTATTTGAAGATTATGTTATTCAGTATTGCTGGAATTCAGTTATAACAATCTGAAATTATTGTTCTTATTGTCAGTTTTATGATTTCATTGACTTAAGTCTGATTGGGATCGAATGAATGATGAACCATGATAATAGGCTTTGCTGAAATCTGATTTTATTATGCTGAAATCTGATTTGATGTTTTAAATTCTGCACTTGTTTATTTCAAGCATACGCATCTCATCTAGTTGATATCAGATCGTATCAAGTTGGTATCAGAGCGCACTAGTCGTCGCGTTTCTACGCAACGGCCGGTCCTCTTGCATCATTCGCATCATTGCCTGTTTGCTGAAATTTTTTTTTATTTGCCTTCTTTCAGTTTAGTTAGCGCCTTGCATTAATTAGTAACCCCATCGCGTGATCGCATACATATTAGGACCATCCCTTTTTCTTTGTAGTGAGTCGATAACATCTAGAATGGCTGGGTCTTCTCCACCCCGTACTTGGCAGGATGCCTTCATGAGGCAACAAGAGTACATGGATAGGCTTCAGACCCAAATAGAAACCTTGACCTTAGCCTTCAATAATTCTCAAAATCCACCTCGACCCCATCGAGAACACAGGGCTAGAGCATCGCCAGGGCATAGCGAGTTAGATCAAGGGTCAGGAGGTGACAGCGTCAGTTCCTCTGATGGATCTGATAGGCGAAGTAGGAGAACTCATAGGAGGTCGAAATCCCATTGGGGCTGGGATCAGGGCATTAAGATAGAAATTCCTGAGTTCGAGGGTAGGACGGACCCTGAAGAGTTTCTAGAATGGGCCGAGAGAATCGACCAGTATTTCGAGTGGAAAGAAATCCCCCGCGACAAACAAGTCAAGTTTGTCAGCCTTAAATTGAAAGGTCATGCACTGATTTGGTGGAAACAGTTGCAGACCGCTAGGGGTAGGAAAGGGAAAGAAAAGATTTCCACATGGACACATGCGAGGAAAAATGCAACAGAAGTTCCTCCCTTCTGATTTCAAGCAGAATGTGTTCCAGAAATTCCAGAACCTGCGACAGGAGCACAAATCTGTAGATGACTACACTAATGAATTCTACAAGCTCCAGGCTCGTAACGATCTGCACGAAGATGAGGAGCAGAGCGTCGCTAGGTATGTCAACGGTCTCAAGCCTTCAATTCAGGAGGTGGTGTCCCTTCACGACTTGTATCAGGTCAGTGATGCACACCGTCGGGCCAAGAAAGTCGAGTCTCACCAATCACGATCTGCGTCCCGACGATATGACATCACTAGGGCACCATCCGGATCCGTTAGTAGACCACTCCCTGGACCTTCACCTGTAGCTGGCACAGTTCCTGCACCCACTGAGAAGGGTAAAGGAGTTTTAGGACCCAACCCGAGTCAGATAAAGTGTTTTAAATGCAACCAGCCGGGTCACAAGTCCGCCGACTGTCCTCGCCGTCAATTCCATCCACAGACAAATCTTGCGGATAATGACAAGGATGGTTATGAGTCTGAGAATGAAAACCTCAATGAATTAGTCTTGGAAGGAGATGACGTGACTGCACCACTGTTGATCATTCACCAGTCGCCATCACCCCAAGCACCAAAAGCGTTGTTACCCCACGAGCTCTGTGGAGGACCCCCTAAGCCACACTGCAAGAATCAGAGGTTTGAACTATTTCGAACAGTCTGCACTGTCAACGGAATGGACCTTTGTCTCTTGATCGATGGAGGTTGTACCACCAATCTGATAAATGAAAGGGTAGTTAGGAGCAAGAAATGGAAGGTTAAACCATTAGCTCACCCTTACAAGACATCCTGGCTAGACAACACCACGAGTAAGCTGGTAACTCACTGTTGTTTGGCAAAGTTATCCATTGGGCTGCAATATAGAGATGAGATCTGGTGCGATATCCTTCCGTTAGAGGTTGCTGATGTCATCTTAGGGCGTCCATGGCAGTTCGACCGAGATGTCCAACATCACGGAAGAGCCAACACCTATACTTTCCTGAAGGATGGCATCAATGTCACCCTGTGGCCTACATGTTTTAGGAGACACCGATCCCACGCACCTCAAGCCCTTCTGAGTCAGAGTCAGTCCATACCACCATTTGCTGAAAATTTAGTTGCATGTTCATCTGATTCACTAAAAATTGATAAAGGATTAGAGAACATTTTGAATTCCATTGCATGCACATCACATTTAGAGTCTGTAGGCATTCATGACACTAGCATTCATCATTTGCCTGACATCTCTACATTCATAGATCATTCATATGTGCATCCATATTATCGTCCAAGTGTTGAATTAAGCAATAAAGAAGATTTTGCCATGTTTAATCATTTTTCGATGCAAAATACTTATGAATCATGCTTTCAGCTTTCAACCAACCCATCACCTTTAATTTTTCGAAATCATAACAAGTGGCATGATGAATTCTTTAATTTCTTATTTTATTCACTGCATCTGGACAATGATGACATGACATATCTTCCTGGTTTAGAATCCCCTTGTTTTGCACCGTGCGCAGGCCATGTTGAGCAACACATTATGCACCCGCAACCCACTGCCTTTCAAATATACCATTGCCAATTGCGCAAGCCGATGACCCGCAACACATTATGCTCCCGCGGCCTTTCTTTTCACATGTCATTTGAATTTCATGTCAACCCACATTCCTATTATCACATGAAATTATCTGAGTATTTTGATGATCTTATCGTGCCGCGGAGGATGTTGGTGTTGACTTTCAGGTCTTCGCTTGGCGCCGAGGGGCAGGGGATACGAGATGGAGTTGCCGCGCACTTGAGGCGGATTACCTGGCCACCAGACTCAGGAGAGCAGTTCGAGCGGATTCAGCGGCTGTCATTGCTACCAGGAGAGCCCCCGCCGGATCCAGGACCGTGCTCGACAGGAGTCGAGTTCTTTTGAGTCCGGGGGACTTGATGCAGACGAGCCTACTACGTGCAGTTTTTCTACAGCTGATGGCGTATTTTCATCCGCGCCGGAGATCCAGGAACCCGATCGTCGATCCGTCTGCATCAGTGGAAAGCTTAATCGAAGCCCCACAGTTTTTGTTTTTACTTTATTTCGATCCGACCAACGGATCTTTAGTTATTTTAGTTTTTATTTCTGGTTTGGGTAGGTGCGAGCCATGTTCGCATCCGGTTCGAGCCACAGATGCCGAACTGACTCGTTTCTGTGCTTACTTTCTAGCCGTAGGATCTTAAGATAGGGTAGATCTCAATGGATGAGATTCGAAGGAAAAGTAAAAACCCAAAACCCTAGCCTAATCCCCCACCCGACCGGCCCTCTCTCTCTCTCTCCCGCGGACACCCACCGATCCCCCTCTCTCTTCCGCGCGTTCCCCTCTCTCTCTCTACCCGACCGGCCTCCCTTTCTCTTTCTTTCCTTTTGTGCCTTTGTGCTTTCATTCCCTATAAAGTCTAAACCCTAATTGAGAGGAAGGGGAGATGAATATGAATTGAAACCCTAGAAACGGAGAAGCGGCTCGCTTGTTCGGTTTATCCTTTCCGACGAATTCTTCCTTGCTTCTCATCCTGTTCTTCCTTCGCAAGCTTCTACCCCGTCGCCTCGCTATTCATCCACGGCTTCACGGAAGATCGACGTGAAGTTTCTTCGTCTTCAAAGATCCGTCGTCTCGGCTTCTTCACCCCGTCTTCTGAGCCATGCCTCCCCTTCCGCGCCTTTCATCTGCAACAACGGAGTATCGGAAAGCTGCCGGCATTGACCAAAGCACGGTGAGATCGATCCTCGGTAATTTTCATGTGATAACCTCCTTTTCCCAACCGGCCTTATTGCTGATTTCATCATAGGACCCCTAAAATTCTGTTTTCCTGAGAAACTCATCCATTAGGATTTATCGTTTAGATTTGTGGTTGTTCTTTGATACATTGGCATATTATTTGAAGATTATGTTATTCAGTATTGCTGGAATTCAGTTATAACAATCTGAAATTATTGTTCTTATTGTCAGTTTTATGATTTCATTGACTTAAATCTGATTGGGATCGAATGAATGATGAACCATGATAATAGGCTTTGCTGAAATCTGATTTTATTATGCTGAAATCTGATTTGATGTTTTAAATTCTGCACTTGTTTATTTCAAGCATACGCATCTCATCTAGTTGATATCAGATCGTATCATGTCGGCATTGTCGTCCCTGCCTCAGTGCCCCTAGGAGAGGCAATATTATCATGTCGTGTCATCTCCTATCGTCTGCTTAAGGCATTGTTCCTATTTGAAGGTTCTTAGACATAACAGAAGATGGAAATCGCTTGCACGTTTTCAATTGGATTGTTAGATGAGAGCTATATGAAATAAAAATTCATTCATCACCTAATGATTATGGAAGATGATACCTTCCAAGTTTATGGAAGAAACATGTGTAGAAGAAGCGATGCAACCTCGGGAATACAACTCCTATTCCCTTGCACAAGGTTTGATGGTGGAGCAGGTGGGTGTCCCTTTATCTTTCCTTCTCTTTCTCCTCTCTCTATGGATGTGGTTATCAGCCCTAGGTAGAGGTGTAAAAAAGCCCATTGGCTCGAACCCGGCCTGAAAATCAACGGCTCGAACTCGGTCTGGCCCGAAATTCCAAATATATGTATACCCGGGCCGGGCCCGGGCTTAAACCCTTGGCTCGGCCCGACGGGCCTATCCGAACTTGACATCTCTAGGCCCTACCCGGCTCGGCTCGAAGTATTTTAGGCCCGACCCGGCCCGTTTTACACCCCTACACCTAGGGGCACCTAAGAGATTTATAAAGACTCTAGGTAGCCAATCCCTTTAGGTTTCCAAGATAAAGAGGATTTCCTCTTAAATATGCTTTCCATATTAATGGTTAAAATGGATGGTTGATAAAGTTTTTTTACATTTGATGCACCTAGAGATTTTTGAATGTGATGAAATTTTGTGTGGATGATCATCTTGTCTTGGATAGCACATCCATAAAAAATCAGGCAAATCATTGAATGTTCAAAGTACGAGTAAAAAAATGATAAGTCTATGGATCCTAACCCATATATATATATATATATATATATATATATGTATATATATATATATATATATATATATATATATATATATATATATATATATATAAAGGAGGATGATTGGACAAAGAGTGATCATGATTTATTTGGAGAGGGGATAAGTGGCGGCTGAGATTTAGAGGGTTAGGGTGAGTAATTATTTGGGAATGGGGATAATGAATGATTGCCCGTGTTATCGGACACTTCATTTTTTTTCAAAATTTGTCGTGTCTCCACCCGGACAGGACACCCCACTTGGACACTTGACACCCGTGTCAGCATATTCTTATGTGGACATTTTGAAGGTTTTTTGTGCTAGATTCTTCAGGATACTTGACACCCGTGTCCAAGTAACATTGTCAGCTGGATTTAAATGGACTTAAGATGGAGGGATCGGATTGAGGGGTGGAAGAAACATATGATGTTAGGTCTGGATTGTAAAAATAAATAAATAAATAACATCTGAAAGGTTTTATGTAAAAATTGGGGACATGTTTGGCAATAACGTGATTGTTCATACGTTTTGCCGCTGGATATCCCTAGTGTTTTTAGTATTATTATGTTGTTATCGCCAAGGGCCCATCAAGGATCCATCATTTATTTATCGTCATGAACGCTAAAAAATTGGGGAAAGGAGGTGAAAAATATGCAAAATAAAGGTTTTTTTATATATCCCTTTAGGATGAAAAGTTACATATTTATGTCCAAAAACATATCAAAACCATCATGTATTCTAAGGGACACTCAATTGGGGCTCTATAGATGAGTGTTAATTGTGACACTTTTTGTAAACTGTCAAATACTTTCCAACACTATGGATTAAACAGTCACAATAAGATAACAAACAATTTGAAACATGATTAACATCTAGCAAATGCTACTCAATCTCATAACTCATAAAACATAAAGTATATCATAACTCGCAAAACATAATAAATCTCATTTAATATATTTTTTATGCTAAATTCTTTAAAATTTAGATCGCATGTAAATCAAATGTCTCTTAGTGACATACTAAAATTCGATTGGGTTTAAATAGATGAAAACTCATAATTACATAGAATCTCAATTAATTTCATGTTAATTACATGATAAACATGTTGAATTGCATCAAACTTGATGCATAACATGTTTATCTTCTTATTTTGTTGAAGATCTTAAGAGTAATGAAAAAAACAATTTAAAAAAACATCTCAACTTTGGATCTTTGAAAAATCCTCAAATTCGAAAAGAATAGCCATAAATCCACAAATTACAAGTTATGTAGGCCTTATATTTGGTTTAGAAATCCAAATAAAAAAAGCAATGGAAGAAAATAGAGGAAAATCCCTCTCCGGGCGATATTGGGCAACCTGTCTGTGAAACTGGGTGATTTTTTCCTTTTTTTTTAAGAGTTTGTATTGGTTGTACCCCAATTTATCACCAACAATAGGGATAAATTAGCAATATTGGTCATAATTTTGGATTTGGGTGATATCGCTGATAAATGGGGGGAAAATCCTTGATATTGTGTAAAAAGGGGATTATGGGTGGTTTTCGTATCGCCGTCTGGGGATAAGGGAAAAATCGACGATTTATCGCCATTAATTGGAGGTATTTAAAACCATGGTCGTCTCTCTCTCTCTTTCTTTGTGCATGATCAAAAAAAGGGAACATGGAGCTATTTATAATACCCCATTCTCTCTCTCTCTCTCTGCATGTATGGACAACAAAGGGTATAACGTGAAATTTCTAAAGCATCACTGTGGATTCGCTAAGTGCTAGTCTGCCGAAGGCGGGGTCGTGGTTGTCAAAGGCAGCCACTGTCGTGCCAACAAGTATGGGCTAGCCGACAGGGACTTGATATGAGATGGGTACATCGTGGGGACGGAGCGGGACACAGTTGTGATATTGGTGATGGAATTGTAACCAAAGCACATTCGATGGGGGTGGTTAAATTGGTCAACGGCACCCCCTTCAAGGTCCAAAGGCAGTAGGTGGTGGCCACCGTAGAAGGGAGGGTGGTCTTGCCGGTCTGGGTTTCGTCACACCAGATCGTGCGCGATAGCAGACTGCAAGTCTGAAACGAAGCAAATCAACCCATGAATCAAAGAAAAGCCACCCATTCCACAGGCGAGAGAGAGAGAGAGAGAGAGAGAGAGAGAGAGAGAGAGAGAGAGAGAGAGAGAGAGAGAGAGAGAGAGAGAGGACTGCTCAGTGGAGAAGATCTTTGACTGAGGGGAAGTCTGACGGTGACATGTTGTCGTTTTCGCTTTTTTTTTTTAACCTGCTTCTGCGTAAACCATCGGATGAAAGCCGATTGAGCGGTTAGGAGCTCACACCGCATCATATCATATCATATCATCTTTCTCCCTCTCTCTCTCTCTCTCTATATATATATATATATATATATATATATATATATATATATATATATATATATAGAGAGAGAGAGAGAGAGAGAGAGAGAGAGAGAGAGAAAGAGAGAGAGACTAGGGTGCGATCCACTAAAAACGCACCTAGAAACGCACATCTTGTTAACATGGTGTAATACATATGTTATCATATTTGCTACATATATATTATACTTATTCCATTCAAATGTTATAGTTAATTTTTTCAGATTTCTATATTGTTAAAACATGTACAGAAATATATAAATAAATGGTACATTTGAATATGATATTATAACATTTGTAATGCATATGATAACATATATATTACATTATGTTAACATTTGTATAGAAACAATTGGTTAAAACCTGTATAGAAATCTGTAAAATAACAAATTTAAACATTTGAATGGAAGGAGGTGTAACATTTATAATGAATATAATAACATATGTATTAAATTATGTTAACATTAAAAAGGTGCATTTTTAATGGATTGCATACTATATATATATATATATATATATATATATATATATATTTATATATATATATATAGGGAATTGGGAATAGGGAACACGGTCCTCCCGACTAGCCAACATACTAGTCCTCCCTTCAATTTGGGTGCCACATGGCACTTTTTAACCGGCGTTAGGGGTTGGTTAAGGTGGGTACACCCCTCCTAACAATGATCATGAAAAAAAAATTGGAAAAAAATATATGCCAAGTGGCATTTTTAAATTAACCATAGCAATGACTATTTGCCCGCTACAGTTTACCGTTAAATTTGTCGACCATTGATCGGATTGTTTTAAGTTTTTTTTTTAGAATTTTTTTTTAAAATCTTAATCTAAGTAGAGTGGATTGACCATCCATAAAAAAAAATATGGTTAAAAAGTATCATGTGGCACCCAAATTGATGGGAGGACTAGCGTGTTGGCTAGTCGGGAGGACCGTGTTCCCTATTCCCATATATATATATATATGTGTGTGTGTGTGTGTGTGTGTGTGTGTGTGTACGTGTGTGTCAATTTTTTTTTTTGCAATTAATCAGTTATACTCATATGTTATATTAAAAAAGGTCATTCCAATGTTTGAGACATATTGGATGCCAGGAGTATCCTTGGAGTATGATGTCTTTGAAACTAAAGATTTTAATTTGAAATTAGGTAGGCATCCTTTTATCAGACATGCATCAAGGAGTATTCAAGTATCCAAGAGGTATAGGTATCTAATGCGTATTTGATACAAATGTAGCTCCTCTTTAGAAGTATCTGTGTTTCTTAGGTTACACTAAATGGGGATGTTCTTGTTTTAGTGGAATGGTGGTGAGTCTGGTGACATAAAAATGGCATTAGACATTAGATCACTCAGTTTACGTCTCATAGGCTACAGTTTAAGAAGTTGTTATTTGTGACATGAATGTCTGATATGACATGGTGAATAGTAACCTTACAAAGTTGCTTCATCGCGTTGGAGGTGATCCACTCTTGAACCATTTATTCGGTTGTTAAATAGGAGTGCCTCTTATATGAACTACAATAATAACCAAACCTTTATCCTATGAAGGTGTGGTCACCTATGGTCTATGGAAGACAACTTGATGCTAGAAAACACCCCAAGGGATTGAGATAATTTATTTCCGGTATTCAACATAACATCTACTCACCTATGGTTTTTGACCAAGAATTCAGATCAATCATTTGGCGAGGAGAGAGAGAGAGTAATATTACTAATAACGAATGCAAGTAATAGTAATAATCATTTTATTATGGATAATTGTGATAATGTTGGTTATAAATGGTGATGATAGAAATATATTGAATAGTATTTTTTTAAAAAATTCTTTGCATGAATCAAAACACATGATGTGATGAATTGTCTTTAACTTAAGATGGTAATTGACTTATTTTGACCCTTTCACTATTGAAGGTTCTCATGAAGCAAGCAGGTCTAAAGCTCCATGATAATGTAAGGGTATCCACAATTCTGCTACCTTTTCATTTGCCTCATTCGTTGCTTTTGATGGTATCTCGTAAATGTGTAAAATATAAGCTTACATTTGGACAATTAAGTATATAACGTGGTAGCCAACTAGGTAATTGAGTTATTTTTCCATCACTCCAAATGGGATTTGTTAGCAACCAACGACCAAGTGATCTTATTCGCACAACCAAGATATGTGCTGGAAATTTCATGGGTGAGGGTGGAAAACCTTCAGCTATTAAATGTGTGATGTGCATTTTCTATAGCATGTCACCAGGATAGTTCGTCTACCTGAGATTGCAAATCCTAAAAAGTTTTCTCCTGCAGTTCTTATTGGTTCTCGGGTCCTACCCACAAGTTATCCTATTATGTTGTCACTGCCATCTGTAGAATGCACCTGGTGCCAGTGAATTGTTTAACAGTAGAATGCCCTGAATATACCTGTCAATATTAACCTTTTTTGTGTAATGCTTGGAGAAATTTTTTTCTATCCAAACGGTGAAAAGTACCAAATAGCTCCTAGAAAATATGTGCAGCATACATCCACTGTGCATAATAAAGAAATATGTTTCTATATAGCTGATTGAGGCTTTGTATCCATAGCTCAGCTGGTAATAGAATACAGAACCTTGAAATGATGGGCTTGCAGTTCTCACACGAAGGGCTGACTATGTTGTATTCAGGGAATACAAATGCTTAAGGTGGGTTGTTAAATGATATGGGGAAAAGAAACATATATGATCCTGTATGCAGTCAATATTGTCTATATTTATAGTGTGTAATGATATGTCATGCTTTCGTTGCCATTTGATTAGCTAATTGAGCCAATCGAGTCTAGGTCTGGGTCCTGGTTTTCAAACTAGGTTTCCATAATTCATGTGAAGTGCTTTTCTTGAGCACACTCAACAGAAAAGCATATCTGGGTATTCAAACTTGGGTTTTTTTTTCCTATAATTTACTTAAGTTTTCCAAGATATGTATAACAAGTCGAAAGTTCATCCTGTTAGGCCATAATGTTTCTCAAAAGTCATTGTTTCACTGATTTCTACCAAAAAGGAAAGCAAAATATTGTTCAATTCATTGAAGCCTTGCTAGCGAAATATAATTATCGCCATTGCCGCAGCACAATTAATTAACTTATTTTAAAGCATCTTGTCACTTTGTTTTCCTCAACAAGTCATCTACGTAATTAAGAAGCCTCATCTCATTTCTGTCTTTAAGGTTGCTTGATGATTCCTAATCCTAATTTCATTTCTGTATTTAGTATTGGTTTTATGAATTATTCTGTCATTTATTTCTGTCAACGCTGCATCCTTTGTAGCATAGTTTTTTTTTGCTTATGTTAAAATCTTCCTAATACTTGCCATCTTGTTTTCTTACTTCTTACCCCTGTTTTGACGTGTTCCCACATGCATGTGATGATTTCGTTGTGGGAGTCTCCTTATATCTTTGTTGTAGAAGCCCATGCTTAATTGGTTTCAACTTCTGGCCTTCTTATGCACATATATCCAAATGTCTAATTGTATTTTCTTAAGCTTTTACCAACATGCACTTCAATATTGTCTACTTTACACTACTAACCTTATTATTTAACCCTTTAAATTGCTCAACAGCTCCATTAAAGATTACCAACCATCCTTTTGTCCTGTAAAAGTGTATTATCTGAACTAAATGTGCAATACAACGCTTCCATAGGCATGCTGGTCTAGGAGGGGGGAGGACTTATGGTGGATTTGAAACTTGGGTGAGATATGAGAATTTCACAGAATTAAAGTAAATGGGAAATGAAATTGATATGAAGTTACACCGGAGAAGTGGCCAAAAGTAAGCTAGAGGAAGCCTACTATCAAAGGGAATGGGATTTTATGAGCGTTTTATAATCAAATGAGAGAATAATTGTTGCAAAATTTTCTGGTTGGGAAGGATTGTGAGGCTTTGATGTAGATCTAGGGTATAGATGAGTTAGTAGATAAAATCAGCGAACATAAACTAGTATAGATAAGGAAGAAAATTAGGAAGAAACAAGTATTAAGATAGGAAAATAAATACGAGAAGTCTAGAAGAGACTCACTTCGAAGAAAGGCATTTCACTAGCAGGAAAGGTATGCAACAAATAAAAGAACTCAGGATTTGACTGAGGAAATTTGGTGCTCATTGGAACCTTCTGTAAAAGAGGGTTGGTTTCTCTTTAAACCTTTCGCGTGGGGGACAACCCTCCTAGTGATTGGACAAAGTGGTTGCCTGCTTTCTTCCAAATTAAAAAAGGGGTGGTTTGCTATTTCACTTCACATGGACTCCTTGAACTCTGGCAAATGAAAATCACCCCTTTTTATATGATTTGGAGTCCAAATGAAAGAAACTGAGTATGTTCACTTTGATTTGGATTCTTAAAGAATATGATTTGATGTAGGACAACCCGTTGTCCCACATGATTACTCGTCTCGTCATCGTGGAGATGCGGGAGGGTCGGAGGAAAATCGGCAATGGCGATTGTCACGGAAATAAAGGAGCACGTAATGGAGATCTTGGCCGAAGCCCGAGATCTCTCACCTCAAAGTGACATATTATGGTCGAAGCCCAAGGTCTCTCCTTCACGGATCCTTTCACGAAAACACACATCAAGCAAAAAGCTTCATTTCATTTTTTAAAAATTCATTCATTGCTTACAATGGGAGGCTCTCATGCCTTTAAATAGAAGAATTAAAAAGATAAGATGGTAACTAAAATGAACCACCAAATCTCACCTAATCAACTTCCTAATCCATCATAGCCCTATTTTTAAAACTACCCATAAATAACCATCCAAATTTAGGAAATAAATAAGGAGAAAAATCATAATAAATGCAATAATGGCTTGGAATATCTTGGGAATCTCCTGGTGCGTCGGGATTCGTGCATATGGCAGAGGAGTTCCACGGGTGCACCAAAATAGGCGGTCCAGATGCTCTTGCATTATACTCCCCGGCTACTGAAGAACTCGACCTCGAGTTCCATGGGGACAAGACGGGAAGCGAGGTCACCTTGATCACCAGGGACTCTCCAGTAGCTGTTCAGTGTCAAAATCTGGTGGTGGAGGGCCTCATAAATATTTTTGACTCATGCCAACATCAATATTCTGCCAACAAATGCACTATAATTAGGTATCCTGAGATTGATGAAGAAACCATAATCTTCTGCCGCTAGTTTTTATGCAATCCATCTTGCTATTATGGTTTTTGCAGTTATTGAATTGGAACTACAAGATATCTTCTCGGTAACAAAATTTAACAAAGACTGCTGCGAGGTTTATTTTCTTTTAACAGGCCATCTTTGTGAACGTCGTTAGTGGAGTTAAGTTGACGGAGACTGCAGGAGATCTTGCAATAGCAGCTGCAATTTGCAGCAGGTATTTGCACATTTCTTTTAATATCTGTAATTAAGTTTTTGCCCTTCAATAATTTCTCAGAGAGAGTAGTGGGCAGTAAGGAGCATTTGCAAATGTTGAATATGATAAATGATTGGTGACCTTAATCGCATTTGCCTTGGCTAAGTATAATTTGATAAATTTAAACCACCCAAGTATCAGTGGTCAAGTTTAAGTCAATTGTCAATTATTATCTGGAACTTTATTCCAGAAATATGTTCCCTGCTGACAATTATTTACCATCTTAACACCACATTCATTTGGATATAAAGATCACCTATACATGTAGATTGACCTCACCAGAACCATAAGCTGGACTTGGTCTGAATTGGGTCCCATTCTTGACCACCCTTTTCTAGTCCTTGTTTTAATCTTGGTGACACAAATAGACCTAACAGCTCAACGTTAGATTCTACCCTGCATAGTTATAATTAGATTGGCGTAATCAATTCCTCCCTAATCCCTTTCCAATGTGAATACTACCAGTGCTCCCATACTCACACTGGGACCTAGTATGTAGACTTTTTAAAATCATACATGACCACACTTGACCTGAGCTGAGGCTCAATTATTTTGGACCCCTCGTGTTGTACAAAATGCACTGATGCCCGATGCACTGATGCCCAAGTATGGACATGTTTCCGGGTTGAATTGACTCATGGCTGAAGCAATTTAACCGATCTTTTGGAAATTTCTTTTTTGCATATTATGGATTTAATTTAAAACATAACAGATTCATAGATTTAGAGGAATCCTTGATCTGCATGGGCGTTCAGATGAAAACACTCATCATGTACTTTATGTTCTCGTGCCTCTCAGCAGGTCATGTGACCATCTGTAACCTCTTCTTTCCTTGGTAAACTGATTGGGGTCAGGACCGAGCCCCCTCGCACCATCAAGATGGAATCCTCAAAAGATGAAGAAAATCATATGTGGCCTGTCGGGATTGGTGTGAACCTCACATTAAAATTGAGAATTAGTGGTTTTCATATACACGGCTATGTAGAGTTAGCCTTCCCCTACAATGCTCATTTCCATCCAAAATTCAGTATTTTCCAATTTTCTAAAGTTAGATATAATTTTCACACATGCAATCACATTTATATCCTTGCTTTTTTTGTAACCATGGGACTCTTTTCTCTTCCTTTCAGTTTCTTGGAGTTCCCGATCCCTAACAATATTGCATTCATTGGGGAGATCGGCCTAGGTGGTGAGCTTCGGGCGGTAAGTAACTTTCTGGGTTTGAAACAATTTGCTGTGTCGATATAATCTTTTATCAGTCGATTATTTCTCTTTATTACTAGTAAAATTATCATCATGGAGGAGCATTATTTGTCTTTGACATTGCCTACTGCTATAAATACCCTTTGTTGTATGAGGGGTAATCTAGCTTGTTAATTGTTATGCGGCACTTATCTGCAGTTGGTTTTCATTAGAAGTGCTGTTTATTTACCAGTGCCTCATTTATCATTACATTCTGGGAAGATGGTTTTCGGCCACCCAGTTTTCCACCCGGATCAGGCCACCCTGACGTGGCACCTGATCACAGCCGTCCCTTTCCCTGCCAATTAGGACCGAATGGTGAATCTCATTCAGTCGTGATTGGCAGGCAAAGGGTCAGCTATGATCAGGTGCCACGTCAGGGTGGCCCGATCCGGGTGGAATCTCAAATTATCACTGAACTTATTTTTGGTTCATTGCTCCTCTTTTTTTTGTCCATTTCAAGGTTCCAAGAATGGACAAGAGGGTGATAGCCCTTGCGAAATTAGGGTACAAGAAGTGCGTCATACCTAAGACGGCGGAAAAAATGCTCGGAGCCCTTAGTTTGGACATTGAGATTTTGGGGTGCAGGACACTGAAAGAGGTAATCAACAGTGTGTTCAGTGCAGACTAAAGGGTCCCAGTTCCATTTTTTTTCTTCACTAGTTGCACCTCTTCATTTGCATCTGTCAAAGAAGATATGTTCCCAAGTTTTGTATGAAATTCAGAATCAGTATCTTAATTGTCTGAACTTGTGGATTTTCCTTCTGGTGACCTAGTGAAATCTATTTGCTTTCTATTTGGCAATATCAACAGGATGAGATTTCACTTTTATCTGAGCACCAGGTGGAGCATATTCATCAGGGGGACAATTTTCAGCACATCCTGCGTACCAAACAACCGCGGGTCCCACTGCCCCCAAGAGCCTATTAGCTGGCTCTGAGTGCTGTGCGCCACTACCCCCGTGTGCTGGGGCCTGCTACCACATGTCTCTTGTATTATACACAGGGTGTGCTGAAGAATTACCCTTCATCAGGACTTGTGTTCTATCTAAATAGCGTTGTTTTAAAAAGTTGCATAAATGCCATGCATCAGAAAATATTTTAAAAAGCAGCCCTTCGACAGCCGCATGGCTAGGGCTGCAACTTGGGCAGGTTGAACCCGAGCCCAACTTGACTCTGGATTAGGCTTGGGCTCATTTTATTGAAGGACGGGTTGTCTTACGATTGGAAAAATTTGATCCGAACTAAATTTGGGTTGGACTTGGGCTGAGGAGCCCCAAGTCGAGTATGACATGTCACCTTATAAGTTATAAGCCCCACTATTCTTTTTCCTAAACATGACTGGATCATATTTACAACTCCAAGAGCTACAAATTATGAGATGGATTATATTTACAACTCAAAGAGCCACAAACTATCAGACTAGACGATGATGGTAAGGCACCTTATTGATAAGGATCAATGATATTTCTTGGAGATTTCTTCTCGGGTTGAAGGTTGGGTTGGTTAACGGGTTTCACAACTTGGGTTAATCTGCCCGAGTGGCAGCCCTGCACATGGCGATGGTCCATCCAATTTGGCTGTTTTTTACTTCTCATGTCCAGTAATTCCTACATTTGGAAGTATCGGCAGCATCCCGTAATGTAAGGTCGCGGGCCTAAGAGGAGTCGAGACGTTTCAGGAGCCCCTTTTTCTTTTTTCCCTCCTTGGGTTAGGGTTTCAGCGATCTCCCCTTGGCCTCCTCGGTCGCCAATGGCAGCACTAGGGAGGCCGGAAATGTCAGTGATAAGCTGCGCTTGGGGTAGGATCTGCCACCCCCTTTCTTCCCCATGTAGATAGGGAGGGGCTATCCGGAGGCTGGCCTTTTTGTGGATCTGCCACCCCCTTTCTTCCCCATGTAGATAGGGGCTATCTGGAGGCTGGCCTTTTTGTGATCGCCTTGTCAGAGCAGCACGGAGGCCTTCCTTGGTTCGGGGTCCGGGGAGTGTGTTCAGCCGATGCAGCTTCCAGTAGGGTTTGTGCCTCTCCAGCCTGCTGTGGTGGTTGGTTGTCTCTTCGCCGGTTGTCAGTTTGAATGCTAGTGCCAGGCTGTAGCACCTCCCGCCAACCCCCCCCCCCCCCCCCCCCTCAATGGATCTATGAAATGGTTTGGCCTTTGAACCAAAAAAAAAAAAGAGCACACGAGCCTGTTGCATCTACTGTCGTCAGTTGGGGTGCCATTCACCTCACGGTTGCATGCCATCAGACGGTGCAGATGCATCAGGCTTTCATATAAGATTCGGTATTTAATCCCAACCTTAAGCTTAATACCACATCAACTTCAGTTTAGCATATTGGATGGTAGACAACCATTCAATCAAACAGATCATGATTCATGCTACAATCTGACGGTGCCTCAATCAGCACGGACCTCGCCCCAAAGGACCAAAACACTGGATAACACAACAATTAAGGTTTTAAGATATGTTATAACTAACCCCGACGGTTACAAATCACACGTGGCCAAATCGGCTGAAACAAATTTAGGTCATGGAAAAAAAAAAAATCGGCGATACCTTGCCAAACAGTAGCAATCTCAAAATAGCTTGGCTGTAATATCTAACCATTGTTAAAACAATGCACAATTCCTTCGCCGCTAGAGTAACCGAGAAGTTAAGAAATTTATCTGTAAGCACAACCCTGAGCTGTGCTCAGCCTCACCATCTCACCTGATGCTTCGATTTGCTACGCCGTTGTCTATGCCCTGCACATGATCACCATCCATAGAGCTCCCCTCGTCCAACAACTGCGTTGGCGGTCCTTGTTCCTTCTTTGAGTCGTCAACGTCTTTCTGACTAAGGAAGCTCGGTTGGTTGGTCGACGAGAGCAGTCTCGCCCACATCCTGTCGGTTACGACGACCTTGTTCTGTGTCTCGGTTATCCTCTGCAAAGCAAAACAAAAAAATGAAAAGCTAGTTTCGAGGCAGGCCTGGATCCGGTCGTTGGAGGGTCGAACCACCTAATATCGTCTACTAGCATTTTAGGGTACCCTCAAGCCCTATATAGTGAGTTATCATGGCTTGCATCAAGATTGTCCACCGACCCAGGGTGACGCACAGGAACCTATGACAGAGGGAGGTAGTGGATTGGAGGTCCGACTCCATCGCAGTCGGCCGATGCCAGTCAACCCACAGGTGAATCGCACTGGATGGCCCAACTGTGCCCTATCCTGACGGCTGTGATACCACTCAACACCACATCCCGGTGACCAGCACCATATAGAAAAAACGGAAGAAAAATTAAAGAAAGAGGATGGCCCCGTGTATAGTAATCTGGACGGTCTCTCTCTCTCTCTCTCTCTCTCTCTCTCTCTCTCTCTCTCTCTCTCTCTCCACCTTATATTATAGTATAGATTGCAAACAGAAGGTAAATATAACCAAAATACCAGATGGGGATGTTGATACGTACATGAAAGGGTATATAAGCATGCCTGCCGTTAACAGGTCCAATAGTGAAACCGGTGTACCCTGCCATTGCACCATGAATGGCACTGTGAGCCAGCAAAGTGCAGTACACATTGTCGGAGGCATTGCTTGGAATTGCACGGATCATATATGTGGGATCTGCAATGGTCACATTTGGGAAAGGTCGGATTTCATCACTTAACATAATCGTAGCTCAATACCAGAAAGCGAAGAAATATTCATTCCCACCCACCCACCTATGTATTTAAGATTTAGCACCATGTTCCGTTTGTTTGCAAAGTGATCCTGCAAATGTAAAAAATCCAGTAAGTATCTGAAAGAATATCCATCTACTTTTCTCAAATAAAGACTCAAACTATTTAAATCTCCAGTTACCATAACCATCAAGCCATGTCTCATGACTCCCATCTACTTAGGGTCAGCTTTATGAATCCTTCTTCGCCATTCATTTCTATTTAGAGCTATATTTGCTGTCAATGAACGTTTTTCCATGTCTTTTCTAATAACTTACATGAATGTTATTCTAGATCTTCTCCTCCTCCATGGACCTTCCGCACTAATTTGGGACCCTCTCCTTATTGGGGCTGCCTCTACTCTACGTTTTACATGGCCAAACCAGCTTAATCTATTCTCCATTATCTGTCCTCAATTGGTCACTCCAGCACTCATTCCTCGCTCTATCCCTCTTATTTAATTCTCCAGATAATAGTTTGAGTGGAAATAAATCAGTGAAAAATACTTGGCCCTTTGATGATATAAATAAACTACTTCAGTTTCTCAAATACTTGGATTTGAATTCCATTTCTTAACTACTATAAGCGTTTAATGGACGGCCATACATTAAATCCTTCCATTATGAAGGAAAAAGTTGGAATGAGAGTCAGAGAGTGTACCTTTATCTCCTGAGATAGCCATAGCCCGACATCAAGTAGCAGCTTATTTCCTGAAGCATCTTCAAGGCCCATGGACCGCATACTTTCAGCAATAAGCTCTTGCCCTGCGCCCTCGGCAACAACAATAACCATATGCCCGTTCTCTTTAAGTCGCTTTTCTACAAATTCGAAAAGTCCGCCTTTTCCTTCCAGGTAGAAGGGTGATTCGGGAATCAGACAACAGTCCTACACAATAAAGGGAAAGAAGAAGAAATCAAACTCAGTAGCGTCTTCGAATAAAGAAATAACTACAATGTCAGCTAAAAGAAACCTGAATCACAATGTGCTACACAGATGAGAAACAAGAATAGATAGAAATAGAAAAATAAACAAAAAATCACACGTACCACATCTCGGCTTGCAAGAGTAGCATACATTGCAATGAACCCTGCAACAGTAGTCTCGTTAAATAGCTAAATAGTCAATCAGAACGAGCTTTATTAACATGTGACTGTAAGACCAAAAGAAAGGAAAATATCAGTTTTTCTATGTCTTAACGACTGTATATTCACCACATACCTTTACTATCACATCAATATTCATGATAGTTTTACAAAAGAAAAGCCATAGATATTCATGTATCTAATTCCATATAATCCAATGCTCGTGACAGTGGATTTAATATTCTTCCGCAGTTTTGGAAAATGAGTCCATCTTGTTGCAGCAATGAGAACATCGGCATCCATGTTGGAGCAATTGATCTAGGTTGTTGTTTCTCTTTTATATATCCACCGTCGAAGAACATAATGGTGATCCACAAGTGCTAGTTGGAGCATGCTAGGGGTAAGGGATTGGGTTTAATGAGACAATAGGAAGTAGCATGTTCGGTTTTCAAATTAAAATATCGACCACCTACGGTGGAGGTGGCGACAACATCCTTAGACCAGGTTACACAATGGTGATCCTAGTATTTTACAGTGTAAGTAATGGATCTCCATTTCATTTCACACCTATATATTTTTATTTAGGTCATCAAAAGCATTAACAACTTTTCTTGGTGCATGGATCAGATCTCTAATGCTCTGCCATAGGCCATTATGTTTTAATACATTGTACCATTTCATTTCGTTATACTTTTACATTTTTACCCAAATTGTGGATATGTGTCATTCTAATAACATCATCAATGTAAGCGCAATCAGATGTTCTTTGCAGGTATGCAAAACTTTTGCTAGATAGAGCTGCTCCGAGGTGAATGATCATGGGTGGTATAGCGGTCATCAAGTCATGTTGCTCCTTTTTCTTCCCTGTTGAGGATGAATGTTCTTTCTATATTGTTAATAAATTTTTGGGCATATTTCAAAAACCTCCCCTGAACTATACATCTCATTTCATATTGGTCCCTTAACTTTTTTTTTTTGAACAATTTGATCCCTGAACTATGCTCCGTCTGCATTTAGCCCCTCTGTCAACTTTTATTCCAAAAATACCCTTGTCCTAGCAAGCATAAGTTAAATATTCTAAGACAATTTTGAGTCTTATTTGAAATTGATAAGGGTATTTTTGGGATACAAAGTAAATGCAGATGAAGCATAGTTCTAGGATCAAATTTTTCAAAAAAAAGTTAGAGGGACCAATATGAAATGCGGTGTACAGTTCAGGTGAGTTTTTTATAAGTTTCCCTAGATTTTTTACTAATGATTACTTGATTAGTATAGGTTACCAATGTAATCCTACTTAGTCTTTTCTAATTCTCTTTTCTATTCTACGACCAAATTGAGTTGGTGTTGCCCATCCAAACACTATGTCGAGTCGGTTATATGAACATCAAGTGCAATAAGCTATTTTAGGGCACATTTGGCATTGAGTTGATGTTTGGAATTGGGTTGTGCCGGATTGATTCGAGTCGTGTCATATGGGGTGAACAGGTTGAGGCCATGTTGGATTGATTTGGGCTAAATAGAATCGTGTCACATCATGTTAGGTTGGGTTTGATGGGTCGATTGCGCTTAGTTGGATCATGTTGTTTGGTCGGGTATGATCAGGTTACGTCAGAATCATGTCAAGCCTATTTTGGATTGGGTTGAATCAACTCGAGTTATGTTGGTTCAACTGGATTATGTCATATTGGGTTCGATCAAGTCATGTCATTTCATATTGGATCGAATAAATTGTGCTCATCTCGGGTTAGGTTGATCGGGTATGTTTTGGTCATGTTAAATTTGATCAGATTCGATCCGACGGATCAAGTTGGGTCATGTCAAATTGGATTATATTCGGGTATTTTGGATTGGATTAATCGATTTATGTATCATGTTATATTGGGTCGGCATCATTGAGTTATGTTTAGATCACATCATGTTGTGTTAAGTTAGCTCAGGTCGGGTTATTTCATATTGGGTTAAGTCAAGTTTAGTCACGGTTTGCTTAAATCGGGTTGGATTTGATTGAGTCATATCATGTCAGATCATGCCATGTAAAACTTCTCAAATCTCAATTATATGATTATTAGGTGCAATATATTATCCTAGGGTCCCTTTGGCAAATCAATTTGGTCAAAATTAGAGCTTAATAGTTTGCATATTAAAAAAAATCTATATTGTGGGGTTCTTATATATACTCATAAGTTTGTTCCAGGTTTGTTCTGGTTGAGTTGTTTCATATGGGACAGCCAGGTTGTGTCATTTCATATAAGATAGCCAAGTCGAGTCAATTTATGTTGGATTGATAATTGATTATGGCGAATAGAGTTGTATCGGCTTGGGTCATGTCATGTTGGGTTAGGTCTTGTGTGTCCTATTTGACTTCAACTATATGCTTAATTAGGTCATGTTTGATCGGGTTTTATCAGCATCATGTCAATTTGATTCTTGGCTAGGCTGAAATAATTGTGAACTATGTTGGTTCGGTTAGATTAAGTCATTTTGCATTGGATCAATTCAACTTTGGTAATTTTCGGCTAGGTTGATCAAGTGATCTTCTACCAATGGTCATGTGTACTTTGTCGTCATCGCAACCCTATTCAATTCTTCCTACAAAAAAAAAGAAAAGAAAAACCCTATTCAATTCTTTATAATCCACTTTTCTATTGGTATAATTTGATGGAGTTGGTATTTCCCATCAGGGTATTATGTCGAGTTAGTTATATGAACATCAGCTGCAAGCAATTATTCTAGGGCCCTTTTGACAAATCTATTTTGCTAAAAGTACAGTTCATTTTATTAAAAGTTCATATTAGTTATAGTTCAGCTATAAGAACATCAGGTGCAATCAAGTCACGTCATGCCGGATAGGGTTTGATGGGGGTAAGATTGTGCTTAGTTCACTTGGGACATATTGGACTTGGTCAAATTAGATCATGTTACATCACTGCCATGTGAAGTCGATTATGGATCGAGACCAATCAACTTAAGTAGTTAAGTTATAATTAAATTGTATTATTTTAGGCAAAATTTGAAAACGTTACATGGAGAATTATAAAAAAGGAATCCTCATATGAAATTATATAGGGAAAAACCCATGAGATGAATGACAACTAGATCAATTAGGTGCGATGATATATCCCATACACCATGTGGCCAACATCGCCCAAATGATACGAGAGCCATGGATCATACTTGATGCATGGAAATTGATCCGACATCTACCTCTAAAAAAAAAAAAATTGTCTCGGATGGAATTTTATGGTCAATGTTTGTCTAAGGCGACCATGTTGTCGGCGTGCTCTTCGACCATGGAACCCCTTTCGAGACTCCGACTAAATTTTTGTGCATAGCATTTGACCAATTGTTGCCCTCATGGTGTGTCTGTCATATCATCACTCCTAATTGATCTAGCTCCTTATACATCACATGGATTTTTTCAAGTGTGTGGGACATAACATCACTAGTTCACTACTAATTTTGGAATATTAAGAATAGACTATAATCTTAATTGTTAGGATATTTATGTTGATGATATTATTGTATGTTCTATTTGATTAGCGTTTGTCCTTCTATACCGTGCATCACATGATGAGCTGGACATATATCATACTTTTTATTCATGTAACCTCCTTCGAGACGCTGGCTCAATTTTCAAGCATTGGGACGGCTGTTACCCGCAAAGTGGTGTAAGTGATATCACTGCTCACACATCAATCCGATGCACGAGTTTTTTGCTTGTTAAGACTTATGCATAGAGTAGTATGGACATGCTTAGACTAGTTTTTGCTTGTTAAGACTATTATGCAGAGAGTAGATTAAACTATCCACACCAAACAGGCTAGTATCCTGGAGGAGGATATTGGAGGGGTGGAAAACTCATAAGGGTGAAGAAATAACAAGTTTTGGTTTATAGAAACCCCTGAGTAGAAAGGCGTGTCCTAAAAAAAGGTCAAGTCACAACAATTGTACCCTAAGAAAAGACACCTAGCTGACTGAGAAGTGAGCTTCATCCGCTCGCTCACCAGGAGAAAATAAGACGAAGCAGGTGCAGCCAAAAGCCCTCAAGACACGATAGTGAGGAATATCGGAGTACAATATCTGAAAAGGTGGCTGACTAGAATGAAGAGAAGAGAGAGTGTGCACTCATGAGAACGACTGAGGCAAGGACGGCTTCCACCCAGAAACAACGAGAGACGAAAGTGGAGAACAAAAGCGATTGAGCAGTCTAGATAATGTGACGATGTTTCCTCCCGGCTACTTGATGCGATGTGTTACTAACTAGATGGGATGCGTATGCTTGAAATAAACCAAGTGCAGAATTTAAAACAGTAAATCAGATTTCAGCATGATATAAACAAAATTCAGCACAGCCTATAACCATGATTCATCGACCATTCATTCCCAAACAAATTTAACTCAACGAGATAATAAACTTGGCAAGAAGAGACTTAATTTCAGATTAATATAACTGAATTCCAGCAATGAAACAATAACATCATCTCAAATAATAAGCCATTGTAGCAAAGAGCAACCACAAACCTAAACGATAAAATCCTAATGGATGAGACTCTCGGGAAAATAGAAGTTTAGGGTTCCTACAATGAAATCAGCAATAAGGCCGGTTGCGAGAAAGGAAAATATCACATGAAAGTTCTGAGGATAATCCAAACCGTGCTTAGGTCAATGCCGGCAGCTTTCCGATGCTCCGAGGTTGCAGATGAATGGTGCGGAAGGGGAGGCGTGGCTCAGAAGACGGGGTGAAGAAGCCGAGACGATGATCTTGAAGAAGAAGAAACTCCACGTCGATCTTCCGTGAAGCCGAGGATGAATAGCGAGGCGACGGGGTAGAAGCGTGCGGAAGGAAGAAGTAGACAAGAAGCAGAGAGGATTTCTTCGGAAGGGATAACCGAACAAGCGCACACGCTTCTTCAATCTAGGGTTTCAATTTCAATTTCATCTCCCTTCTCAATTAGGGTTTGTAGGGTTTATAGGGGATGAAACAACAAAGAAAACACAAAAAAGGAAAGAATGAGAGAGAGACGCGCGGAAGAGAGAGAGAGGTGACGCGCGGCATGAGAGAGAGAGGGGGACGCGCGGTCTTCCGCGGGAAAGGGGCCGGCCGGGTGAAAGGGGAGGTTCGGCTAGGGGTTTTTGTGATTTTGGTTTCCCTTGAAATCTCATCCATTGAGATTTAATCTCACTTAAGATCCTACGGCTAAGACTCTAACACAGAAACGAGTCAGTTCGGCATCTGTGGCTCGAACCGGATGCGAACATGGCTCGCACCTACCCAAACCAGAAATAAAAACTGAAATAACTAAAGATCCGTTAGTCGGATCGAAATAAAGTAAAAACCAAAACTGTGGGGCTTCGATGAAGCTTTCCACTGATGCAGACGGATCGACGATCGGGTTCCTGGATCTCCGGCGCGGATGAAAATACGCCATCAGCTGTAGAAAAACTGCACGTAGTGGCTCGTCTGCATCAAGTCCCCCGGACTCAAAAGAACTCGACTCCTGTCGAGCCAGATCCTGGGTCCGGCGGGGGCTCTCCTGGCAGCAACTGCAGCCGCTGCCTCTGATCTGACTGCTCTCCCGGGTCCGGTGGCCAAGTGATCCGCCTCAGGTACACGGCAACTCCATCTCGTAGCCTCTGCCCCTCGCCGCCAAGCGAAGACCTGAAAGTCAACACCAACATCCTCCGCGGCACGATAAGATCATCAAAAGACTCAGATAATTTCATGTGATAATAGGAATGTGGGTTGACATGAAATTCAAATGACATGTGAAAAGAAAGGCCGCGGGAGCATAATGTGCTGCGGGTCATCGGCTTGCGCGATTGGCAATGGTATACTTGAAAGGCCGTGGGTTGCGGGTGCGTAATGTATTGCACAAAATGGCCTGCGCACGGTGCAAAACAAGGGGATTCTAAACCAGGAAGATATGTCATGTCATCATTGTCCGGATACAGTGAATAAAATAAGAAATTAAAGAATCCATCATGCCAATTATTATGATTTCGAAAAATTAAAGATGATGGGTTGGCTGAAAGTTGAAAGCATGATTCATAAGTGTTCTGCATCGAAAAGTGATCAGACATGCCAAAATCTTCATTATTGCTTAATTCAACACTTGGATGACAATAGGGATGCACATATGAATGATCTATGAATGAATGGAAGTCAGGCAAATGATGAATGCAAGTGTCATGAATGCCTACCGACTCTAAATGCGATGTGCATGCAATGGAATTCAAAATGTTCTCTAATCCCTTATCAATCTTCAGTAAAGCAGATGGACATCCAACTAAGTTTTCAGCGAATGGTGGTATGGACGGACTCTGACTCAGAAGGGCTTGAGGTGCATGGGATCGGTGTTTCCTAAAACATGTAGGCCATAGGGTGACATTGATGCCATCCTTCAGGAAAGTATAGGTGTTGGCTCTACCGTGATGTTGGACATCTCGGTCGAACTGCCATGGACGCCCTAAGATAACATCAGCAACCTCTAGCGGAATGATATCGCACCAGATCTCATCCCTATATTGCAGCCCAATGGATAACTTTGCCAAACAACAGTGAGTTACCAGCTGACTTGTGGTGTTGTCTAGCCAGGATGTCTTGTAAGGGTGAGCTAATGGTTTAACTTTCCATTGCTTGCTCCTAACTACCATTTCATTTATCAGATTGGTGGTACAACCTCCATCGATCAAGAGACAAAGGTCCATTCCGTTGACAGTGCAGATTGTTCGGAATAGTTCGAACCTCTGGTTCCTGCAGTGTGGCTTAGGGGGTCCTCCACAGAGCTCATGGGGTAACAACGCTTTGGGTGCTTGGGGCGATGGCGACTGGTGAATGACCAACAGTGGTGCAGTCACATCATCCCCCTCCAAGACTAATTCATTAAAGTGTTCCCCATCAGATTCGTGACTATCCTCGTCATTATCCGCAAGATTTGTCTGTGGATGGAATTGACGACGAGGACAGTCGGCGGACTTGTGACTCGGCTGGTTGCATTTAAAGCACTTTATCTGACTCGGGTTGGGTCCTAGGACTCCTTTACCCTTCTCAGTGGGTGCGGGAACTGTGCCAGCTACAGGTGAAGGTCCAGGGAGTGGTCTACTAACGGATCCGGATGGCGCCCTGGTGATGTCATATCGCCGGGACGCAGATCGGGAGTGGTGAGACTCGACTTTCTTGGCCCGACGGTGTGCATCACTGACCTGATACAAGTCGTGAAGGGACACCACCTCCTGAATTGAAGGCTTGAGACCGTTGACATACCTAGCGACGCTCTGCTCTTCATCTTCGTGCAGTTCGTTCCGAGCTTGGAGCTTGTAGAATTCATTAGTGTAGTCGTCTACAGATTTATGCTCCTGTCGCAGGTTCTGGAATTTCTGGAACACATTCTGCTTGAAATCAGAAGGGAGGAACTTCTGTTGCATTTTTCCCCGCATATGTGTCCAGGTGGAAATCTTTTCTTTTCCTTTTCTACCCCTAGCGGTCTGCAACTGTTTCCACCAGATCAGTGCATGACCTTTCAGTTTAAGGCTGACAAACTTAACTTGTTTGTCGCGGGGGATTTCTTTCCACTCGAAGTACTGGTCGATTCTCTCGGCCCACTCTAGAAACTCTTCAGGGTCCATCCTACCCTCGAACTCAGGAATTTCTATCTTGATGCCCTGATCCCAGCCCCAATGGGATTTCGATCTCCTATGACTTTGCCTACTTTGCCGCGCAGATCCATCAGAGGAACTGACGCTGTCACCTCCTGACCCTAGGTCTAACTCGCTACGCCCGGGTGACGCTCTAGTCCTGTGTTCGCGACGGGGTCGCGGGGGATTCTGGGAATTATTGAAGGCTAAGGTCAAGGTTTCTATCTGGGTCTGAAGCCTCTCAATGTTATCTTGTTGCCTCATGAAGGCATCCTGCCAAGTACGGGGCGGAGACGATCCAGCCATTCTAGATTGTTTAGTAGATGCTATCGATTCAATTACGAGAGAAAGGGATGACCCTAATATGGATGCGACACGCGATGCGTGTGACTAGCTAATGCAAGATACAAACTAAAATGAAAGAAGGCAAATAAAAAAAAAAAATTCAGCAAACAGGCAATGATGCGAATGATGCGAGAGGACCGGCCGTTGCGTAAGGACGCGACGACTAGTGCGCTCTGATACCAACTTGATGGGATGTGTTACTAACTAGATGGGATGCGTATGCTTGAAATAAACCAAGTGCAGAATTTAAAATAGTAAATCAGATTTCAGCATGATATAAACAAAATTCAGCACAGCCTATAACCATGATTCATCGACCATTCATTCCCAAACAAATTTAACTCAACGAGATAATAAACTTGGCAAGAAGAGACTTAATTTCAGATTAATATAACTGAATTCCAGCAATGAAACAATAGCATCATCTCAAATAATAAGCCATTGTAGCAAAGAGCAACCACAAACCTAAACGATAAAATCCTAATGGATGAGACTCTCGGGAAAACAGAAGTTTAGGGTTCCTACAATGAAATCAGCAATAAGGCCGGTTGCGAGAAAGGAAAATATCACATGAAAGTTCTGAGGATAATCCAAACCGTGCTTAGGTCAATGCCGGCAGCTTTCCGATGCTCCGAGGTTGCAGATGAATGGTGCGGAAGGGGAGGCGTGGCTCAGAAGACGGGGTGAAGAAGCCGAGACGATGATCTTGAAGAAGAAGAAACTCCACGTCGATCTTCCGTGAAGCCGAGGATGAATAGCGAGGCGACGGGGTAGAAGCGTGCGGAAGGAAGAAGTAGACAAGAAGCAGAGAGGATTTCTTCGGAAGGGATAACCGAACAAGCGCACACGCTTCTTCAATCTAGGGTTTCAATTTCAATTTCATCTCCCTTCTCAATTAGGGTTTGTAGGGTTTATAGGGGATGAAACAACAAAGAAAACACAAAAAAGGAAAGAATGAGAGAGAGACGCGCGGAAGAGAGAGAGAGGTGACGCGCGGCATGAGAGAGAGAGGGGGACGCGCGGTCTTCCGCGGGAAAGGGGCCGGCCGGGTGAAAGGGGAGGTTCGGCTAGGGGTTTTTGTGATTTTGGTTTCCCTTGAAATCTCATCCATTGAGATTTAATCTCACTTAAGATCCTACGGCTAAGACTCTAACACAGAAACGAGTCAGTTCGGCATCTGTGGCTCGAACCGGATGCGAACATGGCTCGCACCTACCCAAACCAGAAATAAAAACTGAAATAACTAAAGATCCGTTGGTCGGATCGAAATAAAGTAAAAACCAAAACTGTGGGGCTTCGATGAAGCTTTCCACTGATGCAGACGGATCGACGATCGGGTTCCTGGATCTCCGGCGCGGATGAAAATACGCCATCAGCTGTAGAAAAACTGCACGTAGTGGCTCGTCTGCATCACTACTCCATTCTGTACAGGTGTACAAGGACACGACTATGTGGCAGAGTACCCTAGAATATTAGCGAGTACCATCATAACGAAAAATTTAATTCATTTGTCAAAATAAGTGTGTGACATGCTAGTAAAATCGTGATAAGCCTAACAAACATCATATTGACGGCGCAGGAGGCATACCCATGTGAGGCGTGAAAATTCATCAATGAAACTAATATAATATGACAATCTAGAAAGAGTGAAAATACGGCCAGGTCCCCAGATGTCCGAATGCATCAAATCAAAATACAAGAGGACCTAGACTCATAAGAGAAAATGGCTAAGCAAGATGCTTGACTAAGCTACAACTAACACAAGGAGACGGTGGAGTAAAAGAAAGATCACCAAGGGCTTCGGACTGAAAGATGGTGTGGAGACTTACAATTACAGCTGAAGGATCACCCAATGAATGATGTCAAAGATCTGAAATAGCACAGGTGATAGCAGCGTTGGAGGCGGGGAGTGGCACGTGGAGGTACTCTGAGTGGTAAAGATCGCCCATCGTACGCCCAGTCCCAATCGTCCGACAGTGAAGGTACTCTGAGTGGTAATAACCAGTTTAGTTTGGTTTTCAAACTGGTTCAACACAGTGAACATTGAACCAGTATGCTATAAGATCTTCAAACCGGTTCAAGCCAGTTAACAGGTTCGAGTCTTAGATATCAGATCGGGCTCAGTCAGGCTCATGTTGTCGAGCTCACTTAAATGCACAAGTTGGGTCAAAGATGGGTACCTTAGACCCGAATCGAAGATGTTTTCTTCAACGATCAGTTCTCCAATCAAAGAAACCTAGCGAGGCTTGCAACGGACACGTGATCCGACAGTTGCACGTGATTCGCTAGGTTGCCTCACGAGCCGCAAGATCTGTGACACCGCAATAGCCAACACATGATTCAATCGCAATCCCTTCTACTTCAATCCGGCGAGATCTAGTAGGGAGAAAGAGGAGGGGCTCTGAAGCTCTAGATCGAGGCTGCTATGCACATAAGAAGATCTCGACAACGAGAGGTTGATCCTCCGGGGGTTTTTTGTACCATATCCAGGCTTTGCTGCATTAGGATCTCTAGAAGAGAGATTTGCCACATTAGATCCAGTCACAATGCTCATGGGTCGATGCTGATGTCAACAAGAGAGATGAGAGCAACTGCAAGAGATGCCGGTTGTGAGTCAATTTCAGTCGATGCCGATGATACGAACCACGAGAGATCCTCGATGACAACAAGAGCGATGAAGGATGACCTAGGGCTCTGATATTATGTTCATCCTAAAAGAAAAAAAGAGAAAAAGGATTTGGGAGTAAAGATAATACTTTACTCATTGGGGGCAATGGCCCTCTATGTCTATGACTCTATTCAAAAGATGAGGTCACCAAGGGTGAACATACCCCAAAAGGCTGATAAACCAATACAAAGGCTAAGAGTATATACACACTCTAACACAAAAACAGTCTTAAAACATCACAGCTAAAATACATTACTTGGGTCCATGAGATTCTAAAAAAGAAATTGAACAAAAATTTCATAGCAGTACAGCTTGTACTTCAAATAGAATCTTACCACTATAGCGACCCATTAACTTCACAACGCCTATACCATTCTCCACACTTTCAGATTCCACATGTGCTGCATTGATAGCTCGTTGGGCCTCTTCAACAGCAGTATCGAAACCGAAGGACTTGTCGATAACCTGATTCAATAAATTACTATATGATATGAATCGATTGAGGGGATTATCCAATTAAAGTAGCCATCACACAAGAAGGGAAAATAAAAAGAATAAAATAAGTGGAATAAGTGCAGGCAAAGTACCGCAATGTCATTATCTATCGTCTTAGGGATGCCAGCAACGGCAACTTTGAGGCCACGTCTTTGAATTTCCTGTAAAATCAGTTTGTACAAAATTTAACAGGCAAAAGTAGCACAATGTTTTTTTCAAGATCTTCAGCATAGAAGAGTTTATGATTCACAAGAGCTATGGAAAAGTGCTAGTGGAGAGTAACGTTGGAAAAAACCTAGGAAATGTATCTACTCAAGCAGTATATAAATGTATAAAATGTAACCTAAATCTTACAAATGAAGGGTCTCAAATAAATTAGAGAAGGCTTGGTGATTATGGTTATGTAAGTGGCTCCCAATATAATTGCGCCACAGGTTCATATCATTTATTAGTTTTTAATTTATAATTACCTCAAAAATCACAGAAGCGCCCTTTTGAGTTCCATCTCCCCCAATAATATAGACCTACAAGCGAGTAGAGACCAGAAAAATCAACTTCCAAATTTAAGTTGTGAATCTTGTTACGAGAGTGGGCAATGAGAACTCATACACTTCCTCATGGAAAAACAAGAAATAACGCAAAATTGAATGGGGTACCTGATTGATCCCACGATCCTCAATGCTGTCAACTATCTTTAAGGTATCATGACCCCCTCTTGAGGTGCCAAGGATGGTCCCCCCTCTTTTGTGTATGTCATTAACAATCTTGGGTGTCAAGGGAATTGTGTTGCGAGCGTAGAAACCTCTGTAGCCACCCTATAAATGGTACCAGCTAAGTCAGTTGGTGAAACAACAATAATATGAAAATAGCCAATGAAAATCCCAAATTACTTAATGTGACTAGTAGAAATAGTATGAAAGGATCCATTTGCTTGAATAGGACAAATAACTCTAACTTATGTGCCTTAAAAAGATAGTAGCAGGAGTGTTTTTTTCTTAGTAATCTTTCCATCTCGGTTGGTTTATTTCCAAACATCTTTTTCAATATTAATGTTCAACTGGAGGTACATTCATAAGCATGAGATTTTATGAAGTCCCAGACATCTTATTCTGAGCCTGCCTAGTTCACAATGGTCGAATGACCAAGGACCTCATGCATGAAGAGCAGTCTAACTGCACTTTCTGCACTGAAACATTAGGCATCACGGATTTTGTAATTTGATGCTACTGACTTTGGTTCGGCAACTTGAGTGAATAAATTAGCTACAATGCCTATCCACAATACTTAAGATCATTAACATCCACCAGCAGGGGGTGATCATTAACATCCATCAGCAGGGGGTGGTTAGTCTTTCTACAATTCTATGTAGATACTAAAACAATCTCAAAGTTGTGTAGTTGTTCCGGGTACACCCGGTTCCTCTAAATGTGTTCCTAACACACAGTGTAAAAGTATCTTCCTACACTACAGTGATATGCAACACTTTGACATATATATGTTTACAAGGGAGCACTGATTAGAAGTAGAATGAGGTAAAGTAGAAAACATCGATCATCTAATAATACATGCTAAGAACGAACTACATTTGGCTGCAGCCACTCACCTCTATCCCAAGGATTTTGGTGACACCATACATGTGAGACAAACCACATACAATTTCTCTAATCACCGTGTTAAGACCAGGGCACAGGCCTCCACATGTTACAATGCATGCATGCACCTCGTCCGACTCAAAATACACCTGAGTAGAATCCCAGAATGCCCATTAATTAGTTGAGAGATACAGTAATGTCATCACCGATTGCAGACAGTTTGGCAGCAAAACCTACCTTTTGACGGGGCCCAGCCCGTCGAAAATGGGTCCCTCTTGGACTGCTCTTATGAACCACAATCTGCAGAACACCGAGCAATTAAGAAACAAATAGTACGTGAACCACGACTTTCGTGTGCATCCTCACGTATATAAGAAGCAAATTCATGATTATTTGAATGAATTCAATCGACAATTGAATTAAAACCAAGCAATGAAGAACTAACCTTCTGGGCAACCGTGTCATCCGGATTCACAAAATATTGCCTACCGAATACAAAGAATATTCTCTCAGTGAATCAAAAGGCATTACAAGAACGTCTAATTCACCGGCGATGACATGTAAATCGAGAACAAGGAATACAAACATACTTGACAACCGAATATGCCGGGTTATCTTGCAGTGGGTTATGGTAGGTCTGCAAACAGAGAGAGAGAACAAAAAAAATAAATGAATACCATCATCAAAACTAATACAAAAGGATGAGTACGCGAAGAAATTTTGGGAAAATAAAATCAAACCCTAAGACAGGCACAATATACAAATAAAAACCAAACCCCCGATGGCCAAAAAAAAATTGCATGAATATAATTCAGGAAAGAAAACAGTCCCTAACACCCCATGACGGATCAAAAAATCCAAAGCAATGATCCATAACCCTTCTTCCAGCTCAAACCAAAGCAATCAACTATGTCAAATCGATTAAAAACTCTATAGGTAATTTAGGCTATAGATCGATGGAACCAATCAAAATCAACCATAAAACCGTCGCTCTACACAGTTGGGGACCAGCAGGAACAAGCAAAGACGAAGCAGATGAAGAGTGGACTAACGGGCAGATCGGGGATATAGTCGATCACGTGTGGGACATCCTCGAGGACGTAGCCGGCGTCCCCGGCGACAATCTTCGGGTGGGATCGCTCCTCGAGCCCCATGGGTCTTGTAGATCGGAGCTTCAGGTTGCCGTTCCGGGCTTTGACGGACGAGAGCGAGCTCCGGAGATCGAGGAGGTGGTTCGAGGCCGGGGGCTTCGAGATGGATTCCGCGCGGACAATCGAGGGGCTAGACAAGGGTCCCATTGGAAGGAGGAGGAGGATCGCAGGGGTTGGATGTTGACCAGGGATTCCTTGGCGGGCTTCTTGGAGGACACGCCATATTTATAGGTGAAGACTGAAGAGGGGGAGGAGGGGGTGGTGGTGGTGGTGGAGGAGAAGGAGGAGGGGGTGGTGGTGTTTCAAGAGACGGGTGGCGGCGTCTTTCCACCTTCCACTCCGGTTCGATTTGAACGTCTGCTGAGACTGAGAGCGACGGGGCGAAGAAACGAGGTGGAGAATTTGGGAAGGGAAGAAAGACGGAGAGGTGGTTTCCAGTTTGCTTCCCCGTGGTTGGGGTTGTCGGCTGCACGAAACCGCGAAGGATGAATAGCGCGCAGCCCGACTACACTACATCGGACGGTTGTGACTGTTAACTGGACTGCTCTGTAATGGAGAGGAGTTGTGGGTGGAGAGCTTGCTTTCGTACGTTCGTTTTCTTTTTTCTTTTTTTTTAATTTTTTTTTAGACCAGAGAGACCATGGGTAGAAGCATGTAGCTTGCACACGAGAACAAACATTTTGCCTAAGATCAGCCTTAAATTCACCCAGAGGAGCACCACATAATTGAATGCCATAGCGGCGTAGCTGCGTAGGAGTCGTAGGACGAAATTGAGATTCAATCCTGTGACCTCCCGAGAGGGAAAAAGCGGGTGTTACTATTGGAATGCAAGCATGCAACTGTATATGTCACTATGCTTCGATGAAACTACAGTGCGAAGGAGGGATGAGGCGCGCAAGAAAAAGGCAATACTTTTTTGCTACCCCGGGTGCGAGGGAGATATGCACCTTGTAAGGTGGCGAGCAGTGGCAGACCAAGGATTTTTTCTCAGGGAGGGCATAATTATTAAAAAGTAACTACAGTCGTTACCTCACAGTCGATGGCTTCAGCAGACAGCGTGACAACGTCCCTACCATTCATTCGATCGCGCAACAAAAGACCTATTACGATTTTACCTCGAGTGGAGGAGAATTTTGATCCTTGGAGTCCTTCAAAAATTTGGAGCTGTAACTGACCGACTCGATCAGGGTGCACGGGTTGTAAATAATAGATCAGATCATTTTTTTTTTTGCGAGTGGAGGGGGTATTTCATGCGTACCCCCAAAAACATGTAAATAGGCCCCGATTCTCACTCGATTCTCATTCACTAAGAGCCATGTGCTGAACTTTACGGGGATGCCACATGTGCGGGTAGTGGCAGACGGCTGTGGATGTCGGCCGGACAACAATGGGCATTGGTGGCGAGCAACGGGTGGTGGCCGACGGCCGGCGAGGCCATTCGTGGGTCGCCAATACGAATGGCAACGGCGAGTGGTAGGCGGCGGCGACGGATGGCCCATGTGGCGGTGGGGTGGTGGTCGGCGGCATGGTGGTGGACATTGACTGACGGGGGGGGGGGGGGGGTGGCCGGTGGGGCAGTGACGACTGGTGGGGGCCACCTCCATGTGAAGTTGGCATCCAAAAGTTGACAAACTGGTTAGAATTGTTTTTTTTTTGGATAAATTACACTTTGCCTCCCCTCGTGAAGCTTAGCTCAAAAACATTTTAAGCTCCCTATAGTTAAAAAACAACATTTTGCACCCCCCCCCCCCCCATTCAATTCAGTTTCCATCAGATAAAAATTACCAAGTTCGGAAATCAAGTAGTTGACAAAAGGGGTATTGTGCTAACATTTCAGACTTTAGGGAGTGATTTGGAACAAAATTAAACATAGTGGTTGCATGTTTTTAAGCTAAATTTCAAGGGGGGTAAGTGTAACTTACCTTTGTCTTTTCCACAGTGAGGGGGGGCTGGGCCCAATGTAGGTCCGCCCCTGGTGGCGAGCATGAATTAGCTTGGAGTTATGGGTCCCATCTATCTATATCTATCTATCTATATCTATCTATACTATATATTAAAACGGAAGCCTCTCTCCCGTGTTGTGACATGTGGACGTCTTTTAAAGAACCATAATCATTCTTCCATGTGTGAACACGGCTCAGTTTTAAATCCTATTAAAAACCTACCATAAAGATAATAAAACACTCGGCATTTAATTATCATTTGATGTTAATCTCTCTCCCTCTCTCTCTCTAACAAGTGAATCACACTCACTTTAGATTTCATATTTCTTCGAACAGTTGTGATGTCAAATGACTGTGCGTCAAGCTTATCTCGGTATTGCCCGGGTTTCTTAGTAGTATCTATACTAAAACGGAAGCTTCTCTCCCGTGTGTTGACACGTGGACATCTTTTAAAGAACCAAAATCCTTCTTCTATATGTGAACGCGACTTACTTTTAAATCCTAAAAGATGATAAATACTCATTTAATGAGATTTAATGTTAATATATCTCTATCTAACAAGTGAATCACACTCATTTTATATTTCATATTTCGATGTCGTCTGTGCCAAATGGCATGCATCAAGCTCATCCGGGCATTGATGACAAAAATGGAGTCCTCTCGTCCTTCTATGACAAGTGAATAACACCTGGATGAGTGAATGGTAACCACTCAAGATTGTACACTTCTTCGGACGGTTGTGATGTCTTTGCTAAAAGTTGTGTATCAAGTTCATCTGGGCATTGCCAGGGTTTCTTACTAGTATATGTACTAAAATGGAAGCCTCTCTCCCGTGTTGTGACACGTGGATATCTTTTAAAGAAATAGAATTCGTCTTCCATGTGTGAACGCGGCTCTCTTTTAAATCCATTTAAAAACCGACCATGAAGATGGCATTTAATGGTCATTTGATGTTAATCTCTCTCTTTAACAAGTGAATCACTTACTTCAGATTTTACACTTCTTCGAGCAGTTGCGATGTCGTCTTTTCCAAATGGCGTGCATCAAACACATTCGGGCATTGCCCGGGTTTCTTACTAGTACTATATACTAAAATGGAAGCCTCTCTCCCGTGTTGTGACACGTGGACGTCTTTTAAAGAACCATAATCATTCTTCAGTTGATTATAAAACACTCATTCAATGACATTTAATTATCATTTGATGTTAATCTCTCTCCCTCTCTTTCTCTAACAAGTGAATCACACTCACTTTAGATTTCATACTTCTTCAAACAGTTGTGATGTCATCTGTGCCAAATGGCTGTGCATCAAGCTCATCTGGGCATTGCCCAGGTTTCTTACTAGTCTATATATCTATACTAAAATGGAAGCCTCTTTCCCGTGTTGTGACACGTGGACGTCTTTTAAAGAGCTACCCTAAACCCTAAACCCTAAACACGGCTCTCTTTTAAATCCATTTAAAAACCTACTATAAAGATGAAAAATTTTCATTCAATGGCATTTAATGGTCGTTTGATGTTAATCTCTCTTTCTCTCTCTCTCTAACAAATGAATCACACTCACTTCAGATTTCACACTTCTTCAAACAGTTGCGATGTCGTCTTTGCCAAATGGCGTACATCAATCACATTCGGGCATTGCCCGGGTTTCTTACTAGTATATACTAAAATGGAAACCTCTTTCCTGTGTTGTGACACGTGGACGTTTTTTAAAGAGCTAGAATTCTTCTTCCGTGTGTGAACGCGGCTCTCTTTTAAATCCATTTAAAAACCTACCATAAAGATGATAAATTTTCATTCAATAACATTTAATGGTCATTTGATGTTAATCTCTCTCTCTCTCTCTCTCTCTCTAACAAGTAAATCACACTCACTTCAGATTTCACACTTCTTCGAAGAGTTGTGATGTCATCTTTGCCAAATGGCATGCATCAAACACATTCGGGCATTGTCCGGATTTCTTACTAGTATAAATTAAATGTATGGTACGATAGAATTGGAAGTGTTTATACCATAAATGTACCTTGGGCCATGGATAACATAGTTCAATCACTACGATTATATTTGTTTCTTTGTGCATTCATTGATCTTCCTCATCCTCCCAACTTGTTCTTATGTGTAAAACTGATGAGAATTCACAAACAATTCAGATGGTAGGTTTGATAACCATGGACCAGTATTCATAGTTCTACTTTTCATCCATGTAGGGACAAATGTTTCCATATGTGAAAGGTCACAACCCTTCGTGAAGAGACAAAACCTTACATATGTGCAAGTGAAGAGCTACCTCAACTCTAATGGCAATATGGGCCACATCAAATGAGTCGGATCCAACATTCTTTCACTTGTCACATATTGTCCATAATTTTTTTTTTTTTTTTTGCGAAAAAGCATGGGGTTCAATGATATGGATCATGAGGGCTTTATACATCATGTAAGGATATACGACCTTCCAAGTACCACACTACCATTAAATATCTCTAGTCAAGAAATTTTATGTATCCAATTAACTTTATGGATAGGTTTCAATGAATATTCCTTAGTCCGAACTATTATGTCAAAAGACATACATTCACTTTTTTCTCAAAATTTGTGTTTTCCTCTCTCTCTCTCTCTCTCTCTCTCTCTCTCTCTCTCTCTCTCTCTCTCTCTCTCTCTCTCTCTCTCTCTCTCTCTCCATGGTTGGCGAGTGGAGCTTGGGACTTGGGTGGTGATGGGGCCCAAGGCATCGAGTGGAGCTTTGGGCGACAGTGCGCGGATCTTGGGAGGCGTCTAGGCCCGATATGGTAGGCGGAGCTTGGGATACAGTGCGGTCCGATGCAGCAGAGCTTGGAGAGACGGTGGGCGAAGCTTGGGAGGCGTTGTGTTTTACTTGAGTAGCGAAAACAAACATGGTTTTGTAAAGAAAAATAAAACTTATGTCTGTCTTATTGTTGAATACAAACAGCACATGAGATTAGGAGTTACTGCCAGCAGTTCTTGTTACTGTACTTTATTGATTTATTTTACTAAATCGTACTTCTTTTGAATACAAAATTACACACAATGTCCTTATTGTTCTTGGAGAAAAACACAACAACAGAATTATCACAATAAACCCAACAATGGTTTAGTGATAGAATCTACAACCCAAAGTTCTATGATAGAATTCTGCAACCATAACGCTTACAAAGTAACCTCCATATCAAGCAACAAATAATGACGAACCCAGGATTTCTCCTCAGGGGGGCATAATTATTAAAAAGTAAATACAGTCGTTACCTCACAATCGAAGGCTTCAGCAGGCGGCATGACAATGTCCCTACCCTTTTTTCGATCGCACAACAAAAGGCCTACTAGGATTTTGCCTTGAGTGGAGGAGAATTTTGATCCTCGGAGTCCTTAAAAAATTTAGAGATATAACTGCCGACTCGATCGGGGTGCACGAGTTATAAATAATAGACCAGATCCTCTTTTTTTTTTTTGCGGAGAGGGAGGGAATTTCATACATACCCCCAAAAATCTGTAAATAGACCCCGATTCCCACTCGATTCTCATTCACTAAGGGCCATGGGATGAACTCTACGGGGATGCTGTTGGATGTTAATCCGGGTCAGAGGCTCGCAGCGGAAGCGATTTGGCGGTCGAAAGACCGTTCATGGTACACGTTACACGATTTAATTTTTCACAGAAACTAATCTACATATGTGTGCATGTGTATGCACGAGAATCGAAAAACCCTAACGGCAATCTAGCGTAATCATTAACTAGCATGGATGCAAATCATAATGCTCGCTAGATCTACATGTTAGATTACACATACCTTTCGTACGGATCTTTTAACCGCGGAGGATTGTCTTCTTTGTCGATGGAGACGGAAGATCGTTCGCGAAGATGCCGACGGTACGAATGGAGATGTTACCTTCTTGTTCACCCGATCTCACACGATGCACGGAACGTCGCTCTCGGATCTCTGAGTGCCTCTGAAGAACGACCCTTCTCCTTCTTCAGAACTCCACGCGAGGAAGACGAAGTAGCAAGCGGGAAACGGAGAGAGATTAGGGAGAGAACTAGAGAGATGAGAGAGAGGGGGGTTCGGTTTCTCTAGTGCATGGGGCCGGCGCCCATAGGTGCCTTTATAGGGCCGGCCAACACCCCTTGGATCCTTATCCAAGGGGATATTAACCCCCTCTCATTATCTCTCCATTATCTCCCTTTTATCTCTCCGCGTATTTATCCGTTTTCCCACTTTTTAGGGCTCGATTTTAACCGATTTATCGCCCCATCCCTATCTATATGGCCGGCCCTATAGATGAGGGATTCTTATCCCTACATCATAGGGCCGGCCCTAGTGAGGTGTCCCACCACTAGGGTCGGCCAACAGTGAGGTCCGGCAGAGTGAGGTTTTTACCAAAACGCCCCGACGCCTCATTTTGATCATTCCTAGCGTGCGATACCTAGCGGCCATTACTTAAGTGATATCTACTAGTTACTTACTATTAACTGAGGCCACCGGAGGGTGCCTCTAGCAAAGTCAACTAGTCAACTCGCAACATACCCCGGTGCATCGCACCTATGCAGCGAAGTTCACTTATGGCTAGGGATTACTACATACGACTCTGTACTAATCCCGGGCTCAACCCTTAGTACTCGTATGTAGTTACGCATCTACCGTGCTCTAGTGCCAAGCACACACGGAGCGTATACTTCTTTCTTCCTCCTGCTTATGGTGTTCCGAGGAGACGGTTCAAGAACCGTACATAATGTTGATAAGGTGGAACCATCAGGGACCGGGGTTCATGGCTTCCAACTCAAGCTCGATCGACACACTACCCGAGTGTACCATCGATCCTCTGAGCTCGAGTTAACCTGCGTAGCCACCCAGAGTGCGACGCAGGCTGCACTCCAATTCACCCAGACTTACTATGTTCTCCATCATACCCCTGCTCTCCGCTTAGTAGTGGTAAACCCGCTGTCCCTCTACTTGATGTCATGATTCACTTCGAGCGGTGAAGACTACCGTCAGACTCGAACGATCATATGACTTGGTTCCTTCCAGGTTGACCTATACATCGTACCTCCGATTACCCCGTCGAGTAATCGAACCCGGTCAACAGTCAAACTGATGACCACCAGGCCTGGGTTTAGTACAGTGTAAGTCACACCAAGGAACGCACCTCCCATCAGGGGTGTGGATGGCCTGCAGGAGTGACACGCTAATGCAACGCCAGCCGGGTAACCCAGTACACCGTGGTTTTGGATCACTGCATATGGACCCTCACACATTGGTGCGCCAAAGCACCACGCAACTGGTTAGTCCATCAGACATGGCTCCTCAGGGTTTAGGACCATTTTACCCTAAGCAGAAACACGGCTTAGTGTACCAGTGTCTGCTCACTGATATGTACACCGTGTTAGTTCCGTTCAGCCACAGACACTGTGCCTGGTGATGACCATGGTGAAGACATCCCATGAACTGTCATCGCCAACAGCTTAACATGATGAGGCGACCAACCTGATTATAGCTGTGAACTTATTTAGGTTATACGGGACCAATCCACTTAGTCTTCAACTCAGTGGACTACCATATAACCATGGCTCTCTGTTCTCTAAAGAACACGTAACTATGTTACGCACCTATATGCATCTCATATATTAATAACTATCAATCTTTATTAGACCAAAACATAAAGTTTTACAAGCTTAGAACACATCAATCCTAACAATCTTCCACTTGGTCTAGCGAAGCAAAACGGTTTTGACTCCCATCGCGTCCACATGTCGCTCGAATGCCTTGGTAGGTATTGCCTTTGTGAAAGGATCAGCAACATTATCTGTAGATGCAATCTGCGTCACCACTACTCGCCCTTGCTTTTGAAACTGCCGAATCAAGTGGAACTTGCGCTCGATGTGCTTCCCCTTTTGGTGATGTCTTGGCTCCTTGGCTTGTGCTACCGCCCCACTATTGTCGCAGTAAAGCACAATAGGTAACTGGGCCTCTGGTACACATCCCAAATCCGTAAGGAATTTCTTGAGCCATACCGCCTCTTTGGCTGCCTCGCATGCTGCAACGTACTCAGCCTCTGTGGTAGAGTCTGCGATGCATTTCTGCTTCACACTCTGCCAACTAACCGCTCCTCCTCCTAGCATAAACACAAAACCTGATGTCGACTTTCTGGATTCCAAATCTGACATAAAGTCAGAATCTGTATATCCAATCGGCGTCAGTTCTTGTCTAGTGTATACCAACTCATAGTCCCTTGTTCTACGAAGGTACTTGAGTATACACTTCACAGCTGTCCAGTGACCTGGACCCGGATTCGACTGAAACCGACCCATCATGCCTACTGCGAAACAGATATCTGGCCTTGTACAATGCATAGCATACATTAGACTACCCAATGCCGAGGCATAAGGTATCTTCTGCATTTCTGCTCTCTCCTCAGGTGTCTTAGGACATTGATCCTTAGACAGTTTTATGCCATGTCTAAATGGCACAAAACCCTTCTTGGAGTTTTGTATGTCAAATCTAGCCATAACCTTATCTATATACGCAGCCTGTGACAGCGAGAGAATCCTGTTCTGGCGATCATGTGTTACCTTGATCCCCAAAACATAACTCGCTTCACCTAGGTCTTTCATATCGAACTGTGTTGACAACCAGACCTTTACCGTTGATAATGTTCCTACATCATTTCCAATGAGCAGAATATCATCTACGTAAAGTATCAAATATACTACTGTGGTCTTATCAGTCCTCTTGTATACACATGGTTCATCCTCGTTTTGAGTAAATCCATATGACTGGATTGCCTGATCAAAATGGATGTTCCAACTTCTAGATGCTTGCTTTAGTCCATAAATGGACTTCTGCAACTTGCAAACTAGATGTTCCTGACCCTCTGACTCAAAGCCTGGTGGCTGAATCATATAAATGTCTTCTTCCAAATTTCTATTAAGGAATGCTGTCTTGACATCCATTTGCCAGATCTTCCAGTCATAATGGGCTGCAATGGATAGGAGGATCCGAATAGACTTTATCATAGCTACCGGCGAGAAGGTTTCGTCAAAGTCGATCCCTTCTCTCTGGGTGTAACCCTTGGCAACTAATCTAGCTTTATAAGTCTCTATTGTACCATCGGATCCTTTCTTCTTCTTATACACCCACTTACACCCAATAGGTTTAATATTGGATGATGGTGTAACAAGAGTCCAGACTGCGTTATGGGACATTGATTCAATTTCTACCTCCATAGCCTTTTGCCAGTCAGAGCTGTCAGAAGCTCCCACTGCCTCATCGTAGCTCAGTGGGTCATCCTCCTGACCCTCTGGATCAACCAATAAGGTTTCTCCATAGTATCTGTCAGGAGCTCTGATGTTTCTCCCACTGCGACGAGGTGGTGGTGGTGTTACAGGATTAACAGGTTCTACAGTATCTGGTATATTATTATCTGTAATGTCAGCTCCCACTATGCTTTTGGATGCGCTATCTGAACTAGTACCCAGCAGTTCATCCAGAACTACCTTACTAGTAGGTTTGTGGTCCACAATATAATCCTGTTCTAGGAAATAGGCGTTCGTAGAAACGATCACTTTCTTTTCCTCAGGATCATAAAATAGACCACCTTTGGTCTCCTTGGAATACCCTACAAATAAGCATACTCTGGTTTTAGATTCCATCTTTTCCCTCTTATCCCTTCGCACATGTGCAGGGCATCCCCATATTCTGAAATGCTGTATCAATGGCTTTCGCTTTGACCACAGTTCTCTAGGGGTTAGAGGCACTGACTTAGACGGAACGTGATTCAGAATATAAACTGCTGTTTGTAGGGCATATCCCCAAAAGGTCATTGGTAAACTGGCGTAACTCATCATGCTACGAACCATGTCCAACAAGGTTCGATTCCTTCTCTCGGAAACTCCATTCTGTTGTGGGGTACCTGGAGCAGTTAACTGGGATTTTATCCCATGCTCCACCAAATACCCTAGGAACTCGTCAGATAGGTATTCACCTCCTCGATCAGATCGAAGGGTTTTTATATATTTACATGTCTGCTTTTCTACTTCAGCCCTGAACTCTTTGAACATGTCAAAGGATTCCGACTTCCGATGCATCAGGTAAATGTAACCATATCTTGAGTAATCATCAATGAATGTGATGAAATACTCATGGCCTCCTATCGCCTTGACGTTCATGGGTCCACATACATCCGAATGGATTAACTCTAACACCTCGGTAGCTCTTACTCCTTTGCATTTAAAGGACCTCTTGGTCATTTTGCCTTCCAGGCAGGATTCACAGGTGGGAAGGATCTCCGTAGGATCTGTTTCCAGAAGCCCGGCCTTCACCATTCTATGGATCCTATCTAAGGCAATATGCCCAAGTCGTAAGTGCCACAGGTGGGTTAAATTTTCCGAAGGATTCTTACGCTTAGATGAATTAACATTAAATGCTGAAGTTATTATGTTATCTTTTTCAAATTTAGGACTTACAACATAGAGATGATTCTGAACCATTCCTCTTATTATAAAAGTTCCATTCAGTTTAAACGACACACCAGAAGCATCAAAATAAACTGAATAACCTTCATTAACTAAAGAAGAAACAGAAATTAAGTTACGTCGCAAGGACGGTACATAAAAGACATCTCTAAGTGTCAAAGTCTTTTTATTCGAAAAACTAAGATTAACATCTCCAATAGCTTCAGCAGCAGCCACGGCCTCAGTTCCCATGCTCAGGGTCACTTCTCCATCAAGCAATCTTCTGCTTTCCCGAAACCCCTTCACCAGCATTCTGAGGCTTCTTGCAGTCCTTCTTCCAATGACCCTTCTGGCCACACCGGAAGCACTTCGTGCCCGGTTTCTTTGATTCTCCAGACCCAGAGGCTCCAGCAGAGTCCTGCACAGGCAATGACTTAGGTTTCCTTTTATGTTTCTTGCCCTGAGGTTTACCAGGCTTCTTGAAGGATCTGCGTTGCACGTGAAGTGCTTCGCCCTTCTGCTTGAAACCATCCTCAGCTGCCTGGAGAGCTCCCAGAAGCTCTGCATTTGTCATAGCCAATTTGTTCAAATTAAAGTTGGTGACAAAGCCTTCAAAGGCTCCAGACAGTGACGAGAGGAAGATGTCTGTCATCACCTCGCCTTCTAGCACAATGTCCATGGTAGCTAGTTCGTTCTGGAACCCAAACATTTTCATCATGTGTTCCCGAACCAGCGTCCCATTGGACATCTTAGTGCCGACGAGTTTCTTGATGGTAAGGTATCGCGTAACGCGATTGTGACCTTCAAACATCTCCTTCAAATACAACATCATGTCAGAAGCGTCGGGCATCTCCTCAACTTGCTTCTGCAGAGTTGTTTGCAAGGATGCTATTATATAGCATTTACATATCTCATTGGATTCCTTCCGGTCAGTGAATGCCTTTAACTGTGCCTCTGTGGCATTGGGTCCTGGCAAATCTGGCTCAGGGTCATTAAGGGCTGACATATGTTTACCAATCCTTAGGACCAGGTACAGGTTGCGCTTCCAGTCCTCATAGTTGGGACCGGTAAGTTTGTGGTCATTTAGGATAGCGGACAGGGGGTCTAACTTAGTCATCTGAAAATAAAGATTGAATAATGAGTATGCATAAAAACTTATTTTATGGATTTTTAAAACAAGCTAATTATATCCATATGTCGACGCTACCCTCAAGCGAAGTCATTACCATGGATTAATTAACCATGTATGTAAGATCTCGGAATCGACTGTACCTGCCCTAGGGGGCATCATACAGCGTCAATCCGCTCACACGGGCCTTTTCCTTGACCCTATCCAAATCTGCCAACTAAGGGCTGTGATGGACCATGGTTATCTTTCGGCCAGTACCACGTGATCACCGTTGTCTTCGCAACGAATACCTCACGTGTACTTAGGATGCTTACCCACGAGCCTAAGTAATTACGACACGGGAGTTCATGCGGCCCCCACTAGGGTGGGATGAAAAGCCCTTCTCTCCTGGCCCCGTAATCGCCATATCCACAGGGAGGTCATTAAGTAATTTGGCATGGAAACACACAGCTCCCACCCTAGGGGGTGTGAAGTTATGCATCCCCACCCAAACACAAAATGACTGGCCGTGGAGGCCAGAGGATCTTTTAAAAGTCCTCTCTTGCATCCCTTATAATTCTGAGGGTTATTTTGCGAGTATGAATTTATGCAAATGCAAAGGTAGCGACCTCCTAAATACTAGACCCTGGTCACACCATGCTCCCACTAGCGTTCAAACCCTTCGCCTAGCATTAATCACTCTCGGAATATCATAGTCCCTGCCTCAAGTGGATTTCTCCATTCAAGGGTCACATTACATATTCCAAGAGTATCGATGCTTTGCAAAATTGGTTATCACGCTAATGCTCTGGAGCTAATCCTAGAGTCAGACTCACTGGAAAGGACTCCCACTAGTCATGGCGCCTCGCTTATAGATTTGACAATTGATGTTCAATGGATCTCCATCTCATCTTTGATTTCGATGCTGGCCAAATAGGCACACCCGACTAGTCGGGTGCTCTCCTAATGGTGGCATAACCATATGTGATGGGATCCCACTAACATCAAAAATCAACTAAATAATAGGCGTCATCTAGCGGGATCCTAACCTCAAACAGTCGCTTGGACCGGAGGGGAAAGGCATCCCTCTGAAAACTGATAATCATATTATCTCATCGGGGTTCGATATGAAGCATAAAGAACTAATTAAAGAAAGCAACCATAAAAACTGAATTAAGTTCAGGGTTCGACCCCTGAACCTAATTAGCACAGCGCAGGCCTCTAGCTTTCTTCGCAAGGTTCCTCGGTCCGGCTCCTCCGTCGCGCTTGCGAACACTTTGCCGGATCGTCTTCATCCTCCAGGGTTCCGCTTCCGCTCCCGATGGTGGATTTCTTTGGCACGTCTTTCTTCTCGATCTGTAACTGAAAAAGTCTAGTACGCTACGAGCAAGTGCTCGGTCGTACACAATTTCTTAGAAAGAAAAGAAAACACACCTAGAAAAACGGCCATGGGAAACCGAGGATGGACAAACCCCATCGCTCGCCCAATCTATGGCTCAATTACATATCCACACACAGAAAGCAAATCCAGACAATTGCTAACTCGGGGTCCGACCCCCGGTAGCAAGCACAAAGCATAGATCTAGATTTTTTATAGCGGCGCCCTGCAAGAATGATTAATAGAACAAGCACAATCTATATATATGCATGATCTAAGCGTATGAACCCCGATGATCTCACGCATTCATCATGCGCCCACATGTTCGTTTCATGAAAAAAACGTGAAACGCACACCACTAATGCGGCTCTGATACCAATTGTTGGATGTTAATCCGGGTCAGAGGCTCGCAGCGGAAGCGATTTGGCGGTCGAAAGACCGGTCATGGTGCACGTTACACGATTTAATTTTTCACAGAAACTAATCTACATATGTGTGCATGTGTATGCACGAGAATCGAAAAACCCTAACGGCAATCTAGCGTAATGATTAACTAGAATGGATGCAAATCATAATGCTCGCTAGATCTACATGTTAGATTACACATACCTTTCGTACGGATCTTTTAACCGCGGAGGATTGTCTTCTTTGTCGATGGAGACGGAAGATCGTTCGCGAAGATGCCGACGGTACGAATGGAGATGTTACCTTCTTGTTCACCCGATCTCACACGATGCACGGAACGTCACTCTCGGATCTCTGAGTGCCTCCGAAGAACGACCCTTCTCCTTCTTCAGAACTCCACGCGAGGAAGACGAAGTAGCAAGCGGGAAACGGAGAGAGATTAGGGAGAGAACTAGAGAGATGAGAGAGAGGGGGGTTCGGTTTCTCTAGTGCATGGGGCCGGCGCCCATAGGTGCCTTTATAGGGCCGGCCAACACCCCTTGGATAAGGATCCAAGGGGATATTAACCCCCTCTCATTATCTCTCCATTATCTCCCTTTTATCTCTCCGCGTATTTATCCGTTTTCCCACTTTTTAGGGCTCGATTTTAACCGATTTATCGCCCCATCCCTATCTATATGGCCGGCCCTATAGATGAGGGATTCTTATCCCTACATCATAGGGCCGGCCCTAGTGAGGTGTCCCACCACTAGGGTCGGCCAACAGTGAGGTCCGGCAGAGTGAGGTTTTTACCAAAACGCCCCGACGCCTCATTTTGACCATTTCTAGCGTGCGATACCTAGCGGCCATTACTTAAGTGATATCTACTAGTTACTTACTATTAACTGAGACCACCGGAGGGTGCCTCTAGCAAAGTCAACTAGTCAACTCGCAACATACCCCGGTGCATCGCACCTATGCAGCGAAGTTCACTTATGGCTAGGGATTACTACATACGACTCTGTACTAATCCCGGGCTCAACCCTTAGTACTCGTATGTAGTTACGCATCTACTGTGCTCTAGTGCCAAGCACACACGGAGCGTATACTTCTTTCTTCCTCCTGCTTATGGTGTTCCGAGGAGACGGTTCAAGAACCGTACATAATGTTGATAAGGTGGAACCATCAGGGACCGGGGTTCATGGCTTCCAACTCAAGCTCGATCGACACACTACCCGAGTGTACCATCGATCCTCTGAGCTCGAGTTAACCTGCGTAGCCACCCAGAGTGCGACGCAGGCTGCACTCCAATTCACCCAGACTTACTATGTTCTCCATCATACCTCTGCTCTCCGCTTAGTAGTGGTAAACCCGCTGTCCCTCCACTTGATGCCATGATTCACTTCGAGCGGTGAAGACTACCGTCAGACTCGAACGATCATATGACTTGGTTCCTTCCAGGTTGACCTATACATCGTACCTCTGATTACCCCGTCGAGTAATCGAACCCGGTCAACAGTCAAACTGATGACCACCAGGCCTGGGTTTAGTACAGTGTAAGTCACACCAAGGAACGCACCTCCCATCAGGGGTGTGGATGGCCTGCAGGAGTGACACGCTAATGCAACGCCAGCCGGGTAACCCAGTACACCGTGGTTTTGGATCACTGCATATGGACCCTCACACATTGGTGCGCCAAAGCACCACGCAACTGGTTAGTCCATCAGACATGGCTCCTCAGGGTTTAGGACCGTTTTACCCTAAGCAGAAACACGGCTTAGTGTACCAGTGTCTGCTCACTGATCTGTACACCGTGTTAGTTCCGTTCAGCCACAGACACTGTGCCTGGTGATGACCATGGTGAAGACATCCCATGAACTGTCATCGCCAACAGCTTAACATGATGAGGCGACCAACCTGATTATAGCTGTGAACTTATTTAGGTTATACGGGACCAATCCACTTAGTCTTCAACTCAGTGGACTACCATATAACCATGGCTCTCTGTTCTCTAAAGAACATGTAACTATGTTACGCACCTATATGCATCTCATATATTAATAACTATCAATCTTTATTAGACCAAAACATAAAGTTTTACAAGCTTAGAACACATCAATCCTAACAGATGCCACGTGCACGGGTGGTGGCAGACGACGGTGGATGTCGGTCGGACAGTGGTGGGCGTCGGTGGCCGGTAACGGGTGGTGGCCGGCGGACGGCGAGGCCGGCCGTGGATTGCCAATACGGGTAGCGACGGCAAGTGGTGGTCGACAGTGACGGGTAGTCCATGTGGCGGTGAGGTGGTGGTCGGTGGCATGGTGGTGGATATTGACTAGCATTGTTTTTTAGGTAAATTACACTTTGATCCCCCCCCCCCCTCCTGAAGTTTAGCTCAAAAACATTTTAACCCCCCTATAGTTAAAAAATAACATTTTGCCCCCCTTCAATTTAGCTTTGATCATATAAAAATTACCCAATGAGGAAATCAAGTAGTTGACAAAAGGAGTATTGTGCTAATATTTCAAACTTTAGGGAGTGATTTGGAACAAAATAAACTATAGAGGGGTTAAGTGTTTTTGAGCTAAACTTCAAGGGGTAAGTGTAACTTACCATTGTTTTTTTCCCAAAGTGAGGGGGGGGGGGGGGGGGCTTGAGCCCCCTTGGGCCCAATGTATGTCCGCCCCTGGTAACAAACTCAGCCTCCATGGTAGAAGAAGTGATCATGAACGTCTGCTCCTCGCTCTTCCACAAAATGAAACCTCCAACAAGTAAGAATATAAATCATGATATAGATTTTCTACTATCGAGGCACCCGGTAAATCTGAGTCAAAATATCTAATCACCAAATGATTAGATTGATTATATGTAAGCATCTAGTCGGCCCTTCCTTATAAGTATCACAACACCTTCTTTACAGCTTTCCAATGATCCATCCCTTGATCACTCTGGTATCTAACATCCAAATAACATAACAAATGTATTGTCTTTGTACATGTTTGTGGCTCCCAACTTGGATGCAAAAGGAATTGCTTCAATATGTTTCCTCTCTAAATCATTTCTCAGATATTTAGCTTTACAAAATTTATCATTCATAACAATTGGTGTTTGACAAGGAGTGCAGCTTTGCATATTGAATGTTTGAAGAACTTTTTTAACGTAGGTCTTTTTAGACAAACCAAGAACCAATCCAATCCTTGGGACATCTTTTTGTCATTCTCCCCGATGATGCCATCAATGAATCTCAACCTTTGTTGAGTGCTCACAAGTATTCAGTCAGATGCCCTCTTGGAACTCTAATATCTTCTAAATGGAAATGTTTTTTTATTTTTTGATGTACCGATCGACCAGGCGATCAGAGGATAAGGTGCTAGATAATGGACTTAAAGAGGTACGGAGATCGAAATAAGGGTAAGGCAACATAACTGTTATTTTATTGAACTAGTGTGAATCCCCAGTCAAGGATAGAGAGCCACCGATGGAAACCCCACCCCAGAGAGAGAGAGAGAGAGAGAGAGAGAGAGAGAGAGAGAGAGAGAGAGAGAGAGAGAGAGCTCATGGTTGCCACATGGCGTATAACGAGGGGTGAGAGAAATGATTTTCTCAACAACGGGGGGGGGGGGTGCGTTAGGGACCCCAGGCTTTTATTCAGGGACGGATCCAGAAATCGAACATTGGGGGGCCGAATGTTAGAAAAATCTTTGGGGGGGCAGGATCTTATATATATTTTGTTAAAAATTCAAGAGGGCGAATTTATATAATTTTAAAATAATCCTAACTAATACTACTATAATAAGGAGTTCTCTTTCGAATTTATTATTGTATAGATTCTATAATCCTATGAACATAACATTAACGGCCAGGATTTACACGTGCAAACAAGACAATAACGGTCTTGAAAGAAAAATTGGTCCATTGTGTCCATACCAGAAGCCAAACAAAAAACCTCTCCAATAAGAGAGAGGAAGTACCACTTGGACAGGAGACCGTTGGTTCGAAATGAAAATATTCTCTTCCCTAGTATGATTTTCACTTGTATTAATCTTGAGCTAAATATTTCGAGTCTGGGTCAGCGGTTGGATCCCACAACTTCCCATGCGCCTCTTATTGCCGTATTCTCCACGTGTAAACCGGGGCCGAGTCGCCGGATGGCTTCGAAAACCACACGAGGTCCAAGTCCAACTATAAATGTTGACCCAGTCAACAAGGGGGTGTTTTATTTTTATTTTTATAAAAAAAAAATGAGCCATCAAGTTGGAAACCTATTCTCCCGTTGTCTTGGAGAATTTTCGGTGGAACCAGGGACATTCCGTCGGTGGCTCCAACACTTCGCACATGATCGTCCCACTCGACCGATGCACTCACCATTGATGAGATGAATAATAGTCAGCCGTGGATGCAGGCAGGGGGGGGGGACGAACATATATACTCATGACAGCTGAGTGCCACATATACCTGTCATGGCACATGCATCCACCGATCGACGGCTGGGTGTGATTCACTCATCAGTTGTGAGTGCATAGGAAGATTGTGAGATACATGTTTCACCATGTCATCATACAGCATATATCCCGGTTCCACGGAATCAACGTTTTAGTTGAGGGAGTTGTAGTCCGAACTGTAGCAGTTCAGGCTACAACCGCACAACACATCCGTTTGGTTCATGCAGTTATAAGTTAAACTACATAACTGGACAAACTATTGCAGTTTGAACCACCTCAAAGAACGATCTAAGCACAAACCACGGTATTCCTGGCTGCATCAGCCTAGAGGGGGTAAGCACATCGTATTAGGGCTTCTCGATCTCTTTGAAAACCAAAATAAAATTGTGGGGCTTCATGGGTGGAGAATGTAAAACAAATGGCTACAGTTTCAACTACAGTAGTTAAAACTTCTTGTAGTTATAAGTACAACTCCCCTAGCTAAACGGGCCGTACGTACCCTAAGCGCAAGAAAATATTTTGTTTTGAAAATTAGAGAGCAGGAATTAAATGATGCCAAACAGACCCTTAGTTAACCGACAAATGATCGAAGCAGATCGAGTTAATTCGATCATAAAATTTACTACATCGACATCCAGCACAAACATAATCCACGCAAATAAATTTATTCTTGAAAATAACATAGGCATACAAAGTCATGCTCTCATATATATATATATATATATATATATATATATATATATATATATATATATATATATATATATATATATATATATATATATATATATATATATATATATATATATATATATATACACCCAGCCGATCGATCCTGATCATCAGCCAATTAAGTACTTGTAGATTTTATTAGTGCTTAAAGCCAGCTAGCTAAGTAGTGAGCTCGATCACTCTTTCTGAAGCAAGCATACCACATTTCTGAGTCCTTCATATCAGTTGCATCTGCACGTGTTGCATCTTGGACATAAGGAATTATCGTAACACTTCCTCGTCAGCTCTGGGAAACCATAATCTTTGATGAGCTTCGAGCACACACAAGAGCAGCTCGCTCTGGCGAGTCCGACGCAGATCGCCCTGCAGCAGGCTTCGTTCGCTACGCCGGCTCGGCATGGGTCGAGGGGGCAGTACTGCACCGCCAGGATAGCAGCATCTTCGTCTCTGGCACCGATCGGAACCACCGTCACGATGCCGAGGAAGAACAAGAGCAAGAGAGTACGCCATGTACAAGGCCTCGCCATTGCCGTACGCCTGGCTTGGCCCGCCCGCTTGCTGCCCCGCCTGCTTGCAATGCCCGCGGGATCGCCCATGTATAGCGATTGGTGGGTGGTGGATTTATTACTGAGAGCACCTGCAGTCACGTGCCCCAAAGAATCATATACATGAAAAGGCCCCCCACTTTCTGTATATGGGAAGGCTTAAACACAGTCACTGCATCATGCAGGTACTAATGTCATCACACTTGGCCAAATGGAAATTGATGAGGGTTGTTGAGGAGGAGGTTGAAATGGGCTCACCCTTACCAAATTCAACAAAGAAAAAACTGCAGCATTTTGGACGTTGGGAGTTAATGTTTGCACCTTGGTATTCTCTGAGTACAACCAGGCTAAAGAATCAAAAAATGACCCGCGTACGCGACATCTTATTTTTCAAGTACAACCGGATATCCCTTTGCTCCTCCCGTTCCCCCGGTTCCTTGGTGCTTAGCTCAATTCAATCGATCGAGCACACGTGAAGGTTGTTTATTGCCTCTGATCAGTTATGAAAATCCGAGCACCTTCCATCGTGCTCAACTCTATTCAATCGAGCACGCAAAGGCTTTGCAGATGGAGTGGATGATGGGGCTGGGGACCCGTTGTTAGTGAGGGTACGATGTGGACCGTGTGGTAGACCGCCAGCGTGCTGCTGAGGTTGACGGGTAATAGTTGGGCGAATAGATTGTTCTTGAGGAAGAGGATGTCGATATCCTGGTCAATGCAAGGAGGAAGACAGAAGCTAGGACTGTGCCGACGAAGAGGTTGAAGCAAAGATCGAGCTAGGAAGAACTGGCCGAGAAGGAGGGCATTGGCAAGAAATGAGCCAAACATGTTGTTGCTTACGTTGAGCTCGTAGAGAGAGGGGAGAGATGTGAGGTCGGGGATAGTGGTGAAGTTGTTGGCAAGGAGTTGGCGTGGAAGAGGGCAGAGTCCGGGAGACGGTCGACGAAGCCGGAGACAGTGGGGGCGTAGAGGCGAAAGTCGTTGAAGTTGACAGAGGCGATGGTAGGGCTATCGGGGGCGTCGGGATGGGCGTCACAGTAGAAGCCCGTGTAGTCGCAAGGATGGTAGCCAACCCAGGTGTCGATGACGTTAAAAGGGTCATATTTTCACAGCTAAGCACGATGGAAGATGCTCGGATTTCAATAGCTGAGCAAAGGAAACAAACAACATGCGCGCACAAGTACTCGATCTGATAGCGTTGAGTACAAATTCAAGGTGCTTAGTTGAATAGAGTTGAGCACCAGAGAATAACAAGAACTCCCTTAGGAGTATTGGAAGGACCGCTTTAGTCTGACTTGAAGGTTGGTACAAATTAAAGATGGCATAAACTCGGTGAGGCGTGGCAGTTAGTTAGACCTGACTTGACCTTTACATAGTTTAAACTCATGCAACCATAGAGTAACTTCCTTAGGGACTGTTTGGCATGTGGAACAGTTGCTCCATTTAAACTTCATCCGAAAGGGGGTATTTCGGACAATTAAGTACGGTTGATAGAGAAACTCACGGAACTCAATTTAATTTGTTGTTCCCGACTCTCGTTCCAGCGGCACAAATATATCTGTTACTTTTAAAATACCGGCTCTAAATAATAGGAATGGCGGTTCCGGATTGATGCCAAACACCCCCTTACATTCTTCCATCCTTTTTGCATGTGTTTCCATTTTATCCTTTTTCTTATATATTAATCCATATCCAGTATTTTGAATCATATGTCATGAAAACAAACACAAGGGATAGCAATCCTACTAATATGTCATTTTTGACTTCCCGTTTTATCCCTACACAAACCACAAATACAATTCAATAATGTTACCCTTTTGCCACTAATCAATTGAGTCTTATTTATCCATTTAATAAACCAAGTGCTATTATGGGAATAGCAATCCCACTAACCCATTCTTCCTTCCATCCTACTTTTTGTTTCTCATTTTGCCCTTTTATTTTTTGTCACTAATAAATTGAATCTTAATTATTCATTAGAAAAACAAGGACTATAATGGGAAGAGCAATCCCACTAACCAATTATTTCCATCCATCCTATATTTTGTTCCCCATTTTACTCTTCTCAATCCTATGTTTTAAACCAACATCAAGGAAAATGTTTGGATAGGGTATGGGCATAGGAACTCTACCCAATTAATTTTCGGATATGGGTATGGATACGCCAATACCCATACCCGTAACCCAATTGACCCTCTAACTTGTGACCTGACCCCGACCCAAAACATCGGGTACGGGTATGGGCACAAATTTACTTTCATGTATGGGTATGGGTTGTACAAGGTTTTTACAAGGCTTGGGTATAGTATGGATATGGGTTGTACAAGAATTGAGTAGGGTATGGGTATAGGAACTCTACCCGATTAACTTTTTGGTATGGGTAAAGGATATGGATACCTTAATACCTTTTACAAGATCGGCTTGGGTAAGGTATGGGTATAGGAACTCTACCCGATTAACTATCAGGTATGGGTATGAATATGGATACCTCAATACCCATATCTGAAAGCCGATTGTCTCTCTTACTTGTGTAGATAATACAGTTCATATATATAGTATACATATACCCCATATTTGGATCCTATGTCATTAAAACAAAGCAAGCAAGGTGGTGTTGCATTCTTGCACTTCCTATTGTGGCCCTACAAAAATTAACAATATGCCCTTATGTACTTAGCATTATTTGATGTCCATACCCTATACTAAAATGGCTATTTTTAATATGTGTAGGTGTAAAAGCGTCCAGAGATCAGCAGCTGTTGCACAATGCACTTGCCCAGTGCACTAGTTTAACTTCAATGGGAATGCATATGAACCCTTGCACTACACACCAACCCTCTCAGATCCCTGGGGGAAAAAAATAGCATATCAGTCTCGGAGCCTATCTTACATGAAATTTCATCAAGAATTAGAAATTCAATCAGACTTTATTTTTTGGTATTTCAAAGGGGAGGTCACAATCCTTGGGGAGGCGCCACAGTCCGGCGCAACAACTGAAAGCGGCCATCCGCTGCAAAGAGAACCACCACCAGGTAGGGGAGGGAGGCGCCACATGCTGGCGCTACATGAGACAACCGCCAAACCAGGCGGGGGACGAGGCGCCACCCGCAAATAGTATAATCATGAGCAATGCTATTCAACCCGAACGGCTTACCCCGAATGTTACGGAATCCAATCACTGCGTCCCTTTGCCTGCCAGTTGGGCTGGGTGCAACAGAAAGCTGCGATCGCGACATATCATTCTGTTTAAAAGAACAAAACATTCGGGGGTAAATAGTATTTATCACAAATAACAATAATTCCACAATGCTACCAGAAGCCAAAGCATAACCATACACTACACAGAAGCCCTGGAATTTGCTACAGGGAAAAGATGATACACAGTACATGATTCTAGGGTTCCCATCAGAGATGACGTGAATGATAAAGCCTCTCGGACTGCAACGGACTTGCAAAATTTATTGTTCCAAAAGGATTTGTTCTTCAAAAAAAAAAACTATAAATTATCCGTTTTTCAACTGCAATGGTCATCATCGGGGAGCTCCAAATGGGGACGACAAGATTTCCAGATTGCCGGCACAGATTCACCCGCGGAAGAACTTCCTGCTGACAGATTCGTAGCTGGGGACGTGGATAACTACAAAATTTACGGATTAAAATCAATTATTCAAAGTAGAAAGATGAAAGATATTCATGGAACCAAAGCCTCAGGACTTACCATCTCCCCATGATGCCATCGTAAGTGGAGAAGAAATGATCTTTTCAGCAAGGGAAGTGATATCTTTCAATGTAACCTCCTCAACACATTTCAGAAAATGCCCAACAGGTTTCCTGCAATATCAAATACCAATAGACTGAGTCGAAAAAATACTAATGGGCTAGCAGGTAAGAAAACAAGAAACTCACATCCTTTTGAATGTTTGTATGAACAAGGGATTAAAGTCCAGAATTCTGGATTTTTAAACTTGGGCCAAAGGATCCGAACTTGGGCCAATTCATTTTTAGAGATTTCGTTCCAAAATCCAAAGATTCCGAACAGTAATTGAGCGGTGCCACGAACCACAGTGAGTCGGGTTGTGGCAATGTTTTGAAAACAGGACTGGACCAGGCGGTTCGACTGGTTTGAACCGTAACCGGAACATGTTTCGGTTTGGTCTTTGAATAAACTGGTTTGTTTATAAGATTCTACTGAAGAAAAAAAAACTACATGCTGTTTATTTAGAAAACTGGGTTTGGTTTCAAACACAGGACCGATGGTTAAAAAACCTTTGTACATGCCTTGTTAACCAGGCAATGACACTTTTTATTGAAATATTTAGTTAGTATCTATTTCAAAAAACCTATTTCTCATGTGGTTCAAATGGTTAAACCAGCAGTTTGAACTGATTTGGACCAGACCGTTTTCCTTTTTGGTTCGCCTTTCGGTCCGGTTCTGAAAACTTTGGGTTGTGGTTGGAATGTGCCGGACATGGATCCAGTCCAGTAACACCCCTATACACCAACGTAAATGGAGATTTTGCTCCGATTCATTTCTGCAGCAGCAGATCTGGACACTATCAGATATGATCACGTCTGATTGCTTACAGATCCGATTTCAACTGAAGTCACAGATTTATTGAAGCTGGACTCCCTCTTTTTAGACCAAGACCAGACTTCATTCCCTGGGTCTTGTAGCATTAAGAGGCATTGAGGTTGCCCCAAGTGCCCTCACTTTTCATTCAACTCCTTTAATTTTTCTGCAGATCTGCATAGTGCACAAGGAATCCTAGGGGGTGTTTGGCATTGTTCTAGAACCGCCTGTTCTCCTTATTTTAAAACAAAGTGATAGTTTTTGTTCCACCAGAATTAAGGAGTTGCGAACATTAGCTTATCGTTCCGTGCGTTTCTATGCCAACCGGAATGCTGAACCCTCGATTTACACTAGAAATAGTAATTGATGGGAATGCCCTCTTCCAGATGAGGTTTAAGCGGAACAGCTGTTCCTCATGCCAAACACCCCCCTATATGCAGTAGATAAGTAGCTTAACTGTTTACCTAACCTCTAGCACCAACTCCAACATCTCTGCAAGTAACCTTAAGCTTGGAAGTTCCAATTTCTCCTCTATTTACTCTCAATACCACCGTTGTTCATGCCTTAAACCTGTCTCCACCCACGATCACAGATTTGTTAATATGTTCAACAACCGAAATACCCACATAACCAATTTCATGCACCATCCTTCCATAGGTGGCAGAGAACTCTCTTAAATGATTGAAGCTAGCATATCCATGTTAGTATTATATTAGTCCCACCTCGGTTGTGGTAACGCAATGGTGTGCGTTCTCCCTCTATATATAGAGAGGTAGTCTTATGTAATGTGTGAGATTGATGAGATAATATATGGAGTTTTTCCACAACCAAGGTGGGACTAATATAATACTAACAATCCATATATGCAAATTTTGTTTGCAAGGATTAGCCCATTGGTGTGTTAGCCATCTAAGGATGTACCACATATTCTCTTGAAGGTATCTAAAATTTTATATGAAGTTTTAGAAGAAGAGATTCTTTGGAAAGAAAGCCCACTTTTCTAAGAAATCCAACAAAAGGAAAAACCAATGGATGATTCGATGTAAAATTAGATGTATCTATAGAGAAATGATTACTAGTAACTAGTGGCATGAAGCTAAGATACACATCGATAGGTGTAGAGCCAAAAGCTTTAACAGATGCAGTGGACATTAGGGCTTAATCGTAGAAGGATAAGCATCCCCATAAGCATTAGCATGGCTAGTGTCTGTGACCAACTTATCATGGCACTGATACTTCTTTCCTTCTCCATTAGGACCATACAAGATATAAATGTTTCGTGACATCATTTAGATGGCACATACTCAATTGTTTCGTGACATCATTTAGATGGCACATACTCAATTTCTATGGGACGGTCTTGTCTGATCAAGTATTGAGCACATTACCCCAAGAAAATATCTTCGGAGGTTTGGCAGCCAGCAGTTTCGCAACCTTGTAATGCAGAAAACATTTGAGCACGCCATGTGCTTAAGCTGTCAAGTGTGACAGAAGATTCCTATGAATCTCCCGTGACAAAAAAGGGTAGTCTAAGAGATGGAGAAAATACAACTCAAGGAGCTAAACGGGGGTTATAACTTTAGCTCCAAACTTCATGTGAAGATTTGGGGGTTGCCGTAGTTGAATTAGATGACTCATCTTGGGACTTAAAATTAAAGAAACAGACCAACCCCTTTTCCCCTCTTCCTCGGTCCCTCTTTCCTTTTTTCTCTTTTCAACTTTAAGAAAAATTTTGTTGCTGTTGGACCCACGACTTTAATCTGGAAAAGCTCCACCTCTCTTCCTACCATACTCGTTGTGAATCTTTTTGATAATTCCAACTAAGATATGTTTGCATATCTAATAGTAGAACAGTAACTCTGCTAAGAAATAAAAAAATAATAGCAAGTTTGGTCAACTGCTCTAGTAGCTATAGTCTCTAAGCCTAGAAGCTCCCATCGTCCACCTATTAATAACCTTTAAATTAATACATGTTTAAGCCTTAAATGTATCACCATTAATTATCACAATGTGCAGAAAGATCTATGTAACAAACGAAAATCTCACATTATCTATGTCCATCAATTTATTAACAGTAAACCGCATCTACATGCGCTCTTTTGCCCACTTTAACACCCTTTCACATATCCAACCTGCTACACTTCATTACATCTATAGGAAAACAAACCATTTTAACTCTTTGATACACTGTCCCATACATTAAAGTCCCCCTTACCTTACTTGTGGACTCGTAACCTTCAGAAGATCACATCAGATAGTCCTAGCAACAATAAACACTGGCATTAGAAGTTCTAAGGGATTAGACAAATAAGAGCCACTTGTAGAAGTCCAGTTAGGCTTTGGTTTTGTTTCTAGTTAGAAGTCCTTCACGCTCCAATACCTCATATAACAAAGACAGCAGCTTCACATCATTCTGTTCATCTTCGGCATTAAGCCTAATCACGGGGGATTGACAAGATGACCGAGTGAATGTATTGAATTAGACAAAAACATAAGTTATAATAACGGTACCAAGCCTATGGAATCTGGAAACGGGGATTAGAGGTGCCTTCTTCCTTTCATTCTTTCCTTTTCTTTTACTTTAGAATACTTAAAAGTCTTAGATTGAGTTTCTTTTAGTCAAGGACTAAGAAGGTCTATAAAATTAAGAATACACTTAATAAATCACTGCCTGTTTATATAGGGGTGAGACTATCCCCAAAGAACTAGTTACCGATATTTGAGTGCGAAAGAACTAATACCAAATTTCCATGATTAACTCAGTACCTTTGAGGCGGCCGAAACCAAACTGGCAACCCGAACTGACTGGGATTTTGGCCAATTTGAACCGAAACACCACCTAAACCAAAATATGAATCAATTCAGATCTAGTTCAGCCAAATTAAATCTGGAAAGGTCGAGTCAAACCTACATTGTCTGAAAAGAGCCCCAATTAGCTAAATCGGATTTGAATTAGACCTTATTCGGCTGATTGACAATGATTTAAATTGTTGATCAAAACTTCTAACATATCGGATCCACCCGGTTCTAATTTTTTGGGGGAGCTTTTCATTGCCCCACCACGATCTACCAAGTATTAGGGGGCAAGCTACTGAGGACGAAGTCCCCCAAGCTAGTTGAGGGCAACGAGGTCTTCCGCAATACGGAGGAAATTGTGCTCCTCCCTGACCTAGCTGTGAGAGTCGATTTTCGGCATTTCCAACGATTGATCTAACTCACTCTTGATCACTGGTATTTTATTCACGAGTGGACTCTAAGACCTTTCCATAGACAACGCCTAATTATGGGGGAGCTTTTCGGCGCCCTACCACGATCTACCAATGGCCAAGCAATTAGACACCATTGTTTACGTAGAAAACCTCTATAATACATGAGGAAAAAACCACGGGACAAGTCCGTGCTCATCAACTCTATTTATAATTTTTATTAATTTACATTTTCTTTACTCTCTTCTTCCAAGTACATGCATCTCTCGCAATCCGCAGTGGGGGTAGGGTTTACCATATTGCGATGGTTGATGTAGGTGGGCCAACTCATCGGACCACGATGAGCGCTAACATACGTTCAGCTAGATGCTTTGCGTCATTGCCCCCATAGACGTCATTGTTTGTCGGCTAGGTTGTGGCTTTGTTCGCACGTAGGTATCATTGTGTAATGGACCAGTGCAGAGTCTTGGGTCTTCACCGCCGAGGAAAAGAAAGGGGGATTAGCGATCGCTTCCCCATGCATCGTTAGCCAAAGTGGAGGGAGAGCAGGGTACCTCCTCACTGTGTGGTAGCGTGACTCAGCCACTGGGGGAGAGGCGGATGCCCCCTCTCGACATAGTGGCGCGGTTCATCGGAGAATGGGAAGGGGAGTTGGATGCTCACTCCTCTATGTGGCTGCTGTCCTAGAAGGAGGGAGGAGGGGCCGCAGTCCCCCTCCCTATTGCTGTGATATCGTCACGTCGGAGGAAAGGGGTAAGATCCACCCCTCCGCTTGTTGTGCCGTCATCCCACTGAAGGAGGGGGGGTGGGGTCCGATCCACCCCCTCCCCTTGTTGGTGTAGCCTCCGGTCGAAAATGATGGGGGAGAGTCCCCTTTGTTGTCCAAGTTCCCGAACAATGAAGGGGGGGGGGGGGTGCTCTCTCATTTGCTCTGTTGCACCACCGGAGACGAAGGGAAAGAGAAAGTTTGTAGCCCCCTCCCACTCTCTCTTGGTCACACCCACCCTATTAAAGCTTTTGTTGCTCCGGCCGAAGGAAAAATGTGTTGCTACCCTAGTTGACGGAAAAAGGGGGGAGGGGGGCTAGAACCACTACTGTCATGCTGTTGGGCTGGTCCGATCCATGGGGGAAGACGGGTCTCCTCCATCTTATATCTTGTTGTGGTGGTGGAGTAGGGGGAGCCAAACCATAACACACACACTGACACACACCCCCGATCTTTGTGCTGGACTCCAAGGGGAAAAGTTTGTTCCTCTTTGCTTATGTGTGATATATCCCTCCCAAAAAAAAAAATTTAATAAATAAATAAATATAAAAATAAAACAAAAAACCCTAGGGTTTGAGTGGGTGGCTGACCAAATGGTTGTGGTGCCTCGAGGAGCTGATCCACAACAAGGACCCCTACACAAGACAATCTGGAGTGCGGAGTGATTGTCCGATGATGTGTGGAGTCGATCGAGGCAGTGTACTGCCTGAGTTCATACTCTAAGCTGATCTAGGTGACGAGATGCATATCCGAAAGGTAAGATCATATAGTAAGCTGATCAAGGCGAGGTGGCACACATCTGATGACTGAGCTCAAACTCAAGCCGATAGGGACGACTGCACGCATACGACGGTTGAGATCACACTTTAAACCAATCAGGGCAACGTGACGACCATCCGACGGCTGAGATCATACTTTAAGTCGATCAGGGTGGCGTAGAGCATATCCAACGACTGAGATCATATTGTAAGCTGATCAGGGCGGCATGGCCCACAATCGACGACTGAGATCATACTTCAAGCCAATTCGGGGAAGTATGCGCACATCCGACGCCTAAGATCGCACTCTAGGCCGATCGGGACGGCGTGGCATATATCTAAAGACTGAGCGGCACACAACGGGCTGGGTCCGATTATATCAATAGCCACACTTTTTGCCCGGTCCTAACCCTCTCGAATGGTCAAACAGTGAGTGGAATCCTCATCAGTATAACTTATGATTCAGGAAGCTACCATATCTTCGGCTCAGTGTAGTCAAGGCGACGCCTAGGTGTTTTGACATGTCTAAGCGAAGCGGCGCCTAGGAGACGAGAATTATTAAATATTTTTATATATAATATAAATATGTATATACATGATTTTGTAATCTAGTAGCATGTTGAATATAATTTTCACCACCTAAAAGTCAAATTATCTAGAAAGTATAGGAATACCGTACCTATAAACTAAATCAAAAAATTTAAAAAAAAATAAAAAAATAAAGAAAATTTCTAAAAAATCGGGTAAAGAATAAAATATTAGGGTTTAGAGTTTAAGTTTAGATTTAATTCAACTCGATTTTGAGTTAATATAACTAATTATGAAAAACCTAAATTCTTATGAACCCATCATAAGAATTTGAGTTAATTCAACACAATTTGAGTTAATTCTACTCACTTTTGAATTAATTCAACTCAATTTTGAAAAAAACCCCAAATTCTTATATACCCATCCTAAGAAATTGATTTAATTCAGCTTAAAATTGAGTTAATTCAACTCAATTTTGAAAACCTCCCAATTTTTGTGAACCAACCATAAGAATTTGAGTTAATTAAACTGAATTTTGAGTTTATTCAACTCAATTCGAGTTATTACAACTTAGTTTTGAGATAATTCAAGTCAATTTTGAGTTAATTCAGCTCAATTTTGGAAACTCCCCAATTTCTTATGAACACATCATAAGAATTTTAGTTAACTCAACTCAATTTTGAGCTAGGAAGCACGAACACTCTTCCGGAGGCCCTGTATCTATGTCGGACACGGACACACGCCGGACACGCTGCGGAAACGTTCCGGACAAGGACATGCAGCGGATACGCTGTGGACACGTTACACACACGCTGCAGATGAGGTTGGACGCGATTCATTTAACGGGTTGGGTGTAACGCACGGCTGTGATCTGGATTTAGCCCAAAACGTTTATCCTGAATGGGCAGCCCGATTGGTAAATGACTGAATTCTCGAAGGTCATCTTAGATGAATTAATTGAAAGCTTTCATTGATTTAAAACCTAAGCATGCATTGCATTTCTTTGTTAGTAGGCTTATAGCAACCGTTAAAGCAAAATCAGTGAGGCAATGTCAAAGGATCATTATTGTTTGTGTAGAAGAGAAAAGAGTGACAAATTCTTTATTTACATGCCTCTCTTATCCTATGCATTGAATCATAATGTTAGACATGTTAGTTTCATATATATATATATATATATGTATGTATATATATATATGTATATTTATATATATATATATATATATATATATATATATATATATATATATGTATGTAATTTAGCGTGTTCCCCAAAGTGTCCGTGTCCTGATTTTTCAAAAAATGTTGTGTCCATGTTGTGTTGTGTCCGTGTTCCGTGTCCGTGCTTCTTAGATTTTGAGTTAATTCAACTCAATTTTAAAAAAACCCAAATTCTTATGAACCCATCATAAGAATTTGAGCTAATTCAACTCAATTTTGGGTTTATTCAACTCAAGTTGACTTAATGCAACTTAATTTTGAGTTAATTCAACTCAATTTTGAAAAACCCCCAAATTTTTATGAACCCATCATAAGAATTTTAGTTAATTCAACTCAATTTTCAGTTAATTCAACTGAAGTTTTAGTTAATTCAACTCAATTTTGACAAACCCCAAAATTCTTACGAATCCATCATAAGAATTTGAGTTAATTTAATTCAATTTGGAGCTTATTCAACTCAATTTGAGTTAATGCAATTCAATTTTGAGTTAACACAACTCAATTATAAGTTAATTCAATTCAATTTTGAAAATATCTCAAATTTGATCAAATATAAAACTGCCCAGGCGCAGGCGGTCGGTCCTAGGCGTCGGCGGTCCTAGGTGGCCGCCTAGTGCAAACCGCAACCTAGGGGGTCGCCTAGGTGCCCAGGGGTCCAAAACGCGACGCTTTGACTACAGAGCTTCGGCCAGTTCTACACATCAAAAATTGTTTCCACCTCCTTAATCCCACTTCTTTATTGATATTTTGTTATCTTACCTTCTATATTCTATTTCCATAAGATTCACAAATAAAAGCATTGAGTTGCTTTATATCATTGCCATGATCATCTAAATCTTATCCTAATGAGCTTGACAAATGACAACATAACACAACTCTAATTAAGAAGGTTCCACAAATAATTGCAAAATAATTTTTGATGAATTGTCAACCTAACATCATCCCTCTAAGATTGGAACTAAAAATTTCACAAATGCAACTTGGCAAGAGAGAGAGATCTGCTGAGAAAGTTAAAAGGCTAATTGGCGGGTAAAGAAACCCACTTTGTTGGTTAGGTAGTTTAAGCTCATGCAATCAAGGAGCAACTATCTAGTTCCCCTAGACTAGAAAACTTTCTAGACGTAGAGGGCAGAAGACAAGATTTGATATAGAGAATTGCAATCATTTGTAACACAAATTATAAGCAAGTCCCATATATATTTGCAAATGGTACAGAAGTAAAATATAACTGCCATTGGACGAGTGTGCAGCATGAGAGAAACCATGGAGACGGTCACCACAGACATAACACAAGCATTCATGTTAGATAAAAAGAATCACAGTTTAAAAGAGCATACCTCTCCCCATATGTCAAAATCTGTCGCCCGATGTCGTCCGATGCTACGATCTGTTACATGCATAGTGATGGCCACAAAAACCTGATTAGAAGACAATAATGACAATATGCTAGCCTGAAATTTAGTAAATATATACTCACTCTTGATTCCAGGTTCATTAATACTGCAGACTTGGCCGACTCTTTGGCACGATCGAGTTGTACCTGGTCAACTATAAAAAGGGAACAGAAATTCAACAAGAGCCCTAGTCCATCGAGAAAAGGTATAGCAAGATTGAGATCAACTATAAACCTTGCCCTGGTGTTGCGACTGCAGTAAGTTCTCTTGCTGCCAAGTCAACAGCTTTAGATACGAAATCTGGACCCTGATAATGAACATCGAATACATATTGAGACTGCCTAGCAAATCCGAAAGATAGAGGTACAGAATAACCATTAAATTTGGTTAAAGAAGTATGGTGAGCACAGCCATACAGACCAAAAAGAGCAGTGATTGTGTCTGTAACAGCATTTTGCAGTCTGAATATCATGGGAATATTCAGCCAAAAAGAATACCACAACGGCATGCATAAAAGGGAAGATACATAAAAAGAATACATCTTTTCTTTTAACATATTTCTCTAGATAGCTCAAAGATGATTGGAAACTTATTCCAGGCACAGAATAACAATGCAATGTGCAGTAAAACCTTCTCACAATGAGCCAATTAACTCAACTTCCTAACAAATTTGATGTCTGACAAGTAACAAGTTATTTGTGCAAAAAAATTCATGGAAAAGTAGCTTGTGTTGAATTATCATATGCTACATAAAACCCCTTCTTTTATTGATTTTTAACTAATGTAAAGGAGGACTCGAGTCACTTCTATGACTCCAGCATAAGCTGGTCATGTGTCACTCCCAACTTCAGTACGATTACAATATCTATCTATTTTGGAAACCGATATTCCACCCCCTTTCCTGGTCCGCTTAAGAAGATTTTTAGTAAAATGTATCCAGAGACATGCTCTCGACTGTTGATTTATAAAGTATGCCATCTACGTACTAGATTACATGATTGTAATGACCAGGAATGGCAATTTGTTTCAATGGTCTTGATTACAGCTGTTTATCCACTTGATCATATTGTGTGGTCAACAGAAACTATGCAGCAGATCACATTTATTAGGTGGATCAAACCATTACATGAAAAGCACTATAGATGCTTGATACTAGTTAATATGAAGTGAAAGCCGGAGTGATGCTGTCTTACATATGTTCGTACGTTCCCATCAATAGATTTTCATTCTACCTATAATCCAATAAGTGGACATACAAATTCCATATGCACCTCCAAGATGTAACATGCACAAGAAGATAGTGGGAAAAATCATATACTGCTTCGGGATGATTAAAGAGAGACATCAAAGCCGTGATGCGGGATAATTATTGTTGAGGAATCTTAACGGATTGAGGTGGGTTAAGATGTGTTTTGAAAAAAACCTGGTTTCCGTAATCTGCAGACATTTGGACTACGGATGTAAAAACATATTGGGGAAACCACAATAGTGGTGGGATCAGATGCAGGAATTAAAGACTTGTAGTTACTTCCGGGTTTAATACTTTAATTGTTTCAAGTTTACTGGACTTAACACTCAAACTGGACCTCTATAATGTTAGTATGCTGTAACATCCACTCCAAACACACAATAGTTTGTCCGCTTTGCCTGTGCCCGCATGAGAACTTCCCAGGGAGGTCACCCATCCTAGTACTGCTCTCGCCCGAGCATGCTTAATTATGGAGTTCTTACGAATTCCGTAGTGGCGCACAGTTTTAAAACGCGTCTTTTATGTTTGGGAGGGGAAATTATATAAACAGCTCAGGATCTCCTTCCCTCCAGGCGATGTGGGGCTTACTCATGGCCTTGTACACCTCACCTCACCTCACCTCATCCATCTTGGCAACACAGCCTCAGGAGTCTTGGCTCTTGGCCTATTGGATCTTGGTCGTCACAATCCACCCCCCTTTGGGCTACATGTCCTCGTGTAGGGTTAGACCCCCCCATCACGAGGAGAACCGGCTACACAAGATATTATCCGCTTTGCCCGTGCCCGCACGAGAACTTCCTAGGGAGTCACCCATCCTGGTACTACTCTCGCCCGAGCACGCTTAACTACGGAGTTCTTACGAAATCCATAGCGGCGCAAAGTTTTAAAACGCGTCTTCTATATTTGGAAGGGAAAATTATATAAGTAGCTCAGGATCTCGTTCTCTCCAGGCGATGTGCGAATAACTCATGGCCTTGTACACCTCACCTCACCTCACCTCATCCATCTTGGCATCACAGCCTCAGGAGTCTTGGCTCTTGGCCTATTGGATCTTGGTCGTCACAATCCACCCCCCTTAGGGCTACACGTCTACGTGTAGGGTTAGACCCCCCATTGCGAGGAGAACCGGCTCTGATACCATTCTGTAACATCCGCCCCAAACACATAAGATTTTGTCCGCTTTGCCCGTGCCCGCATAAGAACTTCCCAGGGAGGTCACCCATCCTAGTACTGCTCTCGCCCGAGCACGCTTAACTATGGAGTTCTTACGAAATCCGTAGTGGCGCATGGTTTTAAAACGCGTCTTCTATGTTTGGGAGGGGAAATTATATAAGCAGCTCAAGATCTCCTTCTCTCCAGGCGATGTGGGGCTAACTCATGGCCTTGTACACCTCACCTCACCTCATCCATCTTGGCAACGCAGCCTCAGGAGTCTTGGCTCTTGGCAAGGCCTATTGGATCTTGGTCGTCACAATCCACCCCCCTCAGGGTTACACGTCCTCGTGTAGGGTTAGACCCCCCATCCCGAGGAGAACCAGCTCTGATATCATTTTGTAACATCCGCCCCAAACACACAAGATATTGTCCGCTTTGCCTGTGCCCGCACGAGAACTTCCCAGGGAGGTTACCCATCCTAGTACTGCTCTTGCCCGAGCACGCTTAACTACAGAGTTCTTACGAAATCCGTAGTGGCGCATGGTTTTAAAAGGCGTCTTCTATATTTGGAAGGGGAAATTATATAAGTAGCTCAGGATCTCCTTCTCTCCAGGCGATATGGGAATAACTCATTGCCTTGTACACCTCACCTCATCCATCTTGGCATCACAGCCTCAGGAGTCTTGGCTCTTGGCCTATTGGATCTTGGTCGTCACAATCCACCCCCCTTAGGGCTACACGTCCACGTGTAGGGTTAGACCCCCCATTGCGAGGAGAACCGGCTCTGATACCATTTTGTAACATCCGCCCCAAACACACAAGATATTGTCCGCTTTGCCTGTGCCCGCACGAGAACTTCCCAGGGTGGTCACCCATCCTAGTACTACTCTCGCCCGAGCACGCTTAACTACGGAGTTCTTACGAAATCCGTAGCGGCGCACGGTATTAAAACACATCTTCTATGTTTGGGAGGGGAAATTATATAAGCAGCTCAGGATCTCCTTCTTTCCAGGCGATGTGGGGCTAACTCATGGCCTTGTACACCTCACCTCACCTCACCTTATCCATCTTGGCAACACAGTCTCATGAGTCTTGGCTCTTGGCCTATTGGATCTTGGTCGTCACATATGCGATCCACTAAAAATGCACCACTAGAATGTTAACATAGTGCAATACATATGTTATCATATTCATTATATATGTTACATCTCATTCTACTCAAATGTTTTAATTTATTATTTTGCAGATTTTTATACAGGTTTTGATCAATTGTTTTTGTATAGATGTTAGCATAACAAAATATATATGTTATCATATGCATTATATATATATTATCATATCATATTCAAATATTTTAATAATTACACGTTTTAACAAAACAAAAATCTGGAAAAACTAATTGTAACATTTGAATGGAATAAGTGTAACATATGTCGTAACATATGTATTACATAATGTAACAAAAGGAGTATTTTTATTGATCGCACCGTAGTCTCTCTCTCTCTCTCTCTCTATAGATATATATATATATATATATATATATATGGGAAAGGGTTTGGTGAACTTGAGTTCACAAATGAATAGGGAAACATGATTTATATTGCGCCATGTGTCCACTGAAAAGACATAAAGCAAGTAAGAGGGATATACATTTAAGAGGGTTAGAACACTGAAAAGACATAAAGCAAAAACTAAAAGAGGGTTGAACACTTTATCAGGACACGTGGCAGTTTCTCCATTCGAGTTCTCCATTTGAATGGTGAACTCAAATTCAGCTTCCCAGGCCCCTATATATATATATATATATAGGGCTGGGATCCGTTGACAACCCAAAATGGGAGGTAAATTTACCTCCCATTTTTAACTTGATTCAATCGGTGGATAGAGGTTTCCGAATTTGCTGATTTTTTGTGAGGATGATCAACATGGCAAGTTGATCATCCTCACAAAAAATCAGCAAATTCGGAAACTTATAAGGGCGTCAAATGTGTTATTTAAATTAACGGTTCAAATAGACGGTTCAGAAATGTTTGATTCAATCGGCGCCCTTAGAAGTTTCAGATTTTGTTAATTTTTTGTGAGGATGATCAACTTGCCATAATGATCATCCTCACAAAAAATCAACAAAATCTGAAACTTCTAAGGGCGCCGATTGAACCAAATGTTTCTGAACCGTCTATTTGAACCGTTAATTTGAATAACACATTTGACGCCCGTATAAGTTTCAGAATTTGCTGATTTTTTGTGAGGATGATCAACTTTGCCATGTTGATCATCCTCACAAAAAATCAGCAAATTCGGAAACATCTAACCAACGATTATGGCGAGTTGTAAATGGGAGGTAAATTTACCTCCCATTTTGGGTTGTCAACGGATCCCACCCCATATATATATATATATATATATATATATATATATATATATATATATATATATATATATATATATATATATATATATATATATATATATATATATATATATATATATATATATATATATATATATATATATATATATATATATATACCCCAGCCGCAATTGTTGACTTTTAACGCACACATGGCAGCCTCTCCATTCAGTTACACCATTTGAATGGTGAACTTGATTTCACAAAACCCTTTCCCATGTGTTTGTGTGTGTGTGTGTATATATATATAGAAGAGAGAGAGAGAGAGTAGTGCTCACCTGCGGGACGTCCCGCACAGATGGTTTGCAGGATGCGTTGAATGGGATTCGGATCAACGAATGGGATTCACAAAATATTTGGATCAACGGATGGGATTCAAGATTGTACACCTAATATTAGCTCTACACCCATCACGAATCTCATCCGTTGATCCATCAGAATTCCGATGGATCAACGGATGAGATTCGTGGTGGGTGTAGAGCTAAGAGGACAAAAAAAATTCGTTGTTACTGTAACAGCTACAATAATAGCGATTTTTTGTCCTATTAGGTGTACAACCTTGAATTCCATCCGTTGATCCGAATCTCATCCATTGATCCGAATCCCATTCAACGCGTCCCGCAAACCATCTGTGCGAGACGTCCTACAGGTGAGCAATACTATATATATATATATATAGAGAGAGAGAGAGAGAGAAAGAGAGAGAGAGAGAGAATACGGGGTATGAGCTGACAGCCCATTTGCAAGTTTGGGCTGTCAGCTAACAGCCCTCCGATCCCCATCACGAACCGTCCATTTTTAAAATAAAAAAAAATTCTTTTACAACTGTAAACCCCCTCTCTTTCTCTCTCTCTCGATCTTGAGCACCAGCCCGACGGCCCTTCGGCACCCCCACCTCCGTCTCCTGCTCCGGCTCCGACTCCGGCCCTCCAGCCCCCTCCGACCAGCAGCCCCCGACCGGCAGCCCCCGACCAACAGCCCCCCGACCCTCGACGACAGCCCTCCGACCAGCAGCCCCCCGACCCTCGACCGGCAAACCCCTCCGGTCGGGCCAGGTGCGATCCACGGTCGGAGGGCTGCCGTCGAGGGTCGGGGGGCTGATGGTGGCCAGAGACCGGAGGGGGCTGCCGGTGGCCGGAGCCAGAGGGGGCTGCCGGTGGACGGAGACGGAGGGGGCCGGTGGTCGGATGCACTGCCGGAGCCGGAGGGGGCGAGAGAGAGAGGATGAGGTGGGTCGGGTCGGTGAAAGAGAGGATGAGGTTGGTGCGATCGACCGGCGCCTGAGGGCCGGAGTCTGAGACGGAGGTGGGGGTGCCGGAGGAGCCGGAGTCGGAGGGGGGGAGCCGGAGAGCCGTCGGGCTGCTGCTCGAGATCGAGCTTGAGATCGAGAGAGAGAGGGTTTCCGGTTGTAAAAGAAATTTAAAAAAAAAAAAAAAAATGGACGGTTCGTGATGGGGATCGGAGGGCTGTTAGCTGACAGCCCAAAGTTACAAATGGCCTGTCAGCTCATACCCCGTATTATATATATATATATATATATAGAGAGAGAGAGAGAGAGAGGAATGCTTAGGTGCGGTCTGTGTTCCGCAGCCGTCCGATGCACGACTCCGCGCATCCGATGTACGTGGTCGGTGCATCGGACGGCTGCGAACCGCACGGACCGCAGACCGCGCCTAAGCATTCCTCTCTATATATATACACACACTAGTAGAAGCCCGTGCCGATCGGCACGCAGCAGGTGTCTTCGGCACAGCACGCATGCCTGTGCCGATTGGCACGAAGCAGGCGCCTTTGCCGCGACCAACACCCCCCCCGCCCCCCGACGCACCCCCCCTCCTCCCCCCGGAGAGAGATTTTGGGGAAGAGAGAGAGAGGGAAGACAGAGAGATCGAGGGAAGAGAGATGGAGATGGGGATGACAATTTTGAACCTGACACGACAGACCTGAGATGAAATTAGCGGGTCCGGGTATTGGTATAATGGGTTCGAGTTGACACGACTAACCCGTTTAGTAAACGGATCGGGTCCAGGTTGTCTCCGACTCGTTTTACCCGTTTAAGACCCGTTAAAAAATCAATTGGTCAGGTCGGGTGGGCATGTATGGGTGAAATCGGACGACTGTGATTCGGTACATGAAATAAGGAGAAGAGAGATGGTTTCGGATGGGCATGCATAGGTGACATCGGACGGCTACGATTGGGTGCATGAAATAAAGAGGAGAGATACCGATCGAAGAGGGAGAAGATGAGAGAGAAAGAGAGAGAAAGAGGATGAGAGAGAGATGGTTCGGATGAGCATACATGGGTGAAATCGGATGACTGCGATTGGGTGCATGAAATAAGGAGAATAGAGAGATGGTTCTGATGGGTATGCATGGGTGAAATTGGATGGTTATTAATTGCGTGCATGAAATAAGGATAAGAGAGAGAGAGAGAGAGTAGAGATGGTGAGAAAGAGAGATGATTCAGATGGGCATGCATGGGTGAAATCGGACGACTGCAATTGGGTGGATGAAATAAGAAGAGAGAGATGGTTCGGATGGGCATGCATGGGTGAACTCGGATGGCTGCGATTGGGGGTATGAAATAAGTAGAAGAGAGAGATGGTTCAGATGGGCATGAAATCGGACGGCTGTGATTGGGTGTATGAAATAAGGAGAAGAGAGAGAGAGGATGAGAGAGAAACTTTCGGGTGAGAGAGAGAGAGAACATATGAGAGAGAGAGATGGTTCGGATGGGCATACATGGGTGAAATTGGACGGCTGCGATTGGGTGCGTGAAATAAAAAGGAGTGAGGATGATTTGGATGGGTATGCATGGGAAATTGGACGGCTGCGATTGGGTGCATGAAATAAGGAGGAGAGAGATGGTTCGGATGGGCAATTATGGGGGAGGGGTGCCGATGGGCATGCATGGGTGAAATCGGACGGCTGCGATTGGGTGCATGAAATAAGAAGAAGAGAGATGGTTAAGATGGGCATGCATGGGTGAAATCGAACGGTTATTTCTTCTCCTCCTCAATCCCACCCATCCATCTTAACTCTATTCAATCTCATCCGTTCCTCCCTACCCAAATGAATCACACTCACCCTTACATCAGCATACTCTTTTTTATCTGAGCCTTTATGTATATGGTTGGATGGTCTGAAATATCTATGGCATAGTGGCACGCTTGTAAATAAAACGAACGCCCTGTGATATACTAATATGTATTTTATATATATATATATATATATATATATATATGGGGTCCGGGAAGCTGAACTCGAGTTCACCATTTAAATAATGAACTCGAATGGAGAAGCTGCCACGTGTCCTGAGAAAGTGTTCAACCCTCTTTCACTTTTTTCTTTATGTATTTTCAGTGTTTAACTCTGTTAAATGTCCATCCCCTCTTACTTGCTTTATGTCTTTTCCGTGGACACATAGCGTAATATAAATAATGTTTCACTATTCATTTATGAACTCAAGTTCACCAAACCCTTTCCATATATATATATATATATATATATATATATATATAGCTTGTGCCAATCGGCACACAGCAGGTGCCTTCAGCATGGCAAGCAAAACATTTTGAGGGCTATACAAAACATTTTCGAGGGGGCCGATAATATTTGATAGAGGTAAAATTCGTCAGCAGGTCCACATCCGATGTTGGTGCACACATTCGACGGGGCATCAACATTCATCGTAGGTGCCCACCTAAGAAGCACTGACACTGGTACGGGGACACGGGTACGACACGACACGGGTTCGCCGACACGACAAATCCTAAAAAAGGAGGACACGGGTACGGCGGGGACACGGCAAAATAAATTTATATTTTTAAATTTATATTTTATGTGTGTTTGCAATTCATATATATTTCAATAACCGAAAAAACCTCATAGAAAACAACTAAAATGAAAATTTAATGCATACTGAATCGCTATCGTTAGTTACATCCAGTCCGATCGGTGAATCACAGACAGCTCTAAATGGTATGGAAAATAATGGTTGTGCTTCAATTTTGACTTCAACCTATCTAAAACCTCAGAGGATAAGATACGTTAAAGCCAAACCTGAATCGTAACCATCCATCATAACCATCTTGACAAGTGAATCACACTCAGGCCCAAATAGCATGCAAAAGAACGGCTGCGATTCAGTTTTGGCTTCAACATATCTGATTCTCTGAGGTTATAATCTCAAAGGATCAAATAGGTTGAAGCCAAAACTGAATCACCATAGCTTATAACCCGACCCTATATCGAACAGTCCGTCAACCCGCAGTGTCCGAGGAGTGTCCGGCGAGTGTCCGAGGAGTGTCCGACCGTGTCCGGCTCCCGGAAGCACGTAGGACACGGCACATGCGTGTCCGGTGCGTGTCCGGCGAGTGTCCGACGAGTGTCGGTGTCCGACACGTGTCCGACACGGGTACGGGAGGCCTGTAGAAGTGTCCATGCTTCCTAGGTGCCCACATTTGGCAAGGCCCACATCATTTGCCATTATCGATCATCATGTCTCAAGCTGCAACCACCACCCATCGTTGCCCACCATTGTCATCTTTTGTGGCTCTCATGTCAACATAGTTTGACACCACTCGTCGTTGATCATCGTTGCCCACCGTTGTAGTCGCACGTTCGTTAACGTGGCCACCAACTGCTTGTTGCTCGATTGTCATCGCCATATGCCACCGTCGGTTATTCGTCTCCAGTTTCAGTCGTTGACCATTTTTGCCGTCATCTGTCGCTCGGTTGTCGTTGTTTACCACCACTCATCGCCGACTGAATCGCCCTCCAATCAACACCGTCGTCGCCAACCATTCGTTGCTTGCCCGTCGCCTTCATCTGCCACCACCGGTCTTCTATTTTCGGTTGCAACTGTCGCCCGTTGTCGCTTGTCGTTGTCAACTCTGGTCACTCGCCTATCGCCTGAAGCCATTTGATTGATCGCTCGCCACCTGCCAGTCGAAATCGTCACCGCCAATCGCTCGGTCACTTTCATCTGCCACCAACGCCTGTAGTCGCCCACCGACTATCTCATTGCTGCCCTGTCTAGGATAAATTGTGCTCGTCTGGGATATATCGTTTTTATAGCGTAAGGTGTTGAGCGGTAGTCCGGGCTGGGGCGGAGTTAGTCGGATCTGGTCGTCGTCGTGCTCTCAGGACCGGCGGCCATCGGTCACGCATGGAGAAGAGGATACAGAGAGGGCGTCGACCACCTAAGCAACCGGATCCGGTCACCGTCGTAGTGACCTCATGACCAGCGGTCATCAGCCACGCATGGAGTAGAGGAGGAAACAGGTAAGAGAGAGTCGATGACTTCACCTTTCTCTCGCGATTGGGATAGCCGCCGCCCTCCCACGATCAAAGGCGTCGGCCAGCACCTAAGATGTCAGGTCCGGTCGCCGTCGGTGCCCTCAGGAAGGCGGCCATCAACCACACATGGAGAAGAGAATACATTGCCTTTGAGTTTTATTAAGAAGTATATGGGAAGTTGGAGTCGCAGTAAAATCCGGGGAAGAGAATGAGTCACAGCCAAATACGAGAGATAGGAAGGAATAAAACTTCAGTGGAATGGTCCCATTGGGACAATCACCCTCCCGACCATCGGATACCGTCGGATCGCCCAATTAAAACACATATTTGGCAATTAATGTCATACAGCTTTCAAGGAATAATAGATCCCTAAATGGCAATCTCCCACTCCAATGTGGGATCATCCTCTCAAGCTCAATCGTCGGATCGCCTAATTAAAATACTATTAGGTAATTAATATCAGACGGCTTTTAAGGGAATAAGAGAGATTTAATAAGAGAACCTTCACTTTAATCCCAACCATCTCTTTATAGGATTTGACGGCCGGATTTAAATGCTGGTTGGGTCAATCGGGTAGCATACATCAAAGTCACAAAGTAGGCATTTAATTATTTTATTTTTATTTTTGAACTCCCTTTAAATCTGATCCCTTGACTTCCCTTCGGCAAAATCTAATCTCTTGTTTATCTCTGATATAGTGGCACGTTTGTAATAACTTAGAACAAACTTCCCTGCTATGTATGTGTGTGTGTATAAAGAGTCGGGACCCGTGGACAAGTTGTTTTGATATGTCGTCCATTAAACATACATAGAGGTCGCATAATTGTATGATTTTGGTGATGATGCTTACCTTGTCATAGATGGCATATTCACCAAAAATCAACCGGTTCTGAAACCTCTAGGTGAGTCAAATATGCTAAGCTTTATCGACTATCCATTTTTTTAGTTGATTTGAAGAACACATTTGATGCACCAAGAGGATTCAGAATCGGTTGATTTTTGGTGGTTATGCCATCTATGGAAAGGTATGCATCTCACCAAAAATCAACCAAATATGATAACTCTATGTATGTTTAATGGACAATATGTTAAAATGACATGTCTACGGATACCGACTCATACCAGCTAGCTCTAAACCTCTATATAGGTTTAATGGATGACTCCACTAAGGGCCAGCCTTAAGCCCATATCTTTTTACTCAATTTGTCATTGATGAACTCACTGCTAATAATCGAGAAGTATCACGGTGTATGTTATTTGCAAATGATATAGTGTTAGTCGATGAAATAAGGATGGGGTTAAATACTTAAGTGGAATTATGGATGAAGACTTTGGAAGATAAAGGCTTAAAAATAAGTCGAGCTAAAACAGAATATATGGAGTTCAATTTTAATGTAAATAATAATGACAATGAAGCCCATCTCATAATTGATGGTCAAGAAATACAACAATGTGATTTTTTTTGGTATATTGGGTCTGTCATATAGAAGAATGGAGAAATAGATGATGATATATCCAATAGGATTAGAGCGGGTTGAATGAAGTTGAGATGGACCTCGAGAGTGATATCACTGATATGTGATTGACGCATGCCTTTAAGACTTAAGGATAAATTTTATAAGAAAGTAATAAGTCCCGCAATGTTATATGGTTCATAATGTTGGCCCTTAAAAAGAGCTCAAGCTCAAAAGATGGGTGCGGCAAATATGAGGATGCTGAGGTGGATGTGCGGAAAAACTAGGAGGGATAGAGTGAGGAATGAGTGTATTAGAGAAAGTGTTGGAATGGAACCAAATGAGGACAAGATAATAAATAATAGATTAAGATTGTTTGGCCATGTACAACTAGAGCAGAGGAGGCCCCAATAAGAAGAGAGTCCCAGATTAGTGTGGTAGGTCCAAAGAGGAGGGGAAGACCTAGAATGACATTGAAGGGATAACATTGCTGACAATGAGCAAGTTATTCCAATGATTATCTATAAATTCAACAAAGAACAGGTTTCAGATTTATTTGAGTAGAACTGTCAGAGGTTGCAATCAAAAAATACATTTAAAGGTCTCCAAAGAATCCAAAAACCTCATTCCCAAAACTGCTGATCATACACCAGGTATAAAGGTAATGATTAAGACCTCCAGAAGAATAATGCTAACAGTTGATTGCCACCCAGGACCTTGGTTGTCACAATATCATTTGAAAGATGTATAAGAAGACTAACATAGTGTAATAACTGTTGCATTGCCAGTTGCATCTCTGTTGATATATAAGAAGTTTAACACGTGCATGTTTAGACAGAGCGATGATTTGGCACCACACACCAATAACAAGATTCACAAGCCAATTGTTCAACAAATCCCATATGGATACCAAATCAAAAATATACAAGGCAGAAACATGAAATTCGTTGCCAAACAGAAACAATCATTTAACTAAGAAAATTGATATGATAACAAACACATTATTGCTAACAAATAGGAAAATTATTGAAAGAAGTACAACAGTTAGGACATACTGGAAGGTCAACAAACACAACATTAAGCATATCTATCCACAAATAAGAATATAATGTTCTTACAGTGGTTGCATGAATTCCAAAAATGCCGGTATCATTGTAGATGCTGTTGAAAGCAGAGAATGACTGAATCTGCTGGAACTCATTTAACACACGTAAATCTGTATATGGTAAACAGATTTATGTTGTAGTTATGGCAAAGCAATGTCAAAGGGCAATAGACTCCAACATCTTGCTAGAGTACTGCAATACTGTATTCGAAATGAGATGGAAGACGAAGATCACAAGACCTGAATTTGATACCTAAATCACAATAACTATAAAATATTTACCAACGACCATAGCCAGAACATTTGTATAAATCATTACTTACATAGCCGAGAATACATCCCTTTTCCGGGACCTCCAGTAGAGAAAGAGCCACCACCTCCCATAAGGATCTGGGACAAGAAGATCAAAGTGATCAGGCAATACGCTCCTAGGGAAAGACTGACACTTTGAAAAAATATATATATATAATTACATAATGTCAGGTCCTAAACCCAAACTTGTGGCGTAAGCTTTATACCTGAAGTACTGTAAGCGTCATTGCTTCCTTTTCTTTACGCCAACCACCAGGAACTTCAAAAGCAAGGGCGAGATGTGTGTTCTGTGGTTACATAATTTAGAAAGAAGGAAAAAAGATAAATGATCATTACGAAATGTGAGATGATGACACTTCAAATACATACCGGAGACTTGGCTTGGCATCGATAGTCACCTCCAACATACACAGACTTGGGCTCCTTGGGACGAGGCACCATTGGAAGGTCAGATAAGAGTTGTTCAGCAATTGATACCAATTCCTTGTGTTCCACGCCTAATGCCGCAAGTACTATACGAGGTGCAGTGAAGTTCTCCTGAAATTCTCAAAATAAAAATGTTAAGTCAAATAAATTATCGAGACAATAAATGAAGGGTACAGATGAAAAACCTCTCATGAAAATAGGGGACAGGTACATGATCTTACAGTGACAAATTCCTCCAAGCTGGTATCATTTAATCTGCTTATTGCAGATTCCGAAGCCATTAGAGGATTTGCCAATGCGCCCGAGTAGCCAGCACAATGAATAGCCTCCAAAACCAAACCCTGTGGATTATTAGAAGCTTCAGCTATCTCTTCCTTCACTTTCTTCAGCTGCAATTTATTAACATGTCATATAAACAACCATCCCTATTAAACAATTATAAAGAGCAAGGATTTCCTCAGACGGATACCTGTTCGTTAACTTCCCAATCAAGGAAAACAGCATTCCGAACGCAATCAATAAGCACCTCAACCATTTCGGGCATGTATGTTTTCAGAGCATCGTAAGTATAACACATTTGTTCGCGAGATGCTGATGCTGTAACATTTCCGCCAATTGCTTCAATTTCACGCACAATTCGCAGATGGCTCCTGTTCTTTGTACTTTTAAAGGCCATCCGCTCTAAAAGATGTGTTGCCCCAGAAGAAGCAGGTGTTTCATATACAGAACCACAGTCAACATACAGTCCTATTGAAGCAGCTGGGTTCTGACCAATCAATACAAACATGTTGATGATATATATATCAGTAGAATACAGGTTGAACTACGACTGGCTATATGATTTAATTAAAATGTACCGCTGAGGTTTCAGAGGCAATTTTAACGCCATTTGGAAGAGTCGTAATCATTGTCTTGCCTGGCTCTACATAATCAGGCAAAGGAGGAGAAACTGTAACACCTGGAAGTGGAAAATCTAGAGGGGGAACTTGACGAGACCGTCCACCCATAAGCCAGCCCAAAAAACCACCAGAGGACCTTTTTGCAACACTTGTACTGGCAAATCTAGTTGCCTCACCAAAAGTTCTGATGTCACCTGCATAACGCTGTGATACCACATAAAAGATAATCAGATGTTCTCGCCAGTAGACTTCAGCATAAAAAATAACAGTAGTTACAGGATACCACCAGTAAAACAACTTTCAAATGGTACTTTGCAGTTTGCACAAAAAACTGCAGATGCTCAACTATTTTAAAGATTTACACTGACAAAGAAAACATAAGAACATCAAAGAAATTCAAATTGCAATTAAACATGATATCAGGTATTGCACTTTGAATTTGCCAACTATTTACCAAAACTCCAACCTATCCTTGTAAGCAAATCCTAACTACAGTGGATATAAAATTTGATGATGCCACGCGTTAGAGAATATATAAATTTCTAAAAGCATCACAACGCAGCATCACCTGTAGTGCATTCAGGCCTGAATTACAATATTTTCATTTGTAACAACTTTACAACCCTTTGAAGAAAAAACTCTCAAAAGTAAGTCATAGAGATGCATCTCCGGTAGCTATTGTTGACCCTTAATACCTCAACAATTAAACCATCATCTCTCAAGACCACCAACAAAGCTGGAAGATGGGGAGTTCTGACTGAAATTTGTCAAATGGCATTCATGCAATGCAATTGGTTGGTTGATACTTGATAGTGTATACAAAGTTATAACCACTTTATAGCTCTTTCACTTCAGAAATGACTATAAAATATTATCTTTGTAATACAAAAGGTTTTCATCCATTATACGTAAATACTCATATAAGTGGGACGTCTAAAAATATTGGCAAGGGAAGGCTTTGAGATATTTATGGTGGTTTGCTTTTTTTTCTTTTTTCTTCTTTGTTTCTTCAACCTTCTTTTGGCTAAGATTTCTCTAGGTCACCTTCATATAATATATTCAATCACTTTCTCATAGTCTTCTACTTTATATTTTTCATTACCCTCAAAAGTAAAATGTCTTATCATTTATTCCGGGGCAGCTTATCGCTATGAAGACTGAAATCCTCAATTTCAAGAGTCCAAAGTCCTTTAACACAACTTCCATCCAAATTGTTTCTACAGGAAAGAGGAAGAAATCTAGTTTCCGTATGTCACCTCCACCATTCTACACAAAGCCAAGCCCCACTTTTCAAACTATTGTGCATAGCCATATAATCACCATCATTGCCATCAATTTACTCATTATCGGAGGTACTTGGAAACTACCCAAATCGAAGTGCATTAAAACTAACGATGTTATAAAAAATCATATCACAATGATGGAGCTATTGGGAGTATATATTGATGAGTCAAAATCGTGTTAACACCAAATCCATAGTAGGGCTTTCCTACTCCGAATTCGAAAGGTACAGAGGAGCACGTAACGGGCCTGGAGTGGGCCTCCTTGAAAGCATGATCGAACAACAACACTGAGGTCCAAACAGTGTTCTAAAAAGCGGCCCAGGCGGCGCCTAGGCGCTAGGCGGCCCCCCACCGCCTCGCCTAGGTCCTAGGCGCTCCAGAAAAGCGGTCGCGCTCCTAGGTGGGGCAAGGCGGCCGCCTAGGCGGTCTAGGCGGGCTCAGGCTGGCCAGGCGGGCTCAGGCTGGCTAGGCAGGATAGGCGGGCTGAGGATGACCAGGAGGACCATGTTTGCTTTTGTTCTTGTTAATCACTCAATCTTGAATTATGGTTATATACTTGTTCTTTAAAATAATGGTTTGGGATAATCTTGAACTTATATTAATTTTTAAACATATATATATTATATAATATCAAAATAATAATTAAAAAAATTAAAAAAAATGCAAAACACCTAGGCTCCGCCTAGGCGCTAGGCGGCCCCCTACCGCCCGACTAGCTCCTAACGCTTTTTAGAACCTTGGGTCCAAATGTCGATGTTGAGGGCCATATGGCCGGTTCCAGTGGCCAGGCAGACGGGTTCGTGGCCCACAAAGGCTCAGTGTCGGTGAGGCTGAGGTGACCAGTGTCACGGCTGCAAGTGAGGAGTGCGAGGCAGGCAAGGGTTGAAGCTGTTGGATCCATCGGTGATGAGACAAGCACGTGAGCTATGGCACCTAACGGCAGACGGGCCTCGAAGGCTCCGAGTCAGCAAGGCCAAGCGGGCAGGGTTGCGAGCGAGGCGAGCGTCCTCAGTGGTATCTCAATGGGTGCGTGCGACGATGAGGAATGAAATCGTTTGATTGAGGGATTAACATGTGATGACCAGGGATTCTAAACGAGTGACGAACAAAAGCTGCTCTGATGTCTTGTTCTTCCTCCATAAAACTGAAGGAATGTCTCGTTTCTCATGGAGTCAGTTACGGAGTTACGTAACAGGGTTTGAGTTTCACGTTAATTCTTCTGTGAGTCATGGTTAAGGGGCAGTGACAAATCGACTTATCTTTTTACAATATAAAATAATATTGAAACTTATATTTCTAAAATGCCAAATGGGCTTCAGGATGTCGTTCGATTTACAGCAAACAACCATAACACTCTTTTTCGGATTTCTCCTTTCTAGTCTGGCCATGTCTTGTACCTTTCCTTCTCTTAGGGCTGAGGGAAGTCGACCAATCTATACCCACGCGTCCCAAACCTATGAGACGATGATCACATTCCATGCCAAGGCTGGAATGCTTGACTCTCTTGCTTTTCTATCGACAGTATTCGTAAGAGTCGCAGTGTGCTAGATGGCCGACGATGAGGTTGACAGTTTCTTTCTTCTGGACCAGCGGACGAAATGGATTTACAATGTCATCTTCATGATGTCCTTAATTCTAGTACTTACTAGCTATATCCTCGGCTTCGTGTCCCTCCTTGCGATTGTGCAACTACGAATCATATATTTTTTCGCATTACTATCAAGTACTGCGGTACAGTTGTGGAAGATCTTTGGTGTTCTGACACTCATGAGTCATGACCATTGGTGTCATCTTCTAAACCACATGGACTATCATTTTCTTCACGACTATGCGTCTACTGGCGAGTGCTCCTCCTAATCCTCTTGATGCCTGATAATGGCTCAGTGCCCCCCTTTGATTATATATTTGACTTTTGTTTTGCTTATATTTATATCGAAAAATATTATGTAATCATGTATTTTAGTATAGCGTTGTTTGTTTGTATTAGTAAGTTGTGTTTGTTACACGGGATCAGCCTCATCCATTTGTTGTTACCGAGCCCCATCCATTCGTAGTTATCTATATGTTTTAATGTAACAAATTCAATTACGCCCTTGAGTCCAGAATGTCTTCATTCGTGCTTATAAGCACTAACAAGAACATTCTGAACTCATGTGCCATAATTGAATTAGTTACATTAAAATATATGAATAACAACAAACGGATGAGGATGATCCTGTGTAACATACACAACTTACTAACACAAACAACCAACGCTATATTGGAATACATGATAACATAATATTTCCAAGTACAAATATAAGCCAAAGCAAAGTCAAATACATAATCAAAGGGGGGCACTGGCCCGGAATCAGACAACAGGAGGAGCAAGAGGAGCACTCAGCAATAGACGCATAGTCGTAAAGAAAACGACAGTCCATGTGGTCCAGAAGATGACACCAATAGTCGTAAGTGTCAGAACACAAAAGATCATCTATAGCAGCACCACAATACTTGACATGAATGCGACACATAAATATCTGATCCGCGGTTGCACGATCACAAGGTTTCCTCTTTCTCTTTCTTCCTTAAGTCGTCAGTCTAGTTCTCAACCTAAAGGATGGAATCAAAAGGTGTAAACACTGGTTTTGGTCGACAAATACTCCTAAATTTCCTTCTTGGTACAAGCATTGCTAATATCTGAATCTTGTATAAAAAAAACAAACTGGCCTTGGATTAGAGGTGATATTATTAATACTGGTATGATCGTTAGGCCTCTGATTTTGAATAAACCTATACTAACTTGATGGTTTTCCCTACATAAGTACAAGAATGAGGGAGATTTAGCCCTCTCCTTGCCAATAAAATCAAGCTAGATCAATCATTTCCATCCAACCACAGTTCAACAAACCAACAACAAGCCTAGGCTAGAAAATCCTACTTCCATCCTGTAGGGACCAGTAAAATATTCGATTAGAAAAAAATATCGACGAGGATAAAATCATTCGACCAGTCAATCAATCTGAAGAGATCCAATCGAATGCATCCCGATCAGCCAAGGTGCCGACGGTTTGGACTTCTAGGTAGGTACAAAACGGATTGAGGAGAGTGGCAGGAATCCATTCCAATTTGAAAGCTTTTTCATCTCTCTACATCTAGCGCATCACCATTGCTTGGAGTCCCACAAGCAGACAGAAAGAAATTGAGTAGAGCAATCGCGATCGCAATGAACTCCCGCAATGGTCGAATGAAGCCACTTGAATTGAAACGTGAAGGAAATATCTTTCGCCTCTACAAAGAGGACGTGAGTGGGAGCGACGAGATAGGTGAAAATGAGGCGCATGCACATGTTAATAATCAATATAAAGTATGTCTACTTGTTTTTTATTAACCTGCTTGTTGTAAAAATTAAATTTCTGAAATTACAAATAAACATTATGAGCAAATGAGCAATTACAATTCCTCACCAACTACACATTCACTCCTAACCACTCTTTTTCTAGATAAGAATAGATATAAAATTTATCTAGGGTTCCAATGCATTGCAAAGGTCCTTCGAATGTCAAAGGCTTATGATTGACTTTTTCTGTGACTGAGAATTGATTTTGCAATCCCTTAAGATTTGGGTTTGTCTCTTCTCACTTGAATCATTGAGTTTATAAATCTTGATGTCACGTGATGAGAGAGAATTTCTTGAAAGAAGTTAAAAACTTGTTTCAAATGTTCCACGGTATTGCCCCCTCATAGTTGTCGAGTGGGCTGGGGTTAGTTTACCAAACCTACCAAGATCTACTGAATTGATTCAAAAGCTAATTGGAGAGTTGGAGGTAAGTTGATTGACAAGAGGAAACTTCATATTATCCAAAGTTTGTGTGCGATCTCAATTCTATGGACACCCAAAAAGATTGTCTTTGGTGCATGTGCATTAATAGTCCTACCATAAACAAGATAATGGTGAAATATTGGCTCTGTGTATCCCGACTAGTTAGCACTTTGGATGTGTTGGCAGAAGTGTTTTCAAAATTGATCTGAGAAGCCAATATTGAGGGAAATGGATCCGTCTTCAAGAAGTCGGATGGTTTGCATGAATGGCTTATGATGTTGTTCGAACTTTATACAGTGCCAAGCACGTTTGAAAACATGCTCAAATCGTACTCAAAACAATGAAAAATTAAGGAAAAAAAGAAAGGCATACCTTATTACATCGCTTAGTTTTTCCTATGATGCAGATATTTGTTGTTCAAATGTCCATATACATGTCAAATGAAACCTCCTTTGTAATTGCACGACTAGCAGGAATTAGCTAAAATCCTATCAAAAGTGCCTCTCAGCAAAGTTTTCTCAGATATCTTGTGAGATCTTATTGCATATGTTTTTGCAGGAGCCATGATTAATGTTATCTTAGGGCTACCACTTCTAAGTTCGAACCGCAATAGAAAAAGAAAAACTCAACAAATTGGATACCAACAGATTTATTTAGTAACATGAAGTCGGTCGCAAGACATGGGAGAAGTATTATGATGCTTGTATATAAGAATAAAGGGCATGTACAAAATTACTCCAAATATCGCGGGATTAAACTTATGCCATCCTATGATGCTATGGGAGAGGGCATGAAACGAAGGTTAAGAAGAATAACAAGAATTTAGAAGAACCAATTGGGAGTTCGAAGGCCAAAATGAAGGCTATTTTTACTCTCAAAACAACTAATGGAACAATTTAGAGAGTAAAAGAAAGAATATTCATATGATGTGTATTGACTTAGAGAAACCTTATGACATAGTTACTAGAGATATCATTAGGTGAGCTTTAAAAAAGAAAGGAGTGCCTAAGGTTTATGTTGACATTTTGGAGGACATGTATGAAGGAGCTATAACAAGCATGAGAAGCAGTTGTAGTAAGATCGATAGGTTTCCGTCATAATATGACTTCACTAAGGGTCAACACTAAGTCCAAACCTTTTTATAATTGTGACCGATGAACTTATTACTGATACAAAAGAAGTAAACTAGTGTATGTTATTTGTAAATGATATAATTTTAATTTTGACAATACTAGGTGAGTAGACCAAACTAGAATTATGGTGGAAATCTTTAAAGTATAAATGTTTAAAATTTTGTACAACTAAAAACAGAGTATATGAAATGCAAATTTTATGTGAATAGCAATGATAATGAAGCACTAATAAAGTTAATTGACAAGAAATACAATAATGCGATTGTTTTAGATATCTTGGATCAATTACATAAAAGAGTGGAGATACTGAGAACTAGAGTTGGTTGGATGAAGTGAAGAGTAGCTTCGGGGGTTTTATTTAATCAATGCATATCTTTAAGATATTACAGTAAAAGAAGGTTAAAAAGTCAACAATGTTATATGGTTCCGAATGTTGCGCCATTAAGAAGGCTTAAGCACGCAAGATGAGTGTAGTAGAGATGTGGAAAAACGAGGAGGGACGGGGTAAGAAATGAGAATATTTAGTGTTAGTTTTGCATCAATTAAAGACAAAATGATATAAAACATACCAAACATGGTATGGGCATGCATAATGAAGAGCAGATGCGGTCCCAATAAGGAGAGGGTATAATATCATTTTAAAAAGGTCACAAAAGAAGGGAAGGTCTAAAATAATATCGAGGGAAGACCCTGAAAGGATATGGAAAAGCTGACGCTAACAAGAGAGGTATCCCATAACATGAATAAAATGAAGAATAATGATTTATAAAGTCGATCTCAAATAGATGAAATCCAAGACCGATAACTTTGATGAGACAAGATTTTATGGACACATGGTGTTTTATATTAACAGTTTTCAAAAAAAATTATGAGCCCAAATTGCATGTCGAAATTTTTTATATAATATTTTTCTTTTTAATTCTATTGTTTTATATTTCATGTTTTTATTATTAGTTTTTGTCAACATGGTATGTCTCCCTACCTGCCAACTGACCTTTTATGTTTCTTAGAAGGCCCCTTTTATGTTTCTTAGAAGGCCCCTCTCTTGCTAAGTTGTTTTGGTAGGTTTGCCGCACAAATCTAAGACGGTTGACAGCTAGAGGTGGACAGCTGACTGGAAAAATCTTGTCGATCGTCTTGATAACCCGACCCCACTTTTGATGGGATAAAACTTAGATGACGATGATCATCATCATCATTGTAGCAGTTGTAATCAGAAATAATTAAATTGTCTAGAAATCCTATTTTTTCTAATAGAACTGATTCTGATCACATACCCAAGATTGCTTGAGTATTGAGGTTATAATTTGGAGAAGAAAAAAAAAAACACAAGCACCCTACTCAGCTACCTCGTGAACTAACATATGCAGACTAATTTCGTTAAGCTTCTCTTCTTAATATCACCATACTGTCTGTGATCAAAGCTTAAGATTGTCGTTTACTTTTCTGCAGTAATGAAATTGATAATGTCATATAATCAATCAAAAATTTGTAAAAAATATCCCCCCCAAAAAAAAAACAAATCTGAGAAGAAAAAAAAAGATTAAAGTCTACATTAAAATAACAATAAAAAGTTCAACTGAGAACAAAAAACGAATACCCAGTAAGAGAAATCACATGATGCGAAGAAATGGTAGAGCTAGGGTTTTGAAGGGCTGACCTTGAGAGCCCTGAGGTGGTGGCCCGCAGCTCTGTACATGATGCGAACAGCGAAACACTGAACTAGAATAGGCGAAGAGGAGTCCTCTTTCGCCTCTGCAATCTGCAGAGAGGGCGGAAATGGGAGCGGGGAGATTGGTAAAGACGAGGAGGACCAGGTACTGGGTAACAGCCGATACGAAGACCCGAGTTCGCCATGGCTTGCTATGGATTTATAAAATCAATGTTTGTTAGGGGGGTATATGCAAAAATCCTTTTTTTGGGGAAATTTTATTCATACCCCATAAATCTGTAATTAGCCCCCATTTCCAACAAACTTGAACACACCCCCATTTTTTTTTTTTCATACCCCATTCCTATCCCAAAAATACCCTTCTCCCTTACACCCCTCCTTTAATACACCCCAGTTAAATGGCCCGCCCCAGCTTGATTATACACCAATCAAACACATACCCCCTTAAATATATCTCAATTATATGCACTCTTGAATACACCCCACTCTTAAATAAACCCCATGCAGTTGGCTGGTACTTGAAGACACAAGTAGGGCTGCAACTTGGGCGGGCCAACCCGAGCCCAACCCGAATTATTTTTCCTCTACCATATTGAAGCCAGTCAACCCACCCCGCACAACCCGGCCAACCCGACGGGTTGGGTTTGGGATAAGGAAGTTCAAAGAGACCTTGGGCTGGGCTGGGCTAGGTTGGGTTGGGGGTACAAAAGACCTTGAGTTAAGGCTTTGGGGTACAAAAGAAAAGGGCATTGTTGGTATTAAAGGATTGTTGAGTAGGATTTTGAGAAACGATAGGGAGACGGGGCTAATTACATATTTTTGGGGTAAAAATAAACTTTCCCTTTTTTTTTTTGGCGGGGGCCGGGGGGCGGCTTTTTCTAAATAAAGAAACTACATCTTTTTCTTTTTTATTTGTTAGACTACACCCCTTCTCTATTAGGGTAAACTAGGGGCATGCAAGCTCAATGTATGTGTGTAAAGAGGGAGAAGTGGGGCAATAGGGAAGAGATCGGGTAAGGCTATATACAACTCACATTTTGTTGAAGGCACTAGGTAGTACCTGGTTTGCCAAGGGCAACCCTAGCCATCCCACACCTTTTCTTCTCTCCCCTTCCTTTACTGCTATCGATGCTCGTGGACGCCGCCACCCACCAGGCCGCCACTGGCCTCGTCGGACCCATGCATGTTGCCACCCATCTGACTCCCTCCTCCTCAGTCGATCCTATCCAAACCACCATTACCGTCTCCTTCCTCCTCCGCATCCCTTGGGCTTCTTCCTCCTACTCCACCCATCTGCTTAAGACTCTGTTTAGACCATACTATCGAACATACACATCCAAGACCAACAATCATGCTAAGATCGGTGAGCATGCCTAGAGCAGTGTGCAGTGGATGAGGAGGACATAGATGGTAATATCTGTAAGGATGCAAGACTTGTGAGGGTTGGAATAGCATAAGAGATGGACCAGGTGGTATGCTAGCATGATTAATTCCACATCGGATAACCAACCTTCTAACCCTAGTCTTATATAACCCATAGGTCGGCTCATACTTTGACCGGGATTTTGGACAAAGGATACAGCATGTGGTGTTACATGGCTTCCCCATTTGCCATCTAAACTTTTGAGATACTTCAAAACTTTGATATCCTTGAGCATATCCTGATACTAGTAAGAAACCCGGGCAATGCCCAAATCATCTTGATGCATGCCACTTGACACATACGATATCACAATCATCCAAAGATGTGTCCAATCTGAAGTGAGTGTGATTCACTCGTCGGTGTGCGATTCACTTGTTAGAGAGAGAGAGAGAGTACTAATGATTTTCCTAACTAACATCAAATTATCATTAAATGGCATTGAATGGGTATTTATCATACTTATAATAGGTTTTTAATATGATTTATGAGAGAGGGCTCCATTTTAGTATTATACTATTAGATTCTTTAGAAATAAGTCTCACCCTTTTCAAATTAAGAGATGGACCAGGTGGTATGCTCTTCAAAAGAGGTCCATGTATCACAACACAGGAGAGAGGACTCCATTTTAGTATTAGATACTATTAGCTTCTCTAGAAGTAAGTCTCACCCCTTCTTGAGTTAAGCAAATCAATCACATATATGAAATCACCCTCATCCAGATCCTCCTCTTGAGCCCTAGGTCTTTGACTGCTCGAATGCCCGCCCAAAAATCACGAACCTCCACGTCTGGCACCGTCAGATCTGCTAGAGGCCTGGTGTACTTCCAATAGATTGGATAATGCCTTTATCGTTTCTCATTAAGGATTTTTTTCAAAAAAAATATTTACTTCAATAGCAGCAGACAAGAAGTATTTAACATATTAATGCTTTGACAGCCACATGGCATGTCAGCACGTAAAGCGAAGCCACGTAGATTTTTTTTTTCTTTTCATGATATTCATGAAACCCGGTATTCTGGATATAGGGTTTAAATGAAAACTCTTATACCCTTTATGCTAAAGCTTCCACACTTAGCCGATATTTGGATGGGGTTTTCTTTTAAATTCGATATCCAGAATACCGATCGAGTTTAAAAAACTCAGATAAACAGGCTTAATGGGAAAAAAAAAATCAGAAAAAAAAATTTGACGTGACTTCAATCCGGAACTGCCCGTTTATATTCCCAGTTCTAAATTTTAAAAATAACAGATATCTTTTTGTTTCACCGGAATGAAGAAGTTGGAAAGAGATTTGATCATTCCGCGAGTTTCTAGGCCAACCGGATAGCTGAGCAATGGATTTAAATTAAAAAATAACAATTGACCTAAATATCCCCTGCTGGATGAGAAATAAGCAGAACGTACGGCTGTTCCTCTTGTCGAACACCCCCCTAGCCTCTTGTATATTATCATTCCCATCAAAATTAAGTACCTTTGAAAAGTTTGAAGTATCCTTAGTATTTTATATGCCTAATATCGTTATTAACTTAAGGTAAGGATCTTTTCATCCCAAAGCCCAATTCTCGTAGATAAATACACTCCAAAAAGTTTGAGATTTGAGTTTCCTATAGAATTGTGTAGTGTGGACATGGTTGCTTTTGAGAACTTTATGTATTGAGATTATATACTTGGATTATTAATTGCTTATATGTATACTATCTGGGTAGTTATATCTAGGGATGGCAATTATTCGGGTTTATCGGGCTACCCGACCCGACCCGACCCTATTGGGACGGGTTTGGGATGCTCAAAAACGGGTTTGGGACGGGTTTGGGATTTGCATTTAAAACCCGGTCGGGTTCGGGTCGGGTTCGGGTTTTACTCCAACCCGCCCCGACCCGACCCGGGTATATAACCTATCAGGCTATCATATGAGTCTTTGATGAGTAAGCATACCTTTGATGAGTAAGCATACCTTTGATGAGTATGCTTCCATCCGATAGTAAGCATACCTTTGATGAGTATGCTTACTATTGCTCTTAGCTTATCAGAATTTTTACTCAATACTCTTCTCCATGTAGAGCTGCAATTAGGTGGGTCCAAGAAGCTAAATATGCAATTTTGGTGAAGTCGTCCCGACCCGACCCGACCCGCAATGCATAAACGGGGCGGGGCGGGGCGGGCACGGGTTTTTTCAATGCTAATTGGGACGGGTTTAGGAATTACCCTCAAAACCCGACACGGGTTTGGGACGGGTATGGGCGGGATAAAATATAATGGGGCGGGTTCGGGATAGGCCGACCCGCCCCAAACCCGACCCGTTGCCATCCCTAGTTATATCTATTCTATTCTCTCTCTCTATCTCTCTCTCTCTATATATATAGAGAGAGAGAGAGAGATCCCATATGATTATTGAGAAATAAACAGAGGGAGATCCATATGATTATTGAAAAATAAAAAATTGAGAACGATAACGACTCTAGTAGCTATCCGACTATTTCTCTCTTGGAGAATACTTGGCTCCAAACGGCTGTTGGAGCAACGGGCTCCAACAGCTGATGTGGCAAACTCTGATCGGATCATATCCACTTTATTACCTATAAGTAGGGTGGCAATGGGTTGTGTCGGGTCGGGTTCGTGTCAGGTCATGTCCAAAACCTTAGACTCTGACCCGACCCATTTAACTAATCGTGTCTAGACTCTAAACCCGACCTGCTTATAAACAGGTAGACCCGATAAGACCCGCTCCACACGGGTCTATTCAGTTGACCCGATCCGACCCAATCTGACTGATAGGTCCGTTGGTACTACATACTTTAGTATCAGATTGCGGGTAGACCTGACCCGACATGACCCGTTGAATTTTAAACAGATCTTCCCGGTCCATATCCTAAACCCGGACCCGACCCGTTTATTAAACGGGTCTACCGTGTCGACCCGTTTACGACCCGAACCTGTTTAACTCAGACCCAGACCCGCTAACTTCGTGTCTAGTCCAAAATTGCCAGCCCTACCTATAAGGTTTTATAGCCTATAATATGGGCCCACATTACCACTTTAGACTCCATATCTTTTAAAAAACACTACTTCTTACTAGTGGGTGTTCCAATCATTGATAGCCACATCAGCTTAACAGGCTCCAACAGTTGTTGGAACCAAGTATTAATCTCTCTCTCTCTTCCTCTTTCTCACTCCTCGTTATTAACCATTCGGCACATACCAATACGTATGTCCCTCTTTCGTGAGCCAAACCCCCTAGCACATGATTTTTTGCTTGTTTTTTATAAAATATGAAAGTAGGTTGGGTTATAAAATTAGTTAATTTTTTTTCATGACTAATGAGGGGAAGTAGTTGGATTGCTACCAGCTAAACTTATGGTTATCTTTTAGATTGACAAGATCCTACCTTTTGAGCTAATTTTGGCTTTTCCTTTTGGAAAGAGAAACAACAATTTTATTATGATAGAATAAGATTTTTTTCTACATTTATAAACTACTTATGTTTTAAAATAATTTACACAATTATTTTTATTTCCTACTTTTTTTTTAATTCTACATATTATATTCCCATTCCTACCATCAGGCAGCTTGTTTGGTTTGATGTATAGTTCGAATGCGGGGGTCAATAGTACTCACCGCGGGCTGTTTGGTTTGCTGTAGTTTTCGAAAACTGCAACAGTTCCAACTCCCGCTTATACAAAATCGGATAGTTGGAACACGCAACAAAAAACTGTGTCCCAACTGCACGCGTTCCATCCCTACTACACCGTATAGTGCCAACTACATAGAACCAAACAGGCTGTGAGTGTCATGGCTTCATACCGAGACTCAACCTTACGATCTAGCCTGTTAGAGGAGGGGTGCCACCGTCGGACCAAGGCCTCAAAACTAGCAATTTAGTTGAGTTATTGAGTTGCTCTATATAGTTAAATAATTAGGATAGGGAAGTCCAGTCCGTCTCACGGTTTCGTACTCTACATAGTCAAGCAGGACTTTCGAAGAGGAACCAATCCGCATGCCGAAAATATGCGTCGAGTATGGGGTTGACTACGTTCTAGCAACGCAAGCAGTCAGTGTGAGGTTCCATGACAACCGCACCCGCATGATGCGAAATCAATGGTGCATGGATTCATCGCCTGAAAATGTAAGGTGCACTGAGTGCTTGTTTGGATTTGATTATGCACTTACCATGTTCTTGTAGAATCGGATTCCTGCAAAATCCATAAGCAGATGTTGGAAGCTGCTCTCAGGTGCTTCAGTTGGAATTTGATTTTTCTATACAAAATTGATTCTAGCTTCTTCGGGAATCAGCTTATGACACTGCATCTAAACAAGTTTTGTGGTAATCTGATTCTAACAAAATAGATCATGAATTAAAAGTTTGGGGGGACTGAAAATCAAATCTAAACGGGTATTTAAATTGTAATGTCGTCTATCGATTGACTGGGTGTTTTTTTTTTTCAAAAGGAACCTTACAATCAGTTAATCACATGTTAGCGCTTAGAACAAAAGATACATCAGAATTAATGAACCATCATTTTTCTTGCAGTATTACCACACGAGCATGGATAAACCCATCACAAAGACATAAAATAAGCCTGCCATGAAGAGTGAGAGGATAGTCTACGGGATAGGGATTTGATACGACAGCCCGTCCACAGGGTGCATTGTGCCTATAACTTATTTTCTATTCAATTAAGAATAAAATATAAAATAATGTGAACTTAAATTTTTATATTATCAGACATGAAGAGATTTACGAATGGGGAGAGACATAATGGCAACGGCCTTGGAGTCCTAAATAGGAATTGGAGAGACAACGGGAGAAACATGCATGGGTTGCTAAACAAGGAAGAGGAGAGAGAGAGAGTTAGGTGAGCCAAAACACAGTCACAACTGCCGTAATGGTCACACCCATTGGGTGACAAAAAGAACAAAAGACAAGCAGAGCCAAATTGCTAAACCGTTTTACAAAAAAAAAAAACCCTCTCTGTAAAATAAATGATAAACCCTCTTAACACTCGAGAAATGTTATTCAGTCCGAAGGTTTAATTTCCCCATCGCTCGCCTCTCCTCAGATAGCGGATGGATGAATTTCACTATTCGGGCAGGAGAGAGAGAGAGAGAGAGAGAGAGAGAGAGAGAGAGAGAGAGAGAGAGAGAGAGAGAGAGAGAGAGAGAGAGAGAGAGAGAGAGAGAGAGAGAGAGATGTAAGAAACTCTCTTTCCGGGAACCTTCCCTAACCTCATCCCGAGCTTCCCAATGAAAACCCTCTATTCTTGCGCAAAATCATGCTAAAGCCACCTTGAATCAATGAATGATTTGTAGGGTTTGAGGACCCGTCGATCAAAGGAAAGGGGTCGGGAGGTCCAGATTCCGGGAAGAAGCTCTCTTGTCACTCATTTTTTCTTAGACCGAAGGCCCCTTAAAAAGTGTCTCCAGGTGTTTTCCCACTCAGGGATTCTTAAGTAGGAAACAAATAACAAACAAGGCCTTTTAGCCTGTGAGAAGATTGCTTTGACGGTTGTGAGAAAGCGTGCATGTGCGATTGTGTGTATCCGACCGCTCCCCACATCTAGTGGAGCAACAATTACAGCTTGTTTGGTTAGGAAGAGTTAGAACGCATGTGTCAACACTAAGCACCGCCCCTTGTTTGGCTCATTGTAGTTTCAGAAACCGTAACATTTCCAACTCTTGTCTATACAAAATCCAATACAAAAACATGTAGTTGGAACACGCAACAGAAGACTTCATGTTTCAACTACACATATTGCGTCCCTACTGTACCGTGTAGTATCAACTACACTGAACCAAATAGGCAGTTAGTGCAGATGAGTCGGACTCGTTACTCCTTCTTGTCCACCGTGGAATCGACTCCTCTGGACCCAAGGGCTAAGGGCCACTATTCCTTATCAGTTCCACAAACACAATGACGACTACTCGTGTAAATCACACCCCAAAATTACTTCCGCATCCCCCTCCCTCCTTTTCCCATTTTGTGTGGGGGACAATCAACATACCCTTCATTCCTCAGCACTCCCCATCCTCCCCTTTCCATACCCATGTTGCGTTTTTGGCCTATTAAAACCCGACTCAAAGAAGACAATCAACTACATGAATTTCACCTGGGTGAAATCGGTACAGGTTCTGCGATGAAACTCAACAAGATTTTTCGCTCGGGCAAATCGGTGCAGGCTGACTTGTTTTGGAACTTTCAGGTGTTTTTTGATCGTTTCCAAGAGTCCTATGGCCACAAGTTTTCTCCCTTATAAAATGTGGGGGGGGGGGGGGGGTGGCTCTAGGGTTATCACGAAATTGTCTATAATGGCTACATGAGAAGAGATTAAACTTGTGAGAGAGAAGAGAGGGAGAGAAGAAGAAAAAGAAAAAGGAAGGAAGAAGGTATAACAAAGTGCAGATCTTCTCCGGGTTTTTCGATGGGTCTGCGTCGGTGACTTCTCCAGTGCTTCTACTCTCGGTGGTGTTCAATATTCTCTTATATATCTCCCACCATGTTTGTTTTTCATCATGTGATTATTCTAAGATTGTTGAGGGTAGAGCAATGCCACCCATAGATGATTTATCGCAGGTGATTGTAATATCTGTTAGTGAAATTATATTTCTTGATTATCAGTATTTTTTTTTTGTTATGCTTTTGTGATCATCATCTTCTCTGTGCTGTGATCTCTTGAAAACCTTGATCTCGATCCCTTGCAGCGTTGCTCCCCCATAAGACTTGGTGGTCGGATTTGATCACCGAAGCCTTTGATCCCGACAAGTGGCATCATAACCTTTTGTTCGGTGCAAGGTCTCGATCAAGGTTGGTGGAGTGAAGATGATGTCAAACGGATTATCCATGACGTTCGACATAGAGAAGTTTTATGGTAAAATCAATTTTGGCTTGTGGCAAGTGTAAATCAAGGATACGTTGATTGAAGCCGAGCTACACAAGGCACTGAAGGGTGTGAAGCCGGTTGACATGAAGGATGCAGATTGGGACTAATATGATTTAAATACGGCTAGTGAAATTCAACTATATCTGGCAAAGAACGTCTTGGCACACATATGGTACGTGAAGATTCGGTAGCAAAACTTGAGGCAAGGATGAAGGAAGTCTACATGATGAAGTCACTCACGAACCATTTATACCTCAAGCCGAAGTTGTTTATGCTAGCTAGCTTCAGATAAAAGATCGTACATATATGAGTCTCAGTAACTTTAATCAAGTGATCTCAGACTTGTCTAATGTTATTGAAGACATAAAGGATGAAGACAATGTGTTATTTTTTCTAGGTTCATTTTCCTTGTCATTAGAGCATCTTGAGCTTGCTCAATGGAAAAATCACCATCAATTTCTAGGATGTTGCAGGTGTACTGTTTTCAAACGAGTTGTAGATGAAAGGGGTAAGTGCTAGTAATGAAAGGTTGTTGGCCAGGGAGTCGGTAAATTCACTTGAGACGTCGACTGTTTGATGGTTCTGTTCGGACAATTTGTGACGTTTGTCATGTTTCGGGTATGAGAACAAATCTACGTTCTCCTTTTTAAATTAGATTCTCTCTGGTATAGGACCATCGGTTTTGGTGGACTCATGAAGATCTTGGATGGCACTTATTAGATCTTGGAGGGACTTTGAAGTGGAGGCTTGTACATGGTCGTCGCGAGGGTAGCTTCGAATGCAGAAGGTTTAATAAAGGACAAGTCTGTAGGTGGAGCAATCTCAAGTGCCAGAAAAATGAAAAAGAAGTGGATCCCAATCAAGTTCAAAGCTAAATTGGACTTGGTCGATCATCGGTCTAGATTATCAGACACTCGACTGGGGTACGGGCACCAAATACAGGGTGCATAAGTGGCGACAAGAATGGTAATGAATTTTCATAGGTTCTCAGAAGAGGTAGCGATGATGACGGTATTGGGTTTTAAAAGGCCAAGGTGGAAATTGTTGGATTTTTTGGCCTATTAAAACCTAGGTCAATGAAGACGATCAACAAGAATTTACCTGGGCAAAATCAGTACAGGTTCTGTGATAGAACTCCACACAATTTTGTCAGGCCAATTGATACAAACTGACTTGCATGTTTTGGTCGCGACTTTTGGGATATTTTTCAAATGTTTCCAGGTATTCTATTGCCACAAGTTTCCTCCCTTATAAAAGGGGAGGTGTGTGGCTCTAGGGTTAACATGAAATCGTCTATGACGGCTTTGTGACAAAAGATAGAGCTTGTGAGAGAGAAGAGAGGGAGAGAAGATGATAAAGAAGAAGAAGATGAGGAGGAAGGAAGAAGGTATCAAGTGTGAAAGTTCTTCGGGTTTCTCGACGGGTCTACTTCAGCGGCTTCTCTAGTGCTTCTACTCTCGGTGGTGTTCGGTATTCTCTTGTGTATCTCCCGCCATATTTGTTTTCATCATGTGATTGTTTTGAGATTGTTGAGGGTGAGATACAGTGTGCGGGGTTCCGATAAACGGTGGCCCACCGCTAGTGATTGTAATCTATGTTAGTAAAATTCTATTTCTTGATTGCCGGTATATTTTCTTTTGATGAACTTGTGTAATCACCATCTTCTATAGTGTGATCTCCTGAAAACCTCGATCTCGATCCCTTGCAGCATCACTTTTGTGTAAGACACGGTGGTTGAATTTAATCGCCAAAGTCTTTGGACCCCAACAACCTCATCCCCACCGAACCTCTATACCTTATTGTTTCCCGGTCGGCACGTCTATCACTACCTCTCCTCTCCTTCTATCCTCTCCTTTCCCTCCTTCTTCCACTACTAAAGCCGCCACTACCTCTCCTCCTTCTTCCTCCCTTTCCCCTCCCTCCCTACCGTCGGAGTCGTCACCGCCTCTCTTCCTTCTCTTTGTCATCCTTGTCGTTGCCTTCCTTCCCCCCTTCTCCTCCTCCTCTTTTTCCATCGTTGGAGCCATTTCCTCTGAACAAGCATGCTGGGCGTAAGGAGGGAAAGGGGAGGCAACGACGTCTCCGACTATGGAAAAATGAGGAGGATGAGAAGGGGAAATGGGAGGGGAAGGTGTTGGCATCAGAGATGGGTGCCGAAGGTGCCGACATCGAAAGTGGGCAGTGGATGCGTCAGGGGTATGTATGCCGGTGAGGATTTGAAGGGGCATGTAGGTTTGGAGGGGATGGGGTATGGTGGATGAGGGGGGATATGGTAGGCTAGGAAGGAAGAATAAGGTATGAGATAGTACGTGTAGGTATTCTCTGTTGGAATTAAATCCTATTATCAGAGTCACAGTAAAAGTAAAAGATAGATCCGAGGATCTCATGTTGTATGTTTCATTACAATCTATCTTTTAAACAATCTACATGACAATCTATGATAAAAAGTGGACACCCTAGAGATATACTACGATCGATCTGCGGAAAGCATACATGCATCTAGTTAGATGTTTAGAATCATCATACCTTATGGATCTTTGATCAGAAGAGAATGAAACGATGGTTGATAATGAATTGCACAAAAATCTAGAGGGATGTTATCGGATAGCACCATGTCCTTTGCGAAGGAAGTAACCTATGATGTTCTATCTCTGAGTGCAAGGACGATGCACCGACAACGGATGGCATGTAGCGAAGACGATGACGCTCCAAAGCCTTATCTTCTTTTTCTCTCTTCTTCTTCCTTCTCCTTCCTTTCCTCATTTCTTCATATTTCTTCTTCCTCTTCTTCTTGGACGAAACTACAAAGGGAGAGAAGTAGGTAGGGGGGCCAGATTTTCAAGGAAGTGAGAGAGTTTAGGGTCGACCTCTCCCCCCCATTTCCTCTTATAGGGCCGGCCTTCTACTTGTTTACACAAGCTAGGGCCGGCCCCCTAAGGATAGGGATGAGGGGGTCGAGGCGGTTTTTCGGGCTTCTCTTTATCTTCCATGAAGCTTGGATAAAAATGCATGCCCACATGAAAAGGGGAGCACTATAAGAGAGACGAGTGAGGTGCGCTACTTGGAATTGAATTCCGTCAGTGCCTATGAGCTCCTGGAATTATTACGCTTATTTTAATATCCATATTCAATATGTTCTGAGTTATATTTTAGTATTTATCAAAATACTCCTATGGCCCCTTAACACATGTGAATTAGGTTCTTAGGCTTCGGGTTTGCGCTCCATCATGCTTATTCGCATCCAACGTGTCCAACTAGGTTGGGAAACAATTCCTATACACAACGACAAGGTAGAGCCTTCAGGGTTCAAGATCTCTAGCTCCAATCGGATCCCTGATTAACTATTTCGGTGACACACCAAAAGTTTCTCTAATCAGCCCTAATCCGATTAACCCACGTAGCTACCCAAAGAGCGACGCGAGTTGAACTATAGTGATTTTAAACTTATGTTACTTCATTATAACCCTATTTTCTACTATACTATGATAATCTTTAGTTCCTCCTATTACTGGTGTCATGATTCGACTCGGGGCGGTGGGGGCATTGTCAGAACTTGATCGATCATCTGACTAGGATTTGATGACTTATCATCTATAACACCACACACCTTTCGATGCTATGCCTAGCATCTGGAATATTATCAGTTATACTAACAACCACCAGGCCTGGATTAATTGTGTGGACAGATTGACTCATCAAAATGCATCCACCCAATATTGGACGTCAGATAACCTGTAGGGATTGCATGCCACTCTAGCGCCAGTCGGGTAACCCAATATACCATGGTATTGGACTATGGAAGGTCCGCACATGTCGGTTCATCAAAGCACCACACAACCAGTTGGCTCACCATATATGATCCCTTAGGGTTTAGGATATATTACATATAGTAGTAAGACAGTTCATGTACCAGTGTCTGAATCACTGATCTGTGCACCATCTTGGTTCCTGTTTAACACAATCATCGTGCTTGGTCAGTTGAATGGGAATCCCACATTCCCGTGGTGGAGACTTCACCACATCCTTTACTTGCCAACAGCTTATTCTCGGTGAAGTGATCAACATCACCAAAGTTGTGAACTAATTCTAAGTCTACACAAAACCGGTCCACTGGGTCTCCCAAGCATGAACCCACCATGCACCTCAGTGGCCTACTGTGTTTCCTAGAGTCCTTTATTATATATGAATTATCATACACCAAAGTAGTATTTTGATTAAAGCAATAACCAAAGTCATCTTTATTAATGTTAAATACATAAAATCTATGCTTAGGACACACGAGCTACAATATTCTCGCCATCATAAAAAAAGGAAAATGGTTTCCCATGGAAAGCAGGGTATAATATTATTTTTGGGGTGTGAAGAAAATCTCCCAATAAAAAAGCCCTTCCAAGTTGAGTGCAATATAGAGGTTCGACTCATCTCCGTACGTAATTGTAACTCAACTAACTGTGAGGAGCCATTTGATGCACTTACCTCACCTCACAGAGGAGCTGAATGTAGTTCACTTTTAGGGATGAGTGCGCCTGATGGCTCCTGAAGCTACAATTATGGGAGAGGATCGAGTCGAACTCCTAATACTGTTTAGAAATAGAGATATTCGTGATTCAGCAACCAATTTGGGTTCGGGTCCCCAATACTTGACCTGTTTAGGGCAAGATCTTCTTGGTCTATTTTGGATCTATAACGGTCAATCACGAGGATATGACTGTCTTCCTTTTATGCTAATATTACTTATCCACTGCTGTCTGTGTGGAAAAAAGGGTTAATTGATGATAAATCCTTGATAGAACAAACTGTGTACATTATGCCTAAGCTATCGAGAAATTACGAATAATGTTAGATCTCTGATTTTCTTCAGAAATCCGAAACTACCCTCTGGCCTCTCCTTCTCCCATCTCTCTCGAGCACGAGCAACAAGGTGGCTAAGGCGGGGCACGATCAGCGGTGGCCGAGACGGGCACGATGAATAAAGGTGACAGTGGGGGGCCATGAGTTGCAGCTGTTGCCACCGCCTTCCTACACTACAAGAAAGAGGGTCTTTACCGACGGACATTTTGATCACCGTCGGTAATAATACACTTTTTACCGACTGTGACAATAATATCCGTCGGTATTATAACTTCAATTTTTTAAATTTTTTTTGCACATTTATTACCGACGGTCCAATATTATTCGTCGGTAACATTATTTATACCGACGGTACATATATGTACCGTCGGTAATATACTTTATCTCGACTGCTACATAAATACCGTCGGTAAAATGTCACGACGGAACTCAGGGTAAAAACCAAGCCTCTGGGAAAAAATGGAACCCTGAGTTTCGTCGGAGATTATTACCGACGGTATTTATATTTCCGTCGGCATAAATAATTATACCGACGGAGATTATATGGCCATCGGTACGACACCGACGGTAATTAAATATCCGTCAGTAAAATTGTCCCGACGAAACTCAGGGTGAAAACCGAGCCTCTGGGAAAAAATGGAACACTGAGTTTCGTTGACGGTTTTTACCGACGGCCTTTATATTTCCGTCGGTAGAACTAATTATACCGACAGAAATTATATGTCCGTCGGTACGATACCGACGGTAATTAAATATCCGTCGGTAAAAGTGTCCCGACGAAACTCAGGGTGAAAACCCGAGCCTCTGGAAAAAATGGAACCTGAGTTTCGTCGCTGATTTTTACCGACGGATATTATTATACCGTCGGTATAAAGTAATTATACCGACGGAAATTATAGTTCCGTCGGTAAACACTCCTAAATTTAACACCACAGCCTGCACCCTTTTCTTTTTGTGTTTCGACTCCGGCGCGCGCCCCTCTCTCAATCTCTCTCTCTCTCACCGACCCGACCCCCCGGCGACCCCGTCCCCCTCCGGCACCCCCGCGATCCCCTCCGGCCACCCATCCCCCTCCCGACCTCCGCCCCTCCCCGGCCTCCCGGCCCTCTCTCTCTCTCCCCGGCCTCCTCCCCCCCCTCCCCGGCCTCCCTAGCCTTCCCTCTCTCTCTCTCTCTCTCTCTCTCTCTCTCTCTCTCTCTCTCTCTCTCTCTCTCTCTCTCTACTTCCTCCCCTCACCTGTCTCTCTCTCTCTCGATCTAAACCCCCCCTCCGGCCGGCCACCCATCCCCTCCCTTGCACCTCCGGCCATCCCTCCGCTTTCTCGCGCCACCGACTGCGACACCCATCCTTCTCCTTCTCGAGGCCTGCCGACCATCGCTGGTGAGCTCCTCCTCCTCCTCCCTTTCCCCCTTCGGTTAATTTGTGGTAATATATTGTGGTAATTTTTATTTAGGTAAAATCACAGGAATTAAATATAGTGTGGTATTGTGGTAATATATTGTGGTAATTTAGTTAGGTAATATATTGTGGTAATTTTTATTAGGTAATTTATTGTGGTAATTTTTATCTTGTGGTAATATATTGTGATTTACAACAATACCATAATTTGTGGTAATATATTTGTGGTAATATATTGTGGTTAATTCCCTCATTTGGTAATTTTTACACTGTTTTAAAACTCGCCGAGTCGACTCGAAACTCGGCCGAGTCGACTCGACTCGGCTGAGTTTCGATCCGACTCGGTCCAAAACTCGAGTTTCGATCCGACTCGAGTTTTGTCGGGTTTTAGTCGAGTTGTCGTGTCTACTCGACTCATTAAGGTTTCGAGTCGAGTCGAGTTTTCGTGTTTTAAAACATTGATTTTTATCCTATCAAAACTAAATTGAATGGGGGAATGGGGGGCAAAATGTAGTTTTTAGACTAGGGTGAGCGTCGGTTTTGTCGGTCGGTTTCGGTGTGGGTTTTGTCGGTTATATTTTTTTCGGTTTACGAAAAATCAAAACCGAAACCGAAACCGAAACCGATAATTCGAACTTGGAATTATTCCGTATTTCGGACTTGCGAGCGGGTTCTAATTGGATATTTGACCAATTTACGCTCCGATTCACCGATTTAGAGTCTAAGTGTTGGATAATCATAACTTAACGTGTTTCGGATATGAAATAGGTTTGGATTCGATCCGATCGTCATCGGATCGGCATCCGATAATTCGAACTTGGAATTATATTCCGTATTTCGGATTTGCGAGTGGGTTCTAATTGGATATTTGACCAATTTACGATCCGATTAACCGATTTAGAGTCTAACTGTTTCATATTGTTTCATATTGCGAGCGGGTTTATATTGTTTCATATTGTTTCATATGTAAATCATACTGTTTCATATGTAAATCAAACTGTTTCATATGTAAATCTTACTGTTTCATATGTAAATTAAATTGTTTCAGATGGCATCACGGTCATATGTTCATAGAGGCAGAGGCAGGGGTGGGGTAGCTCGGAGCGCTCCGGCTGCCACCCCAGGGTCCAAGGCTGAGCCGTCCGGATCTGGTAGTGCTGTTCCTCTCTCCACACCAGCTCCTGCTGTGGTCGCAGCCTCCGGAGCTTCGAGCAGTGCTCCGCACTCGGCTACAGCGTCTACGCCCACAGGTAATTTTTAGATCTAAAGTTTTATACATGTTGTAAATACTTCTTCAGTACTGATGTATATTTTATTTGCAGGGTCGACCAGGCACGTAGGCGACCGGGGCGTGACGACGGCCCGGCGCTTGTCGGCCTTACGCGAGCCGTTGTCCCTACAGTGGAGCGGCAGGACCTTTGTGGGCGAGCACGCTTCTGACGCCGCCACGTGGGTCGGCATGATAGTACGGGAGGAGAGGAATGCCCCGATTGTGGGGTTAAGGGGGTGGAAGAACATTGATGCATCCTATAAGGAGAGGATGTATCAGTAGTTTTTGGTACGTTAGTTTCATTAAAGCATTTTAGAATAATATTGTACTTCTTTATAATTTGATTTGATAAAATGACTTGTTTCTAAATTGATTTTACAGGAGAAATTTAAATGGGAGAACATAGAAACCGGCACCCATCGGGAGGACTTGTGGAAGACGATGCGTGAGCGGTACAGGGATTACCGTCACGAGCTCTACCAGCTCTACGGTTACTTGGTCGGCCAGCCGGCTGAGGAGGTACAGGCTGCGGCCGGGACGAAAGACGCGCCACCGCTACACATTCTACAGTTTTTGGTCGCTCACTGGGCCACCCCTAGCTTTCAGGTATAATTATAATTTTGTTGATTCGTACTTGTTTTAATGTTATACTAAAAATTTGTATTGATGTTTCAAAATTTAATCGATTGCACAGAATAAATCTGCTATAGGCAAGCAGAATAGAAGTGCCTCGACGACACCTGCTCCAGTGAAGGGGAGGACCTCCATGCCCCAGCTTGCCCAGCAGCTGGTAAATGATACAAACATTGTTATTATTTAAAGCTCTATACATGTTATATTAACTCATCTATTTATTTTATATGTCCAACAGACACAGTCCTTGGGCCACGAGCCTAATAGGATTGACCTTTTTGAGGCCTCTAGGAGGCGGCGTATCGATGGGGCATTTCTGGACGATAGGGTTGCCTCGCAAGTGGTAAGTAATTAAATTACTGTTAATATATTCTTATACATATGCCATAATATATCATTTAATATCATTGGTTGTTTTTATATAGGAGAGGATGCGACTTCTGGTGACCCCGTCGGGCGAGGCCGGCTCCTCCTCCAGCTCAGTATCTGTCGACTCAGCGATGGATACTGTGCTGAGACCTGCCACGCGCGGCCGTGTCCTCTGTACGGGCCTTGGAGTCACGCCCTCCTCCTACTTTGGACGAGAGGGTATGCGCTCGAGGGCACGGGACACCCAGACCGGTGCTATCACTCAGCTACAGTCTGCGCTAGACGCGGAGCGAGAGCAGAGGCAGGCCCTCGAGCAGAGGATTGAGGCGGAGCGAGAGCAGAGGCAGCCCCTCGAGCAGAGGGTTGAGGCGGAGAAGAAGGCCCTCGATGAGGAAAGAGAAGCTCGCAGGGAACTAGAGCGTCGGCTTAATGACTTCATAAGCCGGTCTAGCGGTGGCTCATGATCAGGTACTTACTAATCTTTATAATATTAGTAAAAAATATGAATCTTACTAATTTGAGTTTAGATCATATTATCACACTTATGATTTTCCAAACTAAGATTCTAAATCGGTGAATCGAAGCGTAAATTCTTCAAATATCCAATTAGAACCCGCTCGCAAGTCCGAAATACGGAATAATTCCAACTTCGAATTATCGGATGCCGATCCGATGACGATCGGATCGAATCCAAACCTATTTCATATCTGAAACACGCTAAGTTATGATTTTCCAACACTTAGACTCTAAATCGGTGAATCGGAGCGTAAATTGGTCAAATATCCAATTAGAACCCGCTCGCAAGTCCGAAATACGGAATAATTCCAAGTTTGAATTATCGGATGCCGATCCGATGACGATCCGATTGAATCCAAACCTATTTCATATCTGAAACACGCTAACTTATGATTTTCCAACACTTAGACTCTAAATCGGTGAATCGAAGCGTAAATTGGTCAAATATCCAATTAGAACCCGCTCGCAAGTCCGAAATACGGAATAATTCCAACTTCGAATTATCGGATGCCGATCCGATGACGATCGGATCGAATCCAAACCTATTTCATATCCGAAACACGCTAAGTTATGATTTTCCAACACTTAGACTCTAAATCGGTGAATCGGAGCGTAAATTGGTCAAATATCCAATTAGAACCCGCTCGCAAGTCCGAAATACGAAATAATTCCAAGTTCGAATTATCGGATGCCGATCCGATGATGATCCGATCGAATCCAAACCTAGCTATTTCATATCCGAAACACGCTAAGTTATGATTTTCCAACACTTAGACTCTAAATCGGTGAATCGAATCGTAAATTGGTCAAATATCCAATTAGAACCCGCTCGCAAGTCCGAAATACGGAATAATTCCAAGTTCGAATTATCGGATGCCAATCCGATGACGATCCGATTGAATCCAAACCTATTTCATATCCGAAACACGCTAACATATGATTTTCTAACACTTAGACTCTAAATCGGTGAATCGGAGCGTAAATTGGTCAAATATCCAATTAGAACCCGCTCGTAAGTCCGAAATATGGAATAATTCCAACTTCGAATTATCGGATGCCGATCCGATGACGATCGGATCGAATCCAAACCTATTTCATATTTGAAACACGCTAAGTTATGATTTTCCAACATTTAGATTCTAAATCGGTGAATCAGAGCGTAAATTGGTCAAATATCCAATTAGAACCCGCTCGCAAGTCCGAAATACGGAATAATTCCAACTTCGAATTATCGGATGCCGATCCGATGACGATCGGATCGAATCCAAACCTAGCTATTTCATATCCGAAACACGCTAACTTATGATTTTCCAACACTTAGACTCTAAATCGGTGAATCGGAGCGTAAATTGGTCAAATATCCAATTAGAACCCGCTCGCAAGTCCGAAATACGGAATAATTCCAACTTCGAATTATCGGATGCCGATCCGATGACGACCGGATCGAATCCAAACCTATTTCATATCCGAAACACGCTAAGTTATGATTTTCCAACACTTAGACTCTAAATCGGTGAATCGGAGCGTAAATTGGTCAAATATCCAATTAGAACCCGCTCGCAAGTCCAAAATACGGAATAATTCCAAGTTCGAATTATCGGATGCCGATCCGATGACGATCGGATCGAATCCAAACCTATTTCATATCCGAAACACGCTAAGTTATGATTTTCCAACACTTAGACTCTAAATCGGTGAATCGGAGCGTAAATTGGTAAAATATCCAATTAGAACCCGCTCGCAAGTCCGAAATACGGAATAATTCTAAGTTCGAATTATCGGATGCCGATCCGATAACGATCCGATCGAATCCAAACCTAGCTATTTCATTTCCGAAACACGCTAAGTTATGATTTTCCAACACTTAGACTCTAAATCGGTGAATCGAATCGTAAATTGGTCAAATATCCAATTAGAACCCGCTCGCAAGTCCGAAATACAGAATAATTCCAACTTTGAATTATCGGATGCCGATCCGATGACGATCGGATCGAATCCAAACCTATTTCATATCCGAAACACGCTAAGTTATGATTTTCCAACACTTAGACTCTAAATCGGTGAATCAGAGCGTAAATTGGTCAAATATCCAATTAGAATTTGCTCGCAAGTCCGAAATACGGAATAATTCCAAGTTCGAATTATCGGATGCCGATCCGATGACGATCCGATCGAATCCAAACCTAGCTATTTCATATCCGAAACACGCTAACTTATGATTTTCCAACACTTAGACTCTAAATCGGTGAATCGAATCGTAAATTGGTCAAATATCCAATTAGAACCCGCTCGCAAGTCCGAAATACGGAATAATTCCAACTTCGAATTATCGGATGCCGATCCGATGACGATCGGATCGAATCCAAACCTATTTCATATCTGAAACACGTTAAGTTATGATTTTCCAACACTTAGATTCTAAATCGGTGAATCAGAGCGTAAATTGGTCAAATATCCAATTAGAACCCGCTCGCAAGTCCGAAATACGGAATAATTCCAACTTCGAATTATCGGATGCCGATCCGATGACGATCGGATCGAATCCAAACCTAGCTATTTCATATCCGAAACACGCTAACTTATGATTTTCCAACACTTAGACTCTAAATCGGTGAATCGAATCGTAAATTGGTCAAATATCCAATTAGAACCCGCTCGCAAGTCCGAAATACGAAATAATTCTAAGTTCGAATTATCGGATGCCGATCCGATGACGATCGGATCGAATCTAAACCTATTTCATATCCAAAACACGCTAAGTTATGATTTTCCAACACTTAGACTCTAAATCGGTGAATCAGAGCGTAAATTGGTCAAATATCCAATTAGAACCCGCTCGCAAGTCCGAAATACGGAATAATTCCAACTTGGAATTATCGGATGCCGATCCGATGACGATCGGATCGAATCCAAACCTATTTCATATCCGAAACACGCTAACTTATGATTTTCCAACACTTAGACTCTAAATCGGTGAATCGGAGCATAAATTGGTCAAATATCCAATTAGAACCCGCTCGCAAGTCCGAAATACGGAATAATTCCAACTTTGAATTATCGGATGCCGATCCGATGACGATCGGATCAAATCCAAACCTAGCTATTTCATATCCGAAACACGCTACGTTATGATTTTCCAACACTTAGACTCTAAATCGGTGAATCGAATCGTAAATTGGTCAAATATCCAATTAGAACCCGCTCGCAAGTCCGAAATACGGAATAATTCCAACTTCGAATTATCGGATGCCGATCCGATGACGATCGGATCGAATCCAAACCTATTTCATATCCGAAACACGCTAAGTTATGATTTTCCAACGCTTAGACTCTAAATCGGTGAATCGGAGCGTAAATTGGTCAAATATCCAATTAGAATTTGCTCGCAAGTCCGAAATACGGAATAATTCCAAGTTCGAATTATCGGATGCCGATCCGATGACGATCCGATCGAATCCAAACCTAGCTATTTCATATCCGAAACACGCTAACTTATGATTTTCCAACGCTTAGACTCTAAATCGGTGAATCGAATCGTAAATTGGTCAAATATCCAATTAGAACCCGCTCGCAAGTCCGAAATACGGAATAATTCCAACTTCGAATTATCGGATGCCAATCCGATGACGATCGGATCGAGTCCAAACCTATTTCATATCCGAAACACGCTAAGTTATGATTTTCCAACACTTAGATTCTAAATCGGTGAATCAGAGCGTAAATTGGTCAAATATCCAATTAGAACCCGCTCGCAAGTCCGAAATACGGAATAATTCCAATTTTGAATTATCGGATGCCGATCCGATGACGATCGGATCGAATCAAAACCTAGCTATTTCATATCCGAAACACGCTAACTTATGATTTTCCAACACTTAGACTCTAAATCGGTGAATCGAATCGTAAATTGGTCAAATATCCAATTAGAACCCGCTCGCAAGCCCGAAATACGGAATAATTCCAAGTTCGAATTATCGGATGCCGATCCGATGACGATCGGATCGAATCCAAACCTATTTCATATCCGAAACACTCTAAGTTATGATTTTCCAACACTTAGACTCTAAATCGGTGAATCGGAGCGTAAATTGGTCAAATATCCAATTAGAACCCGCTCGCAAGTCCGAAATACGGAATAATTCCAACTTGGAATTATCGGATGCCGATCCGATGACGATCGGATCGAATCCAAACCTATTTCATATCCGAAACACGCTAAGTTATGATTTTCCAACACTTAGACTCTAAATCGGTGAATCGGAGCGTAAATTGGTCAAATATCCAATTAGAACCCGCTCGCAAGTCCGAAATACGGAATAATTCCAACTTCGAATTATCGGATGCCGATCCGATGACGATCGGATCAAATCCAAACGTATTTCATATCCGAAACACGCTAAGTTATGATTTTCCAACACTTAGACACTAAATCGGTGAATCGGAGCGTAAATTGGTCAAATATCCACTTAGAACCCGCTCGCAAGTCCGAAATACGGAATAATTCCAACTTCGAATTATCGGATGCCGATCCGATCGAATCCAAACCTATTTCAAAACCGAAACACGCTAACTTATCATTTTTTAACGCTTAGACTCAGTTATAGATATAAACCATTTTTTTAACAAATACATGTTAATTGCAGGAGCAAGGTGGCGTCAGGGGATCGATGAGAGCACCAGCATTGGTGGTGGGCGGGCGTGGTTGAGATAGGGCGGTGTCAGGGGATCGATGAGAGCACCAGCGTTGGTGGCGGGCGGGGGTGGTTGAGATAGGGCATGTATCATCTCTCAGTTCTGGATTGTGTAAATATTATTTTGTAATATGTGGTTATTTTTTGTTCTTGTCTATAATTGTCGGCCGGGTACTGTGGTAATATTTGATAATTTGCTGTAATTTTTTATCAATTTCGGTAATATTTTAAAATTTGCGGTAATATTTTATAAATTGTAGTAATATTTGATAAATTGTGGTAATATATTGTGGTATTGTTGTAAATCACAGGAATTAAATAACATTATTTAGGTAAATTTATTAAAAAAAAAACATACTTATTACCGACGGAAATTAATTATTCCGTCGGTAATAATGTTTTTATTTTTTAAAATTATAAATAATTTGCCGACGGCATATAATATTCGTCGGTAATATATTTATTATTACCGACGAGTAATATATATATGCGTCGGTAATATATATAGTATTACCGACGGATATATAATATCTGTCGGTAATATATATATTATCACCGACGGGCAATATATATATGCGTCGGTAATATATATAGTATTACCGACAGTACAACCCTATCCGTCGGTAAAATGCTTATATATTACCGACGTATGATTTAGTTTCGTCGGTACAAATATATTATATTAATTTTTAATTGATTAAATATTACCGATGGCTTTAATATTACCGTCGGTATTAATTATTATTACCGACGGTAATATTTGGTCTGTCGTGTTGTTTTCCCCGACGCCTTTTTTTCCGACAGCCAGCGACGGAAATATCTTCCGTCGCTATAGAACATTACCGACGGAATGTTAATATTACCGACGGATATTGTCCGTCGGTAATAACTGTTTTTTTTTGTAGTGCTAGCTGGCGGCGACGAACAACAGAGACGAGATGCTAGCGGGATATATTAGGTTTGATTCGGATTAGGTTTAGGTTTAGGATTAGGTCTAGGGTTCATCCCATGGCCTATAGATCTTAGGTTTAGGGTTAGATTTATGTTCGGTTCGGAGACGGCGAGCAGCGGAAGCGAGAAGATCCGGAGGCGGAGATTCGATCGGTTGGGTTCGGTTAGAACGATTGGCATTTTGTTAAAAATTTAAATTATTATGGAGGGATTTTTGTCCACATGATTTGTTTGTCTTTCCATTTAACGGGTCGGGGACTGCTCACCAACTCCCCCCCCCCCCCCCCCACAAAGAAAAAAAAATCAAGAATGGATGGATGAGATCTTGGCATCTTGCACTATACTAGTACAGCATATATGAATGTTGTACCAGAGAACTCGAGCCTGCACCGATTTACTTATATCAAGTTTTTATGTGACAATTTCAAAGGCCAGTTGGACGCTCATGATTAGATCCAATGAACAACACACTAAAAAAAAATTGATCACAATCGGCGACCTAATTTGGTAATTTATGCTCTGCGACGCATCTGTTGGCCACAAAAAGATCCATCGAAAAGCCCCATAGGCCCATATTTGGCATGGCCGCTGCCTAGGGGTGGCAGTGGGTCGTGTCGGTTCGGGTCGTGTCCAAAACCCCTAGACCTGGATCCGACCCGTTTAACTAATCGTGTCTAAATCCTAAACTCGTGCCCGACCCGTTTATAAACGGATAGACCCGATAAGACCCGTTTACCACATGGGTTTATTCAGTTGACCCGATCCAACTCGACCCGACCTAACCCGATAGACCTGCTGATACTATATATTACAATATCAGATTGTGGGTAGACCCGACACGACCTGTTGAATATTAAACGGGTATTGCTGGGTCTACCGTGTCCAGACCCTAAACCCAGACCCGACCCGTTTATTAAACGGGTCATCATGTTGACCCGTTTACGACTCGAACCCGTTTAGCCCTGACCCAGACCCGCTAACTTCATGTTCGGTCTGCCGTGTCGGGTCCGAAATTGCCAGCCCTACCGTTGCCCCCTTTTGCAGTGGCCCAAATTCCCCAACAAATTTGATTTTCAAATATTAAAAAAAAAAAACTATGTTAGCTCACTACAACAGAAAAGCCTATAAGCGGCCGGATATTCGGTGGCCAAATCCCATCCGTCGGAAACAAAAATCATAATCGGCGGTCCATTCTTGATGTCGAAAAAAAAGGACCTAATACGGCGGTCCATTCTTGGTGCCGAAAAAAAAGACCTAATGTGGTAGCCCGCCGGAAAAGAAAAGCCTGATGCAGCGGATAGTATGGCTGCCGAAATAGGAGAGTAATGGAGGGCAGGTTGGCTATGGGTAAGTATTGGGCGTTCAGACTAATGCGGCGGACCGCTGGAATAGATAGACCTCGTGTGACAACTGGCATGGCCGCAGCAAATAGGAATGTAATGGATGTGATTGGCACAAAAAAAAACATTAGTATTTTAAATATAATAAATATATAGATTCCAAATACCAAACATAAATACTTTGTAGGTGAGTTGATTTGAGGTGCTGCTTTTACTTCTTTCGACCAGGGATCGAATCTGAATACCTCTACATGTGTAAAGAATAGCATGCGCGGGTAAAGGGGCCTAGATCGAGTCAAGCCAGTTGTGCATGCAAAAACTTTTTTTTTATATAAAACATACATAATCGGCAGCCATTCTAGTTCCCCGCTAAAGCATGAACCAAATGCGGCAGAGATGGTCACGAAAATCCTTTTGCGACGAGCGTTTATACGGCCATCAAAAGTGGCGGCCAGTTCGTCAGAAAAATATTTATCCGGACTAATTTAGCCGCCTAAAAAGATAGGATCTGTTGTAGTGGCTTGACCTGAGCCAGACCTGACCCCTGGGCCTGGCTCGACCCGCCAGAGAATAGTTTTAATTTTGGGGTTATTAGTCTAAGGCCCTTCTAACTAACCCTGTATTTACCTTGTGTCTATTGCATTTTGAGTTATGTCTATCCGACAGTCCGTTTTTTTAATGTTCATTTTATCGCTCAATTATTTTATTTATTTGTTTTGCTGGGCTTTATCCCTGAGTATTCGGCAAGTTAGAGTACGTAACAATTCAATAATAGTGCATGTACAATGACTGCTACAACGATTTCACTTTAGCAGCTCAGTGATTTCACTTTTTTTTTATATAAAACATACATAATCGGCAGCCATTCTAGTTCCCCGCTAAAGCATGAACCAAATGCGGCAGAGATGGTCACGAAAATCCTTTTGCGACGAGCGTTTATACGGCCATCAAATGTGGCGGCCAGTTCGTTGGAAAAATATTTATCCGAACTAATTTAGCCGTCTAAAAAGATAGGATCTGTTGTAGTGGCTTGACCTGAGCCAGACCTGACCCCTGGGCCTGGCTCGACCCGCCAGAGAATAGTTTTAATTTTGGGGTTATTAGTCTAAGGCTCTTCTAACTAACCCTGTATTTACCTTGTGTCTATTGCATTTTGAGTTATGTCTATCCGACAGTCCGTTTTTTTAATGTTCATTTTATCGCTCAATTATTTTATTTATTTGTTTTGCTGGGCTTTATCCCTGAGTATTCGGCAAGTTAGAGTACGTAACAATTCGATAATAGTGCATGTACAATGACTGCTACAATGATTTCACTTTAGCAGCTCAATGATTTCACTATACAAAGTATCAATTTTCATGTGGGAGTGAATTTACTGTAGCTTCAATGAAATTACTACAACAACCTAATTGTACATTACTCTGTTGCCCAGATTGATACTCCAAAATGCTACAATAATTTCACTGTAGAAGTAACAATTCAGTTGAAAGTGATTTTATTGTTATTACAGCCGAATTGATATTCATAACCGAATTGGTGCTGTACTATAGTGAGAATGATATTTTTGTCATTTGTAGGGGGTTGAAAAGTCAACACCGGAGGTTGGGGGATTTGATGTAAACCATATCTTTTTAGGAGGGACTGGAGCTCAAATGATCTTATTGTCGGTACAGCTCAAAATTAAGTATCTCCCGGCCAAAAAGGCCTGGCGCTAGACTATGTATGCGTGTGTGGTGTTCTAAGAGAGAAATATGGAGAGAAGGATGTGGGGTTTAGACAAACGGTGAACCACTATTTGGTTGTAATTAATCTCTTGATGAGTGATAATCTATATCCTTGATTGTGGGTATTTATATTGTTTGTTCTATTGGGTGTGGGTGCATTGAATTCTGTGTCGAAGTTTGAGCATTTGATCTTTGACCACCATCCTTATGTAAGTGCCCAGGATAATTGCTATTAGGAGATATCACTTATGCAACACTTAGTTATGATCGATCGTCTAAGAGCATCTCCAACCATGGCCTTCATTTTTCCATTGCCAAATAAAAATATTCCAAAATGAAGGCTCTCTATTTTGGTTAGCCTCCAACCATGACCTCTATTTATGAAAATAAAAATATTTAATAATTTAAAATAATTTTAAAAATATTAGATATTAATTAGTCTCTTTTTGAATGTCTCGATCATAAGAGCATTCCAACGATGCCAAATTTGCTAAAAATGGATTAGTAAATTAATAAATACACTTAGTTAAAATATTAATGTATAAATTTTATAAAGGATATATTCGTTATTATATTTAATACATATAGGGTTTTGGAGGGTCATTTTGCTATTAGCGTAAAGTACAACGGAATAGCAGCCCCTGCTTTTTTGCTTCGGAATCCCTGTATTTTTGCCGGCCAAAACACCTCCTGCATTTATGCAGGAGGGAATAGCATGTGGTTGGAGTCCCCCATCCGCCATATATGGCGATATGATGAACGGTTGGAGATGCTCTAAGAGGGAAACAATGGGGTTAAGTGCTGGGATACAACCGTAACCGCTAAGAGCAACATTTATGGATACCATGCCTGAGTTGTATGGGTTTGCAACTGGCCTGAGCCGGTTAAGTGTTGGTAGCTACTCCGCCTTGGATCCGAGTTAGGATTTGTGGGACCCGAACATGCACAAATAGTTGTTTGAGTTCGAGTTGGCACGAGCTATGGCAAGGCTCATTGATCGGAGGTGTCTGGTAGAGGAAAAAGCTGGAGGAGAAGGAGATTTAGATCGGGTTATCAGTCTCCATCGTTCCAATCTCTTGATGGAAACTTGTGACAATACACAACTGATTAATTTGAAGAAGAAGAAAAAATAACAAGTTTCACACTCTTTGATTTCGAGAGAGAGAGAGAGAGAGAGAGAGAGAGAGAGAGAGAGAGAGAGAGAGAGAGAGAGAGAGAGAGAGATATTGCCGTGGACATACCAAAGAAAGGCAGTGCGTGCGAGAGAGAGAGAGAGAGAGATTGCCGTGGACATACCAAAGAAAGGCAGTGCGTGCACACAAAACACATAAATAGGCACACCCACGCAAATAGAGAGGAGATGGTTGGGGCAATACACATACCAAAGGAGGGGGTGTAGCTATCAATTCCTTGTGTATAATAACAGATGGTCCTGCTTCCAGTAGAAGCTTGCTTGTGCATGTGTTTTATATCTATTCTGGCTGATATTTTAATTGGAATCCATCAAGTACTGTCCTGCTCATTTGCCTTGAGTCTTAAGCAACCTGTTGGATTCACCCTCCCCCTCTCTCTCTCTCTCTCTCTCTCTCTCTCTCTCTCTCTCTCTCTTCTGCAATCCACTCCCCCCCCTCCCCCTCAGGCCAAAAAGAATCATCATTTCAGCACACCATCTCAAAACCCATGTGAGTTCTTATCATCTTCTCCTTACTTTTTTTTTTCTTTCTTGCAAATCCATTATTAGAAAACCCAAGAAAAAGAAAAAAAAAATCCTACTGTTATTCCATCATTTCATGCAAGAAAGATGGATCCAATTCCTACTTTTATCATCAAAAATTACAAATTTTCTTTTTAATCCCTTCTCGCAAAAATAGATTTCACTACACTGGCTTTACGATTTGAGGAGCCTCACCATGACCGATGCAACTGAATTCTTGGCTTAGAGAGCTGGAATCTGGGGGGGCTACCCTTCTCTTTTGGTCTAAATCCCATGCACCAGGTGTTAGTACTTTTCCTTAATTAGTATTCGGTTTTGTGTTCTTTTGAATGTGTGCTTCAGTAACAGCTGTGAAGGCCGTTTCCTCCTTTTGCTTTACTAGCCAAACCCTAAAAAAAAAACCCAAAGCAGGAGAGAGATATGTAGTCTCTCTCTCTCTCTCTCTCTCTCTCTCTCTCTCTCTCTCTCTCCTCTCTCTCTCTCTCTCTCTCTCTCTCTCTCTCTCTCTAACCGCCTAGATGCAGCTTGATTTAGGATAGGCTTAAAGATGTTTTGTGTGTGTATGTGTGTGTTTTTTAGCACCTTTTCCTTTTCCTCATGGGTTTCAGTTAAAGTGGAAGGAATTGTGTTGTTTTTTTTAATGATTAAAGCATGTTTTATAGCTCAATCCTACACTCTCAGTTTCTTCTTTTTTTCCTCCTCCTCTCTCGATCTCTTATTCCGGTGTCCCTCATCTCCGCCTCTGCCTCCTCCTCCTCCTCCTCCTCCTCCTCCTCCTCCTCTCTTTCTCCTTCCAAGTGTTCTTCTGAGGGCCTCGTTCATCCCTCCATCGTCAATGAATTAATACTTGTTTTGTTCGATCTTTATCGCGCGTGAATTCTGCCGTCAGATGTTTTTTCTCCATGAATCCTTATCCTTAATTGGTGGTAATTCCATTGCTTCACAAGGACTAGGTTTTGAGAACAGGTAGATAGATTGATGATCGTCTCACCACAACCAAATCTGTATTTCCAGCGGAATTGGACGTTAGACGTGATCGATGGAGAACCCGGCCTTCATTGTGGTTTGCCTGAAGTTGGTGATGGAGCGGATCTCATCCCCATGAACTGGCCATGAATAGGAGTCATATAGGTTCCGTCAGCAGCTCCGATCTCATCGACGCCAAGCTCGAGGAGCACCAGATGTTCGGATCCAAGCAGTGCCCCAGCTGCGGTCACAAGCTCGACCGGAGGCCGGTAATGTCTTTTTCCGACCGGGCGGGTGGTGGTAGCTTTGGTCTGTTTACCTAGTTATTTGTCATTGGGATATCATATGATGTTGTGCCATATTAACTTCTCATGTGATGAATAATTAAGTGGAATTATAAATCACAAATTTGAATTATTTGTTGGGAATCTCAGGATTGGGTTGGGCTACCAGCAGGGGTTAAATTTGACCCTACAGACCAAGAATTGATAGAGCACCTTGAAGCAAAGGTTAAATCTGAAGACAAGTCACACCCTCTGATAGATGAGTTCATACCCACCATCGAAGGGGAAGATGGTATCTGCTACACCCACCCAGAGAAACTCCCAGGTTAGAGAACTCTCTCTCTCTCTCTCTCTCTCTCTCTCTCTCTCTCCACACACAGTGCACTCTCTCTCTCTCCTTCTCTCTCTCCCTCCCTCTCTCTCTCTCTCTCAAATTAAATTGTTATTTTATGCAATTTCTTTATATTGATTGGTAGAATAAAAGTTATTTAAGGTACAAATTCGATTCTTCTCCCTCCCCCCCCCCACCCCCCAATCTTTAGCACTCACTTCCATGTCTTGGGGGTATACATACAAAAGAACTGTAAGTTACAGGAAAGAAGATGCAAGTAGTCTGCCTTGGTTTCTCACGAAAGTAGTGCCTTGGTTCTGATGTATATGACCCCCCTTCTCTTTATTGAAATACGCTACTCTCTCTCTCTCTCTCTCATGATATGGAAAAGATCCTTCAGAAGTTTCTCCTGTCTCTATATATGGGGTTGTTACACCTGACAAGAAAAATCGGATCACCCTTGTTCACACCTAACCTCACTTACCATTAAATGCTGCGCTTCACTGAGTCCAGGTGTGACAACGGATGGGCTGAGCAAGCACTTCTTCCACAGGCCCTCCAAGGCCTACACGACGGGGACGAGGAAGAGGAGGAAGATCCAGACGGAGTGCGAGCTGCAGCGGGGGGAGACGAGGTGGCACAAGACGGGGAAGACCCGGCCGGTGATGGCGGGGGGGCGGCAGAAGGGGTGCAAGAAGATCCTGGTCCTCTACACCAACTTCGGGAAGCACAAGAAGCCGGAGAAGACCAACTGGGTGATGCACCAGTACCACCTCGGGGAGCACGAGGAGGAGAGGGGAGGGGGAGCTGGTGGTGTCCAAGATCTTCTACCAGACCCAGCCGAGGCAGTGCAACTGGTCCGATCGGAGCGCCACTGCGGCCGCGGCGGCAGCAGCCGGGGAGGGGGTGGAGCACAGGAGGGAGAGCGGGAGCGGGAGCTGCTCGTCGATGGAGGGCCGTCAGCCGGAGGGAGGACCTCCCTTCCGGGGCTGGGATCACCGGGTACGGCGCCATGGAGTTGCAGCACCTGAAGCCGGCGGATAATAACTTCAGCTTTGCTCCGTTCAGAAAGAGCTTTGATGAGGTATATTGCATGTCTTCACAGATATGGGTACGTTACGTTGTTCTCATGTTCATCAACCATTGACTTTATCGTAAGCCTGGATGAAAATTGCATGGAAAACATCATAAGCCCAGGTAAAACACTTCCCTCCCTCGTTTTGATCTCTGGACCTCTTTGAGCACTTGCGCTAGCACCCTCTCCCTTGACCGCTTGGCCGGTCCAAAAAATAAAAATAAAAGAGGAAAAACCCTAGATAACACATTACATGCACACGAGTCTGAACTATGGACATCATGTTATCTAATTAGTTCTAATGACAAAAAATTAAGCTTCTTAATTAATTAATTAAGCTTTCATGCCAACCAGCAAAAGTGAGAAAAAGGGCACACAACAAACAAACTGAAAGGGGGGGGGGGTGAAGGAAAAAAGGAATATATGCAACTGATTCATGGGTCTGGAACAGGTGGCCATGGGAGAGGCGCAGCCCAATGCGAGGGACGGCACGGCCCCCTCGCTGGAGGAGCGCGAGGAGCGTGAGCACCGCCATCGGCTGCCGCAACATCACGCGATGCACAATCAGCACCGCCGGCAGGTGGCTGCGACCGCGGCCTGCTTCCACATCAGCAGGCCCGCAAACCCGATCTCGAGCATCATCTCTCCTGCTCCACTCCACCAGACCTCCATTGTTCTTGATGACCCCTACCATGTCTCAAGGATCCTCCTCCAGCCCGACAAGTTTCAGGTAATTCCCATCAGAATTGTGAATTCCAAAGCTGTGCCTTCCTTGCCCAGGAATTCATCATGCACCCCATTCATCAAAGGTTCACATCAAGTTGGAGGTGGCTCTAAAATGTTATAATTTTTTATATAAAAAAAAAGATTAGGACCTAGGCCTTCCATACTCATGCCTACTGCCTAGCTTGTTCATAGGTCATGCTGGCACGTAGTCTGCTAGTTGAGAACAATAGGCTGGCTGATTTTTTTTTTTAATTAGCTTACTGTTTATAAATTAGCTTATCTGATTTTTCCAAAATAATTATTTATTTTTAATTCCAATGGAAACTCAATTGTCAACAGCAGCAACACCAGAAGCTGGATGAAAGATCAACAGCAGGCCTGGAAGAGATAATCATGGGTTGCACGTCAGCTAACGTTAAAGGAGTAAGTCTGACCCTTAATACAATTCGATCACACTAGTTCCTTTCTCTCTCTCTTTCTCTTTCTTTCTTCCTTCCATTTTTTTCTTGATGGGTCTGGGGAAAACTTGGATGCGCCCGGCGCGTGCCGCGCAATCCAATCAGTGGACACGACTTAGTGTGGTGTGCTGGGACCCATGTTGGCTTGCGCTAAGTCGCGACCGTTGATTGGCGGACACAATGCGTGCTCAAGGCATCAGGGTGCATCAAAAATTTTTCCGGTTTAAATTTGGGTTGCTATAACTACATCTATCTACAAAATAGAACTTGTCTATTTTTTTTTTTTTGAGAACCCCTCCTGAACTTGTCTATTTAAGAAGTGAAAATATGACTTTTTTTTTGGTAAATTACACTTTACCCAACACGCGATCTAGTGT
>CANTAL010000092.1:257517-409125 GCA_947650365.1 Chamaelirium japonicum | reverse complement strand
ACACTAGATCGCGTGTTGATATACCGGCTAGAAGAAGTTCACATCCAATGACCAGGATTTGTTGACGTGCTTAGCTTGTGGACAAACGATACAGGACATGGTGAACTGTAAAACATAAACAAAAACAAAAAGTAAGAAATTCAATTGATGACATAGGGTACAGTGGACATGTAGGGGGTGTTTGGCATCATTATGTAACAATCTGTTTCCATTCTGAAATCCATGATTTGAAAATAACAGCTAGTAATTGTTCCGGTGGAATGAAGGACTTGGAAACTAAAAAATATCACTCCGGCTATTTCTATACCAACTGAAATGCTGGATCATCAAATTGCATTAGAAATAGTAATTGACGGTAATAGCCTCTTCTAGAAGAGGATTAAGGGGAACATCTCTTCCACATGCCAAACACCCCCTAATTTTTTTGTCCTTTATTGGGCGTAGGGCACTGTCCTTTAGTGGACATAGGATATGTAAATGGTGGACTTTGTCCGGACATATAACACAAAGACATGGACATTGTATAGATTGACCTATGAACAATATATATATATATATATATATATATATATATATATATATATATATATATATAGAGAGAGAGAGAGAGAGAGAGAGAGGGACGTGCGGTGCGCCACTGCACGCACCGCACACCGCATTTATATATATATATATATATATATATATATATATATATATATATATATATATATATATATATATATATATATATATATATATATATATATATATATATATATATATATATATATATATATATATATATAGAGAGAGAGAGAGAGAGAGAGAGAGAGAGAGAGAGAGAGAGAGAGAGAGAGAGAGAGAGAGAGAGGAATGGGATGCTGCCTATCAAAGCAGCATTTTTTGCTGCTTTGAGACATTGTTTGACCATCCTAGAAGTTTTGGAATTTGATGAAATTTGGTGAGGGTGTTGTCTAGGGTAAGATGATCATCCTCACAAATTTTTATCAAATTCCAAAACTTCTAGGGGGTTCAAATGGTCGAAGCAAAATCAGTCGTCTGCAGTCGCCGTTAAAATCTGCAGCATTTTGCTTCGACCATTTGACCCTCTTAGAAGTTTTGGAATTTGATGAAAATTTGTGAGGATGATCATCTTACCCTAGACAACACCCTCACCAAATTTCATCAAATTCCAAAACTTCTAGGATGGTCAAACAATGTCTCAAAGCAGCAAAAACGCTGCTTTGATAGGCAGCATCCCATTCCTCATATATATATATATATATATATATATATATATATATATATATATATATATATGGTACCTACTTTATCGAAATTCATAGGGACCATCTAATGGCTCACTGGTGGATCTCAGACATCCACCTAGATTCATCCCATGGTTCTTGAGACTTAGGGTTCATTTTTTTTTTTCTTGAGACTTAGGGGTCATTTTTTTTTCTTGCTTAAGAGTTTCAGGCCTCTTTGTGTTAGCCCAGTAGAGATTCCTTTTTGGTGGTATGGTGCCTCTTAGGTATAGTTTGTAATTTCTTTTTTATAGCTTAATAGACAGGTAGGGGTCAAGGTCGAACCTCCCTTTAGTGGTCGTAAATCCTCTTTTCGCCATGAGTTCCAATAGGAAACTTGGATGATTTATATTATGAAAAAAACATACTTAAGAGATCATAATAGGATTACAGGGTTAATTTTAGGGAAATTTTATTCATACCCCAAAAATCTGTAATTGGCCCCCATTTCTAACAAACTTGAACACACCCCGTTTTTTTTATCATACCCCATTTCTATCTCAAAAATACCCTTCCCTCTTACACTCCACCTGGAATACACCCTAGTTAAATGGCTCACCCCATCTTGATCATACCCATTCCTTTTCCTTGTTGAAGCCCCACGAATATCCTCTTTCCGTTTGAATTCAAATTTTGTCTTGAGAGCCTCACAAGTACAGCTGAACATAGAGAGCTATCCCATCAGATCTTATCCAACCCAACTTCATTAAGAGATAGAGATAGAGAGAGAGTGGGGTTTCAAACCATCGTACCCCAACCCCCCTCCTTTCGCTAAAAGCCACGGTACCCACCCCACACCCAAACGGGCCAAACCTCTCCTCCACTCCGCCTATTTATATCCCCCCCCCCCCCCTCTCAATCTCTCTATCCTTATTGCTATCGTGAGGAGGTTGCACCTCTGGATCCTCCGACCAATCTTTGTCCCATCAACGGCAATGGGGTGTGATACTGGGCGGAGCTTCGGCGGACGAGGGGAGGAGGTGCAGCCAAGCCCCCTCCTATCGGAGGAGGACGGCATCACCTCCTCCTCCCTCTCCACTCCGGCAACTAACGACCGACCCCCCCATCACCCCGCCACCTTGATGAAGCCCGGTCGTCGTCCGATCGCCGGGACCCTACCACCTCGACGGAGCCATTTCCCCTCCCCCTCTTCTTCTTCTCTGGTCGAGGACAGCAGCTGTACGTCAGTCGATCCTAAAAGGTTATGTTTTAGGTTTTAGTTGGATGTGGGGTATAAGATAGGGGGTATAAATGATATTCTAAAAATATTGAGTAAGTTTTTGTGAAACGGATAGGAGACGGGGGCTAGTTACACATTTTTGGGGTACGAATAAAATTTCCCTAATTTTAATGAATTTATTATAATCCAAACAAATTTGGTAACTTATTATTAAATTATATTATGCAGCATAATATTGCTTTTTATTCCTGCAACTAAAGGATTTGAAGATATGACATTTTGTATCTATACTAGTGCATGCCCGTGCCTATCGGCACTGTAGCGGGCCCTCTTCGGCGGCAACACACCTGTCCACACAGCATCGGGCTGCCTTTGGCGGCAAGACACCCACCCGGTATCACCATCTCCACCCACATCGTTATATTCAGCGGCAACACACCTAACCGCCTTCATCGGCAACACACCCCCAGTCGACTTCGGGCCGCCTTCAGTAGCAACACATCTTAGTTATAGTGCATGCCCGTGCCTGTCGGCACTTGGGCGTAAACATGGTTTTGTTTTTTTTTTCGCGGGGGGGGGGGGGGGGGGGGGGGGTGATCTTACCAGCACAAGAGTGGGGCGTGAAGTGAGGGGATCACTGTTTCCTGATTTGGGGTTGGGGCGTGAACATGGTTTTTTTTTGAGATGAGCTGGGTTTTAAAAAATATATATATTACCTATTCTCTCTATGTTTCTTTATTAGTCTTTGTCAATTTGAATGTTTTGTCTAATCAGCATGCGTGTTTTTATCTAGTCAGCATTCCATTTTGTCTCGTCAGCACAATACCGCCGTGCCATGTTATATAGATAAGAAAAAAAAAATCCTCACTACTTGCTAATCGATTTGGTCATTTATTTAGAAGATTCTCTCTCTCTCTCTCTCTCTCTCTCTCTCTCTCTCTCTATTTTGTCAGCTTGTGTTTGTCTAGTCAGCGTGCATTTTGTCTAGTCAACTTGTTTTATTTGTCTAGTCAACATTTGTTTTGTCCTAGTCAGCTTCCGTTTTATCTTGTCAGCACAAAAACCGATGTCCCTTGTTATATAGACTAGTAATGCCCGTGTCTGTCGGCACGCAAAAGATTTCGAGGGCGGGGACAATATTTTTAGGAAGTGACAATATTTCAAAGGTGGCAACAAAAATATTCCGAGAGCGAAAACAATATTTCGAAGGAGATAACAATATTTAGATGATGATAACAATATTTTATAAGGGTTTCATCTATGGGCATCCTAATTTGTGGTCTTTTCGAGTAGCAGTTCGGGTGTTCTCGTGGAATCTCACTATCAGTCTCTATAGTGCTCATCAAGCTCAAGATCATTATTGTATTGAGAAATGCTATTCAGCCTGAAGGTTTTTCCGATTTCGCCAGCCCAAATGATGTGGCAGTGTTCAACTGGTGACTGAAACTCAATAGTGACATTTAAATCTTACTCCACCAGTTGAACGATGCCACGTCAATCGGGGTGAGCAGAATTGGGAAAACCTTCGGGCTGAAATGTGGATTTCTTGGATCACTAAATGTATTCAATCCATCGTCACATGCATTGTTAGCTTGCTCGAATAATATATTGATCTACCTGCTCATAGATATTAGATACTTTCACTTTTTATTCTAACAACAGTGCATATATGCACTGGTGGCTCCAAACATATATACCGAGGTGACATATGATCTCTCATCACTCTCCGAGCTTCTTCCAAATTTGGATGCTCCTCAGATTCTATTGAAAGTAACTGACTTGAAGCTAAACAACAATTTGTGGCAGAGCTAGCTAGTGTAAGCATTTTCCTCATGCTCATATGCATTTTGCTCCCCTTTTACCCCTGCACCTCAGTACTTGATTTTTTTCCTTCATTTTTCATTGAGCAATTTGATGAATGGATGAAGGTTTTTGAATATATATATATATATATATATATATATATATATATATATATATATATATATATATATATATATATATATATATATAACATTGGAGTAAGGGACTGTACCTATATGATATTGGAGAAATATATATACATTGATCCAAACAGCCCCTTACTAACCAAAAAATCAAAAAGCCCAGAGAGTTAACTATATATAGGTAGATCAGGCCCCATACTCGCCAAAAAATTAGGACTGTTTTGCTCATCTGTTAAACATGGAATCTTTTATTGACTCTCCGAGGGACCTGGTGAGCTTCAGTTGTTTACCACCTCCACATCTCTTGTCGATTTGACACATAGATCAGGCCCAAACCCAGAATCAAATCATAATACAAAACAAAACTGCATTGATTTTTTTTTCAAATATTGAAGAAAACTTCACAAATTTCTCTGGTAATCCAAGTACATGGACTTGCTATAAGGCCAAGGACAGAAGTTTTTCTTAGTAATTTAATGCCCTTGCCCCCATGTGGCTCCGCCCGTACTGGGTATCTCCCCGCCAAACTCTCTCTCTCTCTCTCATGACCACCTTTAGCTAGCCCTGGTCACATACACACCAGCCATGGCCGAGCACCTGCACACAGGCCACCCTCTCGCTCTCTCACCCGGCCACCTCCCCCCCACCCCCCCCCCCCCCCCCCCCCCCCCTCTCTCTCTCTATAACAGAATGGTGGTTTTAAAGGAGGGAGGGTTGGGTTTTAGACTTTTTTTTTTACACTAAACCCTCGTTTGGTAATTTTTATCTGATCAAAACTGAATTGATAGGGCCAAAATATAGTTTTTAAATTATAGGGGGGTTAAGTGTTTTTGAGCTAAACTTCAGGGGGCAAACTATAGAGGTTTTGATAGACAAAACTATAGGGGAGCAAATTATAGATGAATGTAACTAAAGGGGGGTTAAGTATTTTTGAGCTGAACTTCACGGACTTAACAGTCCCAATCACATTCATCTCTCTCTCTCTCTCTCTCTCTCTCTCTCTCTTCACCTGTTTTTCTCACAGGCCCAATCACAGCCATCTCTCTCTCACTCTCTATATATCTCTCTTCCCCCGTTTCTCTCATGGTGGGCAGTGGCTTCGATGGGCGAATGGTGAGCAGCGGCCCCGATCTATTGGACGGTGAGCATCGGCGTCGACGGACGGTGAGCAGCGACTTCAAACAACGGACGGACAGACGATGGGCAATGGCTTTGACGGACGGATAGACGACTATAGCTCCGATCCCCAATCCGACCCCAGTCCTCCCGTCGTAACAACTCCACTTTTAGTTCATAAAAGGTCCCTACATTTCTCAAAATAAAATAAAAGGTCCCTACATGTTTCAAGTGCATGTAGTGGTGGAGAATTTTCACCTACTGTGCATCTTTTCACCCCGATCAGCCAGAGCAAGGGAGAGAGAGAGAGAGAGAGAGAGAGAGAGAGAGAGAGAGAGAGAGAGAGAGAGAGGCCCGATCCGTCGGAGCCCAGGCCAGATCCGATCAGTCGGAGCACGGGAGCAAAGCCCAGACCCGATCCGCCAGAGCGCAGGCCAGATTTACCGGTCGCACGGCCAGATTCGCCGCCGATTCGCTGGAGTGCGCGCTGCGCGCGAGAGAGAGAGGCTTGGCCGGTGGTTGCCGGCGGTCGGCGCCGGTCGCGCAGGCCAAATGGCCTTGAGCTTGCTAATGGGGTTCTCGTCGCCGGTGAGAGCGGACCCGGAGCCGGTCTGGTGGTGGTGGCTCCGCCCGCCGACGGCGGTGGTGCTGTTGCCGGGCTTGTAGGTGGCCCTTGAGCTCGCAAAAGATCTTGTAGTTGCCGGCGGCGGTGGCGAGGTTCCCTTGGCCTGGATCGCTCCCCTCTTTGATGTTCTTGTAGTAAGCATTGGTGGAGCTCGGAGAGCTTGGGGGGCCATCGAGTAGGAGTCTCTAGGAGAGAGAAGAGAGAGAGGGACAATTAGGAGAGAGAGAGAGAGGGAGAGAAGTTCGGAGAGGGACAATTAGGAAAGAGAGAGAGGGAGAGAAGTTCGGAGAGGGAGGGTGATCGGGTAGGAGAGAGAAGAGAGAGAAAGGGACGGTTAGGAGAAAGAAGAGAGAGAGAGGGAGTCCGTGGATGAGAGAGAGTTCTCCTACCAACCCGCTGCATCGGCAGCCGACGCCAAGGCCAGCCGCTCCCCGGCCCGTCCCGCCTCCACTGTCGTGCTGCACCCAACAACCACCCAACCTCCTTTCCTCCCTGCAGCCCAACGAAGCCTCGACCCCGCCACCCTCTCTCCTTCCCCTCGCTGCAATGGCAACCACCCCACCTCCTTGCCTCCTCCGCTGCACCGGCAGCCGTGCCGTGACAACCCAAATGAAGAGAAAGAGAGAGATAGAGAGAGAGAGATTGTGGGAGGGAGAGAGACGGAGATGAGAGAGAGACGGAGAGAGAGATCGGAGATGAGAGAGAGAACCCGACGGTTGTGATCTCTCTGTTTTTTTGCAACGGGAAAGCAATTATGGCGGAGGGGGACCACGTACAGATGGCAGCCATAGGAAATTAACCCTTGGAAAGAAAATGTGTGAACAATCATATCAATACCGAGTGTATCCTTATTTTTTTTACACAAAAGCCCTCTAAATGATTATTAAATTTTTTTTTACAATCAGGTCCTTCACTAATTTATTACTTCCTACATTTAATTTCCTCCCCATATTTTAACTCGATTCAATCTCAACCATTCTCCCTACCCAGATGAATCGCACTCACCCTTACAACAACTTATCTTGCCCCCTCATTCTATCCCCCTCTCAAAGACAGATCATGACCGTTGTTTGTACCCCCCATAAAACTGTAGCTTATTATATAGATATCAATTCATTGGGAAATCAAAGTAATACATAGATATTCATTGTCAATTTTATCATGGTATAAGAGCATCATACTTGATCCATCTTTTATGTGTTGGGTTTGGCAGCCCATGAGTTTGGCCCAACTTTGACGCAGCTAGTTAGGGTTACTTAGTGCACAAGCGTTATTTACTTAGTGGAGAAGCAACCCACCTTTATAGGGGGTGGGGGGCATCTCAAGAGACGTCGTGCGATGGTGAATCAAGATCTAGGAGCAACACGTCATAGAGGAGGAGGCCGGAGGACTACAAGTGCTAAGGAGGAGGCCATGGTAAAGCACCTCCCCCCGAGGGGGTCGAGCCATTGAAGGTGAAGCCGGGGTGCGCCAACTCTTGGTGATTGGACTACCTGATGGAGTGAGGAAGGTTGGGGGATCCACCCCACTAAAGACTGGAGTCGATGATGAGGCTCCTTAGTAGAGCCGATCAGACGGGCAAAATCGAGCACAGCAACGGGCTGCACGATTCGACGCCCGAAAGGCGGAGTCTTAGTGAATAGTAGTCAAGGGCCCGGAGAAGGCCACGGTACAACGGCTGTTCCTAGGGTGGTTCAAGTTATCGGAGGAGAGCTCGAGGGGGAAGGATGTGGGGATGTATCCTCTCCCTCAGGGCGTATTGAGGCGGATTGCGGTGGAGCACTGTGATGGCACAAACATGTGCGGGTGCTGGATCGAGACACAATTTCACTGACCGACAATTGTTTTAGCCGTCGTCGAGTGAGCTGATGGAGGTTGCCTATCGGTTGTTGATGGAGGTACTGACGGTCAACAGTGTGGGTTGCTGACAATCGATGGGACCAAAAGGCCGTGGTAGATGGTAAGATGGATCGGAGCACCGAGCGTGTGGTGGCAGTCACACCTGCGGGACAACAAAGTGTTGGGCTGTAAACAAACAACAAACAAAAGCGACAACAATCATGATGGCAGCGAGCATAATCGCTAGCACATCTGCTTTGCAACATGGTGCGGAGACATATTGATGAGTGCTGGCCGATGGGCGATACCTTGGAAGCACGTGTCATAGATTACAACGGGGTCGTCAATATATGATGGACCGAAGTGCAAGGGCATGACAAATGGTTGGACACCAGAAAGAAAGTTATGTTCGTGAGTAGAACCCTACCAATGGATGAACCATATTAAAAAATATTATATTGACTATGTCTGTCTCTTTCCTATCGATTTTGTTTCACGAAATATTTTGATCCTCCTTATGTAAAAAAGAAGAAAGAGTTTTAAGTTTTTGGAAGATTTTTCCCAAATAGAATTTTCATTACTCACCTCAGACCAACAGATAGAGGCCTTGAAAAGCCCCGCGGACCCACGTTTGTATTGTTGGCGTTGTTGAGCAAATAGTTCGGAATGGCAATGGGTCGGATTCGGGTTTTAAATTTCTATTCTAAATGGGGCGGATTTGAAATGGGTCTATCCAAAAAATTATAAAAATCAATTTCCATACATGCTCTATTGCCATTCTTAGATAAAGTCATTGCTGAGGTGGTTGAGTATGAAGCCTCACATGAGATGCATGGAGGACTCCACATGTAGTAGACATGCACGTAGGGGTGTAAATGGACGGCCCATCGGGTCTCAACTTACATTGTTCTGCTTGGGCTTTCGAGTCAGTCGGGCCTATTCAAAATATTGGTTTTGTTAGGCCCAAGCCCGGCCCATTTACATCACGACATGCACGGTAGAGGAGAACAACGGTGAGATGTTCGTAGAAGTTTTCTAACATAGAAGACGGGCCTGAAGTAATCAGTCCTCTTGCTCCCTTTTAATTACTTGCATTATTAGTAAGTACGACAAAAAAAGTTGTCCACAAAAACAAAAAAGAAGGCCAAATGCCTTGACGAAGAGCCTTATGAGCCAAATGAAAAAAAAATAATACAATTCAGCCCGAAGGTTTGTCCTGAATTCGGCGGCCCAAAGGATGTGGCAGTGTGCAATTGGTACTGTTAAAGATTTTTAAATCACTAGTGGGTTTCAGCCACCAGTTGCATGCTGCCACATCCTTCGAGCCGCCAAATTCAGGACAAACCTTCGGGCTGAATAGTATTACTCAAGGAAAAAACATACCTTCAAATGACACCACCCACTATGACTTTAGATCATGGGAGAATTTAGAGAGAACAAATCCACCTTCGACGGATGCGAGAGGAACACCCCCTTCTTTAAATCTTAGTCGTTCTTTGTCCATTCATTGTGTTTGTCGGTACTTGTGTTTGTCGGTACTTGGACGGCCGTCTTTAGTGGCCACCATGGCCGCCTTCGGTGGCAACACACACACACACACACACACACACACACCGGATTTATAGATGGACAACTAGATATGTAGATATATATGGATGGTTGGGATTTGAAGGGAATCGAGGGGGAGGAGTTAATCTCAAATGATTTGTATGCATTCAGAGCTTTCAAATCCTTTGAATGGGGCCATTAAGATTATGGCCTTATTAAGAACTTGTATGCATGGGGTCCATTGTGACCTAATTAATAAATTGCATGCAGAAGACCATTAAGATTGTGACCCCGAGCATACATGTATGGTGGCATTAAGAGTCTGTCATGAATATCTTTGAATTCTCTCTCTCTCTCTCTCTCTCTCTCTCTCTCTCTCTCTCTCAAAAGTCAGATTTATCCCGCTCCGTTTGTTGATGGTAGATTTGTTATCATGTTATTAAGAAGATAGATATATAGTTCTATTGGTGTGAATGCTGGGCCTTGACGTTCTTTCAGGTCTAGTAATTGTTACATCCTATGCTTTAACTGCATGTTCATTGATGAATCTCACTGTAAGCACTTCTTATCCTTTGCCATTTTTCTAATCTATTGCTCTATTATCTACTTATCACAATGTTTTGTTGGATCCCTTTCTTCTCATCAAGAATCCCAATTTCTTATGATCAAACTATCAAAGATCCAAAATATTGTAAAGTTATGGACGCTAAAAATGCATATCTTAAAAGATAATAGCACATGCACATTAACTCCTCACCTCCTCATATTTTTGAGAAATCCATCTCTTGGTGAATGAAGGGGGGGGGGGGGGGGGGGGGGGGGGGGGGGGGGTTGGTCCCTACTTGATAACTCCTCACCTCCTCATAATAAATCCTTTTTTCAGCATACTTGCAAAGGTGAAACATAGTTTTAATGGCCCTACTTAAGGCTACAAGGTCAAAACTATACAATCGAAGAAAAGAAAAAGGTTATAAACTAGTTTTTTGTTTGTTGGAACGGCCAAGCGGTCAAATTGGTCAAATGACAGGTCAAAATGGTCCAGAGATCAAAATAGGAAAGGCAACATAGTTGCTATTTATTAAATTTCATAATCTCGTGGACATGACATCAATGACTAGGGTTCACACGCAAACAAAGCACATTGGCCTTTAGGGAAAGTTCACTTCTTAGTGTCTATACTGGGAGTCAAACAATGAACCTCTCCAATATGGGAGAGAGGAAGTACCACCAAACCAAGAGCCCCTTTGGTACTAGTCAATTAGTTGAGTTACCTTTTTGTTTTTGAGAAATCCCTTTAGTGGATGGGGTTGGGGGAGTCAGCTTGGACCCCTACCAGCTATCCTAAGAGGCACCATACACCCAAAAGGGGAACCCCGACCGACATGCCTAACTCGAATAGCCAGAAGCTCTAAATGAGAGAGAACAAAAGACCCCTAAGTCTCAAGACTTTGAAGCTCTTGACCTTTTCCATCTCACCAATATGAGACCGAAAGGAGTTCTAACCCTCCACCTTACCCTAGAAACGAATAGACGAAGCTATATTGAGAATGGTGTTGTCCTCTAGTATATTAAACGGTAGGTGTTGCTCCTCCTCATCAAGAGTTGACAGATGATCCTGAAGATTTGGAAGGAAGGGATCTGATTTGTCCCGTCCCAACTATTGAAGAGCCTCGACTAAAGTCGAGCAGCTTGGAAGGGTAGGATCACCTGTGCAGTTGGGGTTTGGCGCGGGGTGGTCGGTTGTGCGTGCTTGAATGTTGTTGCCATCAAGAAATGATCTTTTTGTCCCCGGCAGAAGATAAAATCCAAGATAACTTTTGGACCCCTATTCTTTCATTTTCTTATCTAATTTTTCGCAAAAGAACCTTCACCACTCTTCGTAACCAAAACCTCTTCAGATCGAAACCGATATCTAGTCCTACATCAACGGAGTCGTGATGGAGGCATCGCCGTGCGCTGGGATGAAGCTTCATCGGGGTTGTGATGGAGGCATCGTCAAGCGTTGGGATGGTTGAGACGACAACATCGAGGTTCCTAATGGATACGACGACGCTAGTTCAGGGGTCAAGGCGAAGGAGGAGTACGAGGTTGAAACGGACTAGGGTTGGAAAAGGGTTTAAAACAAGAGAAATTTTATTACGTGGGGATTTTCGATGCAGATGCTAACTGAAGCATCAGGACCGTTCCGTAATAGTATAGAGAAAAAGAAGCAGGTCTGAATGTATGTAAAAAGGGTTATGAGTGCACTGCACGGGTCGTGGATATGTGTAGAGTTTGATCATAGGGCTCTCTATTCTTCCATCAACATTCCAGATGCAGCAATTAGTTTTTTTAAAATTTTTAAAAAAAAGAAAATTTTTAAACATTTTTTAAATAATAAATTAATAGTTAACTTTAGTCTTAACCGAGGTATAGCCGTATAGATTATGGCTAGAGTGGGCCAATGGCAGAGAGGATGATGTGCCGCACCGCCCGCACGTCATTATTTAAACAAACGATCGGACTCGGAGTCTCGGTCTACGTGGTCATTGCCAAATACAGTGAATTGAGTCAATTGGTGACTATGCCGGTCTGTTCCAAAGGTGGAGTTAAATTGCTCAAGGAGACATGGCCCATGGTCAACAAAATCTGACGAATGATACCATGCCGCGGAGATCCTCACAAACATTCGAGACCCCCCTCTTAACCCTCTCGTTGCAGAGAGGGTGAGGCGAGAGAGATAGAAGGCGGGGAGGAACCGGAGGCTCGGAATCGAAAATTTCTAGGGCAGGGTTTGTAATGGGATCCTCCGTTGCCTCCTCCTCCTCCTCTACGTCGTCGTTTCTGCCGCCGCCTCCTCCCAAACCGTTCTCCGGATCCTCCCTGAAGCCTCCGGGCACTCCAACAGCCGGGAGGACACCGGGGACGGAGCCGATCTCTTCTGCGACAGCTGGAGGCTCTCCGTGGAGACCAACGATGCCGGAAGCTGGAGGGTGGTTCCAGATATATGCCTTGAATTCGTGGAACAGTACATGAGCGGCGGCCGGTATGTATCGGACTCGGATGTGATCGCCGTCGAGTCGCTTGCGTTCGCCGAGAGTGTCGGGATCGCCGGAGACGGGAAGGACGTTTGGGTTTTTGACGTCGACGAGACGCTGCTCTCTAACCTCCCGTATTACGCCGTCAATGGATACGGGTACGCCGTTTTCTTTCTGTTTACTCAATTTTCTTTTTCTTTTTGTTATCCTTAGAATATAAATATCCGAAATACCTTAAAAGTATTTATTGAAAAATTTTCGATTTATTGTAATAGATATCAGATACACGAAACGGTCACAATGTTTTTTTTAAAATTGATGCTTTTATTTAAGGGTTTTTTTTCAAATTATTATTAAAAAAATAAATATTTAACTAAATAGCGGTTGACGAAAACTATTTACCAATCTAGCACTCTGATAGCCACGTGGCATGTCAGCACCGTAAAGCGAGTTGCGAGATTTTTTTATTTTATTTTTTCTGTTTCAAGTAAACCCAGTATATGGATTACTGAGTTTAAACCCGGTATTCTGGACATCGAGTTTAACCGAAAAGCCCCCTTGTATAATGTTCCCATACTTAGCCGTTTTCTCGTTGGATTTCGGGTAAACCCAGTATCCAGAATACCGAGTTTAAACCCAGTAATCCCAATACCGGGTTCTACTTGAAACAGAAAAAAAATATGGCGACTTGCTTTACGGCACTGACAAGCCACGTGGCTGTCAGAGCGCTAGATTGGTAAATAGTTTTGATCAACCGATATTTAGTTAAATATTTATTTTTTAATAATATTTTGAAAAAAAGCCTTTATTTAATGAATTTAAATGAGTAATACTATCGGAACTATATTTATTATTATTGGATTGATGGGCATTCGAAAGTGTACATTAAGGGGTTTGGTTGCTGTGCAAATGATGGTACATCTGTTTGCACATGTGACATGTGCAATTAAAGTTTCATGTATTTAGGTGAACCATCATTTGCACAGTTTTATGTGCAAAAGCTGTACAAATTTAGCAAGTACATCTATTTACACACGTCACACCCTACTAACCAAACAACCCTAAGGGTCGTTTGGTTCCTGTTATTTTAGCCTGTGGTTCTAAAAACACATATGCAAACAGCTTAATTTGTGCAACTTTTATACATAAAACTGTGCAAATAAAATTTCACCTAAACACATGAAATTTTAATTGCACATGTTACATGTGCAATAAGATGTACGCACATCATTTGCACGGCAACCAAACAACCCCTAAACTGTTTGCACATGTGTTTTCAAAAGCACAGGCTGAAAACACAGCAACCAAATAAGCCCTAAAGTATTTGGAACATTAGTGAAATATGAGATTTCATTCTTATAATACTAATTCAAGTACATATTGCATTGTAGCATAAATCGATTCAAGTACATTAAAATTAGCGCAATTGATTACATTGCATGCTTTGTAATGCACATCATTGATTGGAGTGATAACTAGTTTTTGTCTTCAATTTTATTGGTGGCGACTATGCTGATTGGCTTGAGCCGGAGGACTAAGTCTGCTCATCGATATTGCCATCTGAATCCCCCTACTCGGATCCGTGAATGGCTGGCGCCCAATGAAGATACTCAATTGTTTGGATCACGAGAAACTCGAGTGACCCTGGATATACGTACAGTGCAGAAGGGGCTCAATATGGATAAACTTTTTATTCAATTACATTGAAACAAAGATCTTGGTCTAATCCTACAATTTACATGGTGAAATCATACAAGGGTAAAGGGACTGAAAAATACAAGGCTCTGTCCTATACCAGTAAACAAGGCATCAAGATTTTTAGGTGGAAACCCCACAGGGAAAAACAGCCCGAGCTTCGATCGGACACAACAATCCACTATGGGCAATTGGGTTACAACCAGAAGCCTGAAAATTGCCCTTGTTGAAGTGTGCGATACTTCCACAACCCGAGTCCACGAGCCTGGCACTGGCAATCTCAACCACCACGATGATCAACCTCTCGGTAATCTCCTTACGTGCTCCTGAAGTTACTTCACATGAGCCTACGAGTGTCTTTTTTATACAATTGATGTGCCTCAGATCGCCACGACATAACTGAGAACTCGACTCCCCACATGAAAGCTTGAGTAACACCTTGGATCTCTCCGACAATGTTGTTCCTAAAAGATATGAGAAATCATTTGGGAAAGATGTGAAAGGACTGCAATTCGACACAAAACAAAGAGGCTCACCACTTCAATGATTCGAATACCATGGAAGATAGCTCATGTCATGCTTGTTCAAATTAATGAAGGAAATAAGAAGAAATTGATGAAGGAGTCGCCGGATAAAAAAACTAGGGTTTCATGATGAGAGAAGCTTTCTTCGGGCAATAAACCTTCAAAATCCTCTCCCATACTGAATCATAAAGTATAATATGTCCTTTCATATAAAACATGAGTCCTAGGGCATAAGGATCAAATTTTGCAAATATCAAATGCCCAACAGATAAAAAAAAACCATATATGGAAACACAATCTCGCACCAATCCAGTGGGGGTTACCAGGCCTGGTGCGCACCTCCCTCACAGAGAGAGAAGGTGTGCATCCGGGGCTGGAACATCGGCTGGGGGACTCTGGAAAAACCTGGAGACATGTTGTGCACACCTAGGTGCACACACCACTGTGCAAGGTGTCTAAAATCCCTTCTTTCTCCAGCTCAGCGTGTTCGAAAAAATCTAGATAAAATCCCATGAATAATTTAAAAATCATGCATTTATAAAATGTGGATTTTGGCCAAATATGTATTTAAAAACATTTTCGAACAATGTGCACAAAATCAATGCATGTATGTAAGCTTTCAAAAGGATGCACAAAAAAACAGAAAAGGATGCATAAAAACACAATCCTAGCGATCTAAGGTCGTTTATACCTTTGGAAATCCTAAACAACCGATATGAATGCAATAGTTACTTGATCAAACATCGGATGGCTAAGTGCACTGTCTTGATAAACCTTAGAAGCTCTTTGTACTATTGTAGCTTCGATCTTCAGGATTATGAAAGTACACGCAGATGAACACAAGTACAGTTCAAGGACTAACCTTTGCACAATGTTTATATCACGCAACTTTAGCCACCCAAAGAGACCCCACAAAGCGTGGTAACATAATCACTCCTCTTCCTCCATGTTGGTGTGGAGACCTAGTGATCCTACGGTGGTGATGCCTTTTCCTGGCAGTCGACTCCATATACTCCATTATTCCCTTTTAGATTTGTATAGTAAGTTCAGAGCATGCTCTTGCATTAGCTTATGGACTATGCATCATGTTGTTTATGTCGTCCATGTCATCGGTAGTGACAAAGGCGTTCAAATCACATACACTGACATTTTTTTCTATGGGACTTATAATGGTTGTACTTCCAATCCTGCTTCTTAGACCGCTCGAGTTTGAGATTAAAGTCAGAGGAGCTTGCATAAGACATGGAGAGAGGTTGAGAGCTCGGTGAGAGTTAGAATATACATGGATGAGTTGTGAGATGAAGAGGGAGGGGGTGCAGGGGTATTTATAGTGTAAAAAGGTGTAGAATGGAAGAGTAGTGAAATATTTTGAACAAAAAAAATTATCGTTAGGAACTGTGTGGTTGCACAGGGAGTTGTGCTCCACACAATCATTGTGCGCTCATATATGTAACAACATAGTATCCTATGTGATTGCATGACTTCTTGGGAACATATGTGACCTCTGCATATGTGTTAGGCCCTATCCAAATTGCATATCCGACCAAAGAAGGACGAACATGGACACGACATGACACAAACACGATATTTTTCAAAAAATCAGGAAAGGATTTGTCACTCTTTTTCATTCGTCTACACAAACAATAATGATCATTTGACATTGCCTCACTGATTTTGCTTTAGCGGTTGCTATAAGCCCACTAATAAAGAAATGCAATGCATCCTTAGGTTTTAAATTAGTGAAAGCTTTCAATTAGTTGATGTAAGATGATATTCGAGAATTCAGTTATTTACCAATTGGGTTGACCATTCAGGCTAAATGTTTCGGGCTAAATCCAGATCACAGTCGTGTGTTGCACCCAGCCAGTTAAATGAATAGAGCCCAGCCTCATCTGTAGCGTGTCCGGAACGTGTCTGCGACCCAAACAATATTAAAATAAAAAAATAGTCTGACACGTGTCGGCACGGATACGGAGCCTCCGGAAGAGTGTCCGTGCTTCCTAGTATCCGACCTTAGATGTACATATGCGAACCATATATGATAACATTGGTGCCATGCCAGTGACCAAATCTATTTTTTGCCTATTGTTTAGTGAAGCCTGCTTCAAATGCCGACTTGTTAGCCCTTGTCGTACAAACCAAATGTTGTTTGCATCGTAGATTTATCAAATATGTCTGCTCCTGCAATATAGGATACATGGTTGATAGATCTTCTACTCATCGTTGTCAAGCGCGACCACATATGCGATTGTGTGGTCGCATATGCGAAAGTAGCATGGTTTTTTGGTTGTGGAAACTCCACATATGTGTATAGGAACTTGTGCAGCCACATAATATATGCAGTTGTGCGGTCGCATCATTACTTGTGCGGCTGAAGCCATTGTTATCAAGTGCGATTGCTTTTCGCTTATGCGACCACTTATGCAACCAAGCTCAGTCTAAGTTGTTCGATCGCACATCGCACTTGGCAACATTGCTTCTACATGTAAGCTGGAGCTTGTACTCATCTCGTGGATAACACATGACTCTTTATAATCTCTCTGAAGTTTATGAGTATGCAATTAAAACCGACATGCGCCAATAAGTTGCAACCTCCTTTACAGTTGGAGGATATACCCCACCCCACCCCACCCCTACATACACACACCACGCAAAAAAAGCCACTAGGGGAATCCATGGTTCGCAAATATTTTACAAAAAGTGAATTCTATTGGCAAGTGCGACTAGTCTCAAAAATATTGATTGCAAACATTGTAATAACAAAACTATTCAAATTAAGAGCCCTAGATGGCAAAAAGGAACGAGTAGTTCTGGTCTTCTGTCGATAAAATATGTAGTGTGATACAAACAATAAAGTTCAAAACAAGTGTTGAATTAAATAAGAAGCTAGGGAATTGTTATTTGCACCCATGAAATTACTTAAGTACCACTAACTTGAAATTGAAAATATATTGGATGTGTCCCATGGGCACCTTTTTTTTTTTTTCTGTGTTGAATTTTTAAGTGAAAACCGCCATTGTAGGTCACAAGCCCGGATGAGAAAGGTTGAGGTTGATGTGATTGAAAGCCAGTCGTAAAAAACCAACTCAAACTATGAAATGAATCATAATCTGATAAACGTTAATGCTAGGTTATTACCCATAAGTGTCGCGCCACAACCTAGCCGGATTGTGGTAAGAAATGTGCTAGGGTTTGCTAGGTTGATACCCTCAAGTGGCGCGCCACAACCTAACCTGATTGTGGTGAGAAATGGGCGAGGGTTTGCTAGGTCATCACCTATAAATGGTGTGCCATAACAAAATCTAATTGTGGTGAAAAATATGCAAGGGTTGGATAGGGTTTGGGTGTTTCTTAGAAGCGGCACATTGTAATGGCGACCAATTGGAGCAACTAGAAGACATATTTTTTCATCAAATGGAACAAAAGGGAGCAATGAAAATAATCCCACAAACGAAAAAAACTAGATTTGTTACTTGGAATGTTGGGACTTCGACTGGAAAGAGTAGAGAATCAATAGATACAATGACGAGAAGAAGAGTCAATATTGCTTGTTACAAGAAACCAAATGGAAAAGAGGAAAAGCTAAGAAAATTGGTGATGGGTACATGCTTTTTTATGTAGGGAAGGTAGGGCTGTAACTAGGGCGGGTTGGACCCGACCCAATCCGAATTTTGGGTGGGTTTGGGTTGATGTATTTGAAGGTTGGGTTGGGTTAGGTTTGAAAAAATACAACCCGTGTTGAATTTGGGTCGGGCTCGGGTTGAGGGGTCGGGCAACCTGAACCCAAGTACCCATGTATATCTATGAGTCTATGGTATATACATAACATCCCGAGCACCCATATGTTGAGGGGTTATAGTCACAGTCATCCGTTTCACCCAGTCCCATATTACTTATTTGCTTTTTGCTTATCAAATAAAGACATTATCTAATGATCTAGTAAATTGCATGAATATAAATGCAAAAAATTTTGTATGGTAGTTTTAGCAAGTATAAGTTCTTTTTAGATTTTGACCTTCAAAGGGTAAAATTTAAAATAATAAGTATACCTGAACCTGCACAACCCGACCTGTCCTACCAACTTGGGCTAACCCAAGCCCAACCCGAACATAAATTTTTTTGCTTGGGTTGGGGTTGGGCTTGGGCTGGGCATCTCAGGTTGGAGGTTGGATTGGGTTGGGTTAGGGTTGGGGGTTTTAGTACTTGGGTTGGGCTTGGGTTGACCCCCAACCCGACCCAACCCGCTCGAGTTGCAGCCCTAAGGGAAGGATAGTAGTAGAAATGGTGTTAGACTATTAGTGGATAAAGATATAAAGGATAATATAGTCGATGTTAAAAGGATAAGTGATAGATTATTGGCTATAAAATTAGTCTAAAGTGTTTTATTATTGTAGTTAGTGCTTATGCACCACAAGTAGGGCTAGGTGAGAGCGTAGTTACCAAGTCGAAAAACGGGAAAAAAACGGCAAGGGGAAAAATCGAAAAAATACGATGAAAACGGAAAAAAAACTGGAAAACATCGGAAAAAACAAAAAAATCTTAAAAATTATACCAAGTATTTATATATGTCATTTTCCAACATTAAGTAATCAAACGTTCAAAACATATAGCATATGCGTTTATTAATCACGAACAAAATAAAACCCGAACCCAATTTAAACCCGAACCAAACCCGACGTGTTTTATACGCGTTTTTCCTATTTTAAAAGCGTATAAAACGTGTACAAACGTTTTTTTTCTTCAAAAAAACGAGTTTTTTTCCTGTTTGCTATGTGACTTCGGATCGATAGACGTTTTTTTTCAAAAAAACGCCCGATTTGGTAACTATGGATGAGAGTGTCAAAAAGCAGTTTTGGGAAGATATGGACGGATTAATGCAAGAAATTCCATAGGAAAAAAGAATATTTATAGGTGGTGATTAAAATGGCTATGTAGATTGATAGGAGAAGTAATAGAGGATATGATAGAGTAAATGGTGGACAAGGTTTTGGAGATAGAAATGCAATTGGAGATTCTATACTAGAGTCGTGATGGTCTGTGATCTAGCGATATCAAATACTTATTTCAAAAAGAGAGATGAACATTTAATAACTTACAAGAGTGGATCAAATGCGTCATATATATATTATTTTCAATTAAGAAGAAATGAGAAATCTAGATGGAAAGATTGTAAGGTGATAACAGGAGAATGTTTCACAACACAACACATGCTTGTAGTTTTGGATGTGTATATTAATAGCAAGAAGAACAAAAAGGAAGTTAAAATAGGCCCAAGCATAAGGTGGTGAAATTTAAAAGGGAACGATATGCCATCCTATAAAGAGAAGCTAGTAAAGGAGGGGAGTCAGGTCTTGGAAAGTACACAAAATATGATGTCTAATCAAATGACAAACTGTATTAAGAGCATTTCTAGAGTGGTTCTTGGAGAATCTAGAGGTTATTGGTGCGGGGATAAACAGTGTTAGCCTAGGCTCAGGCTCAACTAGGCTCACCCTCTGTGTTTCAAAAAGCACAAGACGATACTCTGTTAGAAAGGCGCGCGCTTAGGCTCGAGGCTCCAAGCGCAAAAAAGACGCGCGTCACGCGCCTGGTTGAACCATGTGCAATTATGTGCATGCACTTGATATTTTTGGCAATATGATTAAGTTATTAAGTAGATTTGATTCATGATTGCAGTAGCTTGAATATTGGCACATTGATTGAATATTTTTTATATTCAAAATTATTTGTTATAGTTCTTAGATAGGACCATATGAGCAATTGTGGGTTGGATTTGATGACTTTGATATTATTTCAACTATTATAAGATTCAATAAGTTTTCTTCTTTTTCTCGATTTGCATATTTCATACTGATTTAGAAGCATGTGCACAAGCACACGGATGAAATAACACATTCAGTCATTCACTATTATTTTTTGCTATAATATCACATTTGATATCTTATAACTGGTTATTGAATTTGAACTATACATATTTGAAGATTTAATATATTTTAAATATCTTATTTAGAGCCATAATTCGAACCTATAAGGCTACAACATTTGTGTTGCAACAACGATCTATCCAATTTATTTAATGTGTTAAGATTCATTTTCTTAGTTTAGTTTTGCATGTTTTGTATATATATATATATATATATATATATATATATATATATAAAGACAGAGAGAGAGAGAGAGAGAGAGAGAGAGGATACGTGGTATAGGCTGGCGGCCTATTTAGGCAAAATGAGCAGTTGTTTATGCCCCTAGGAGTTTTAGAATGTGCTGATTTTGTGAGCATAAGCACCTTACCTTAGATCACCCACAAAAAATCAGCACATTCTAAAACTTTTAGGGGCATCAAATGTTATAATTTAGATTAACGGTTACAACGGACGTTCGATAAAACTTCTAACATTTGATGCCCCTAGGAGTTTTAGAATGCACTGATTTTTTGTGTTCTAAGGTAGGGTGCGGATATTCATAAAAAATTAGCACATTTTGAAACTCCTAAGGGCTTTAAATTGGTGGCTGCCCATTTAGCCGAAATAGGCTGGCAGTTCATTTCCTGTTTCATATATATACTAGTGCATGCCCGTGCTTGTCGGCACTGCAACGAGTCGCCTTCGGCGGCAACACATCCGTCGGCACTGCACCGGGCCGCCTTCGGCAGCAACACACCGGAACGCCTTCGGCAACAAAACACTTTCAACAACACTAGCATAGGGACACCCATTTTCTCGTACGTGCCGATTGGCACGAAGTGGGCGCCTTCGGTGCGATCAACTTCCCCTCCCCCTAAAATCGATCAATCACAGCTGTCTCTATTCGAACGGATTTCTCGAGATTGACCCGATGGTTTGGGGTGGCCAAAATTTTAGCATGCGGGTTTATAGTTGTTGATGCGAACAACGATCATGGGATGAACGGTCAGGTTTAGAGCAGTTTAAATGGGCCGGGATTTAGGGGTTTAGTTCAGTTTAAATGGGTAGGGATTTGAAACCAAGGGGAGGGAGTTGGTTGACGGGGAAATAGAGATCGTGCGCTGGTTTTTGAACGAATGATTAGATCTATTCGGTTTATTTTTGTCCAGTCAGCTTGTCCTAGTCAACTTCCGTTTTGTCTAGTCAGCACAAAACCGCTGTGCCATGTTATATATATATATATATATATATATATATATATATATATATATATATATATATATATATATATATATATATATATATATATATATATATATATATATATATATATATATATATATATATATATATATAACATGGCACAGCGGTTTTGTGCTGACTAGACAAAACGGAAGTTGACGGGCATGCTATAATGTGGCATGCGGTACGTGCGACATTGCACCGCAACCGTTTGATGCACGCGCTGCGTCCATCTGCGGTGCGGTGCCGCACTTACCGCATGCCGCATTATGGCATTTCTCTCTCTCTCTCTCTATTTTTATATATATATATATATATATATATATATATATATATATATATATATATATATATATATGGGCATGCTATATTGTGACATGCGGTATGTGCAACACCGCACCGTAGCCGTCTGATGCGCATCAGACGACTACGGTGTCGCACGTATCGCATTATAGCTTTTCTCTCTCTCTCTCTCTCTATATATATATATATATATAAATATATATGCCTTACTTCAATCAGGCACTCGCCTTAAGTTGCGCCTTGCACCTAGGCTCTAGGAGGCCTTTGCGCTTCATGTGTGCCTTGAGCCTTTTAGAACACTGGGGATAAAGATACCTGGTGGTGTAATGATGAGGTCCAAAAGCAATCAAGGAAAATAGATTATGCTTAAAAGAATGACATAAAACAAAGGACATTGAGGACTTAGGTATAAATAAACTAAGAAGGATGTTAAGAAGCTAGTTAGTAAGGTTAAGTTTGTAGCTTTTGATAATTTATGTGATAAACTAGGATCTAAGAAAGGTGAAATTTTTTTTACAAATTAACTACAATGAGGAGGAAAAGTAGAGATATAGATCAAGTTAGGTTCATCAAAAGTGAAGGCAGTACTATCTTGGTAAAGGAATTTGAGAATTCCACTGGAGGAGTCTATTTAGAACGACCACAATCTAGGTATTTGTATGTATACTATCATTCAATTAAAATAGCTAAAGTAGAGGAGGCTTTGAAAATGATGCATAAAGGTAAAGCTTTAGACCCTGTTAAGATACTAATTGAAGTTTGGAAAATTATAGGAAGAACTTGATTAATTTGGTTAATTGGTTTGTTTAATAAAATATTGACAACAAAGAAATACCAAATGATTGGAGAAGTATTACCTATATATAAGAATAAAGGTGGCTTTCAAAATTGTTGTAATTATCGTGGAATTAAGCTTATGAGTCACACCATGAAATTATGGGAGAGTATGATGGAAAGAAAGATGACAAGAATTTCAGAAGACCAGTTCGGATTTATGCCAGGAAGACCTACAATGCAGGTTATTTTCTTGTTGTGACAACTGATGGAAAGATTTAGAGAGAAGAAAAAGAATCTGCATATCGTTTTTATCGACTTAGAAAGGACTTTTGGTAGAGTACCACGAGATGTGATTTGTAGACTTTAAAGAGGAAAGGGTTGTCTCAAGGTTATATTGAAGTGATTAAGACATGTATGAGGGAGCAATTACTATCGTCAGAGATAACTGTGGCGACATAAATGAATTCCAAATTACTGTGGGACTCCACCAAGGGTCAGCCTCAAGCTCATATCTTTTTACTTTTGTCATTGATGAACTCATTGCTAATATTCAAGAAGAAGTGCCAGGTTGTATGTTATTTGCAGATGATATAATGTTAGTCGATGAGACAGGGATGAGGTTAAATACTAAGTTAGAATTATCGAGGAAGACTTTGGAAGATAAGGGCTTAAAAATAAATCGACCTAAAAAGTAATATATGGAGTGTAATTTTAATGAAAATTATAATGATAATGAAGCCCATTTCACATTTGATGGCCAAGAAGTACAACAATGTGATTGTTTTTGGTGTCTTAGGTCTATCATATAGTAGAATGGAGAGATAGATGATGATATTTAATAGAATTAGAGCGAGTTGGATGAAGTGGAGAGGGGCCTCGGAAGTGCTATGCGATCGACGCATGTCTTTAAGGTTCAAGGATAAATTTTGCAAGACAACAATAAGACCCGCAATGTTATATGGTTCAGAATGTTGGGCTTAAAGAGAGTTCAAGCTCATAAGATAGGCGTGGCAGAGATGAGGATGTTGAGGTGGATGTGCGAAAAACTAGGAGGGATAGAGTGAGGAATGAGTGTATTAGAGAAAGTGTTGGAGTGGCACCAATTGAGGACAAGATAATAGAGAATGGATGTTGCGGAACTAAATCTACTGTGCAGGTGTTGTGAAGAGACTAGTCAACGTGATTAGCTACTTGGAAAGCAAACACAGGATTTTGTGATACAATTTTGATTATTACCAGTTTAATGGTGCAGACTAGCTAGGCAGAAGCCTAGGTGCAGGTGAGTAGTGCTAAGCAGATCAAAATAAACGAAGGTTACCTTTTGGAAGTCGAGGGACTTCCAAGGCAAGTTTGCAAATAATGACTAAGGATCGAGTGACCGACCAAGGGTTTAAATCACAGGCTATTGGCTCGAGGGGTTTAACAAGGTGAATGCTCATGTAATGTTGACAAGGTGTTAAGAAAAACCAGCAATTTTCAATAGAACAAGAGTATTTATTCTAATGATTAAAGATGGTTAAAAGGGTTGCACCGTGATCTAGGATTAATGTACTAGCGGGTGCAAGTCGATCCTCAAAGAACCTTGATGAAGCCAAGTGAGCAAGTTGGATCTTCAAAGAGAGGCCCTCATGCGACTGTCGGAGGTGGAACGGATAAGAGCCAGCTTTGGGGCGTGCTCATGCACTGGCCAGGCTCGGAGGATGGGCTGGCTGCAGGTCAGCCTGGCTGCAGGCAGAGCTGGGCATTGATTAGCCTGGTTTGTTGGCTGGGTTGGCTATTGGTCGGGCCTGACTGTGGGCTAGCCTTATAGGCATGTAGGCTAGGTCGCGAGTTAGCCTGGCAGGCAGGCAGGCTTGGTGCCTTTAGCAGGCCTAGTTGGCTACGTTGATCAGTAAGGGCAGCAGTAGCCACAGCTGTGGTTGTTTGTTGCTTGCGGCAACCTGATAGATACCTTCCGATGAGGGTGAGAGATGGGGAGGGATAGGGGGGTGGGAGGCACGGTGGGGGCGACTCGCAAGAGCCCGGGGGTTGCGGTGTACGGGAAGAAAGGTGGTGTTTGTGAAATTACCCATTCCACTGGTGGATCCATCTTTAGAGGGACCGGGGGAGGTAATGACCAGAGCGTGACGGTCTTTTTAAAATAAACTACTTCCTACGATCGCCCTGGTCGGAACTCGGAAGGCACATTGCTAGACTATGATACATTAAAAATTAAGATTTGCTAAGTTTTCTGCTCACCGCAAAATATACATTTTGCATGCATGGTGATTAGATGTTAGGTGGTTCTCGCCCTCCCTCTCTAGTAAAAGAGTTCATAATGTGGTATCTGTGAAGTGCAGGGCATAAGCATATAAGACTTGCATACAAAAATTAAACTACAACACACATTTCTATGAGGAAACCCTTCGCGGGAAAAACCTTGCCGGCTTCACATCGGATGGTGAGAGCAATCTACTAAGAAAAAGTTTTGGTTACAGACACGAAAATAAGAGCGCATGGGACATGCCAGAAGTAAACCCTCCACTCCACGCTCCCTTCCGTCTTGCTCCTTTCAGCTCTTCGTAAGTTCCCTGCCCGATCGTCTTCACGGTGCTCCAACACACGTGGCCATAGTTGCTCACCCGAGACGCCGCTCGGACTCCCTTGATTCGCTTAAGCGGAGACACCAACGTTCGCCCTCTCAACTCGCAATGCTCGAACGTGCCCAAAGGTGAACCGCACCCCACTATGGGTGGTAGCACCCTTTAAGGGACTACTTCGCCGAGGTAACCCGCCCGACGGACCCCAAAGGATTTTATATCGGTAAACCCCGAATGCCTACTAAGGGTAATTAGGGTTCTTCTTGTTTGATTCACTCAAACAAAGACCCTACCTTCTTCCGCTTCGCTCGGAAGAACCTAACACATGAAATTTACAAGGGAGAAAAAAGGAAAACCAAACTAAACTCGTAAATCTGTAAACCCAAATCAAAGGAACACCATATATGATTCCCGAGAGAAAAACGAGTCCAACGATCTAAAAATCGTAGCACACATAAGTGTGAAATACCTTCAAACATAAAAGATCTTATCTTGTAATATATGCTTGAATTGAGGAGGAAGGAAGAAGGATTTTCAAGAGTCTCTTAAAGCAAAAACCTCTTTCTTTGATTTTTCACACCCACTAAGGAGAGGAATGTGGTATATAATATATAGGATAGATCAATCCCAGGCAGAAATCAGCCTTTGGATCAAGGTCTAATGGCCCAAAACCAAGTCAAACTTCGAAGGTCAGCTCTTGGGTACTAGCCGTCCGAACGACCGTTTGGACTGACTTGATCACAGTTGGAATAATCGTCAGACTGGAGACCTAAAAACCCCTGGGTTAGGGCTAATGGTCCGAACAATGGTTCGGACCCCCCTGCACCCAAATGTCACAAGTGGTCTGGGCCATCTTTGAACAATCCGACCTCTTATCTAGCAGTCTGAACCATCATTCAGACGCCAGCACACTAAGGGTCCGAACAATGGTTTGGACCACTGGTGTGGACTTGTCACAAGCGGTCCAAACCAACATTGGTCAGTCTGGCTTCTTGTCTAGCATCTCAACCATCTTTCGGACGCCAGCACACTAAGGGCCCGAACAATGGTTCAAACCACTAGTGTGGACTTCCTCGACCTAGACTTCGACGAAACCAAACATCGATATGCACAAAACACGATAAAATGTATGATCGATAAACCAATGCATGCACACGTTCGTTCGACCTAGGGCACAAACTACGTCTCGGCGGGTACCGGTACGCTCGACACCCGAGAAGGAGACACCCCCCACCTATGCAGTCAAAGTCGGTAGTCGGCCCTAGTTGGCTAAGGGCCGACTAGGACTAGTCGGGACTAGTCGAGACTAATTCGGGACTAGTCGGCCAAAACTTATTCTAACCCCTCCCCCCCTCCCTAAACATATATAATATATGAACTAGCATAAATGTCAATAAGTATATGATATTAGTCGGTTAATAACAATACATACCTTCACACTTCACAGCATGGGTATAAATCCATAAATAACAGTCTAACAGAACACAGTTGTATTAGCTTCATGCCCATGTCAAAAGACTCAGAACTAAGAATCATCACAATATTTGTTTGATGATGTTTAATCAGTGAACAACCCTAATTTTGATTATAGGGTTATATGGATATCAACAAATAAACTAATTAGAGGTGCGCCAGGGTCAGTGTTTTCTTTGTGGACAGTCTGGAGGGAGAAGCGTATTAAACGTAGACTTCGTCACAGCTGGGATATGATGGTTATGGCAGTGTGCTGGAGCATTTGGATGGAGCGAAATAGCAGAATTTTTAGACAGAGGAGTTCAGATTCAGAAGTGGTCAAGAACTCGGCGAAGAGGAGGCTTCTTCAGTGGAAGGTTGCCTTACAGGGGAAGAAATTGCAGCAACTAGATAATATTATTTGTAATCTTTTTTGATTGTGTTCTTTCTTTCCTACCGAGTCTTTAAGACTTTTTGTATCCTGCTTTTTAGTTATTAATGAACTGGTAGGGGTCTAGGCCGAACCCCCCCTCATCCACTGAGAGGGATTTCTCAAAAAAAACAAATAAACTAATTATTTGTTTATGTTTTTATCTGAGATTCTCAGGTGCTCAACAGATGATTATAGGGAAGAGCCATAGTTGTGAGTCTTGCGACTCAAGACTTTGAGCCAATGTAAAAAAATCCAAACAAAATTGCTTTCAAAGACTCCTTAAAAAAAAAAAATTGCTTGCAGAATGCTGCCTGGGGACTAGTCGGCAGTCGTTAGTCGGGAACTAGTCCGGTCTAGTCGGGGACTAGTCGGGATTCTGCCCAGCAATGACGGAATCGAAATTAATCGGTCGGTAAAATGCCGCCCAGGGACTAGTCGGGGACTAGTCGCCGACTAGTCCCGACTTTGATAGCATAGCCCCCCACTGAGGTTGGATGACGCCATGATCCATTGAGAATCCTCAGGTTAAGGGGTGAATTCTGATGGTGACGCAAGGTGTGATCATGCCAGAGGCTGGTAGAGGAGGGGGAAGGTTAAGAACCCTTGGTTGCCATGGAATCGCTCACCACACCCTCTCCAACCTCGTCTCGAAACTCACTGTCTTTCCACCAGTCAAACTTGAGGAATTCACTAAAGATCCCACAAGCTATAGAAGGTGACTACATATAAGATCTCTTCAATTGTTTTACCAACTGCAATGGTCTCCTTTCCAATCTCGGCTTTGCTCGCACAGTCAATTTCTCCTCTATGTGGTACTCTTGGCCTAATCCACCTAAGTTTGAGGAGATTAGAGGAGACTAATCTTGTATATGATTTGTTATGTATCTTTATATTATGTAACTGGTATTTGGATCTGATGGTTTTTAGCCCCCTAGACGCTCTGTGTAGCCTCATTATGAAGTGAGCCATATGAGGTATGTTGGTTACATGCGCTATGAGATTACATTTACATTTCTAACCTCTCTTCTCAAGTCTTCAAAAAGAAAGAAAGAAAAAGAAGTGGCCACCCATCAATAACAAAGCTTTTAGATAAATAGGTAGTATTAAAATAGGAAATGTTTAATTGTTTATTGAGGTTATATACCAAAAAACAATTCTTTTTCCTAAATTCTTGTTTAATGTTTAGTTCATTCTATTTTGTATGCTTTTCTATTAATTTTCCTTTGGTTTCTTTTTCTGTAAATTTACAGAACAACGTTATTCAATGAGACTTCATTTGATGAATGGGTGTATTCAGCCAAGGCACTAGCTTTGCCAGCTTCTTTGAGGCTGTACAAGGAGCTCCAAGGTCTCGGATTTCAGATGGTCCTTCTGACAGGTAGGGGTGAAGCTCAGCGGAATGTGACCAAGGAAAATCTATTGTTTGCTGGATACCGTTCATGGGAAAGGCTGATATTGAGGTACAATCAATGCCTTTGATTTAATGAATTATTTTCTTTTATGATTCCATCGCTTAATTATGAAACACAAAAAACATTCTAAAACACCAATATAATATGGTAAATGCAGAATTCTGTTCTCAATTTGGAGTATGAGCTAATTAATAATGTGTTGAGTGTTTATCTTACGTCATTACCAGTATCCGAAGTTGCTCATGTAATTTTTGATACTACGTGTAGTGGGATATTGATTTAGCTATCACCGAAGATGGTAGGCCAAAGCACGTTTGTCATTAGTACTGTCTGCTGGCACATTTAATTGTGCGGCCGCACATATTGTGTGCATGTACGATCGCACAGTGCTATATGCATGCTCTATGTTTGCACAACCTAAATATTCTTCTAGTTTTGCATATGTGACTGCATAATCGCATATGTGATCACACCTGACAACAATGGCTACACAGTAATTGGAAATAACAAAGCATCTGACAAACTCGAGCTGATGATGGAGACCAAATGAGCAAAGTCATACTATGAAGTTGACTCCTTGGTCCCACACGAAGTATCTGCTTCAATTGAATCTCTCTGGGACCACATGCGTAGAGGATTGCTGGTGAGAATAGTAGTGTGGCCTACAAATGGAGCGGTATAGACCGACATTTGGAGGAGTTGTAGCATGCCGCGGAAAAAACTCGAGTGATGGCATGCCCGAGTGACACTGGAGAATCATCTGGGCCGATGGTGAATTGGCGATGGTCTAGCCCGACAAAATCAGTGTGTCGCTCAACTGGGAGTCTGGGAGTACTATCCCGAGCGAGTCAGCAACTGGTGGTAGCTCGATTGTTGATGGCAATTCAACTAGTGCCTCCATTAGAGTCCAAAGCTCTACCGAGGCACTACTAAAGGTGAAGGCTCAACTAGAGGCCGAGGTTCTATTGGAGGTGGAAGGTCCACTGGTGGCATTACCTTGACAATGTTTATTTGGGAAATAAGTTTGCAAGAGTGGTACGAAATCCAAGGTGGGCATCTCCTAGCTTCTTTACGTTTTCTGTGTTGCTCTTTAGACCACAACTCATATTTATTATCTTATATCACGTCTTGAAGATACTCAAACCGGGTTTGATGTGATTGATGGATAGGAGGGTGTAGAAACTACTCAAACTAGAAACCACTGAAGGAAGGTTCAAGCCTATTAACTAGGGGTTTTTATATTTTTACATCTAGAATCCGTGATGTATCATTTGATAATAATAGAAACTGGATATTATGGCAAGAAAGTTTGATTCAGAGGGAAAGGAAGCAGCAGAAATTGGAACTGGAATATCATTTGATTCGTTGATTCATATAAAAGAAATAAGCAATGTTCATTTGTTGAGTGAAAAATAGAAAAATCATGAAAAATTTGGTAAATTGGTATAACGGTAATATTGCACTATTTTTTTTTGTCGGAATTACACTAAGATAGCCCGTTAGGCTAGACAATCCACCTCAACGTCTGGCCCACACACGGTGGTGGCCTTGCGCATCTAGAACCAGTATAACAATCATATTTCACTCGACCTCGGATGTGTAAGGAATAATCCTTCAGCTCGACCTCGGATGTGTAAGGAATAATTCTTCACATGGAGAGAATTAGATAAAAAGGTATGACAATCATATTTCACTAGTAAAAATATTTGAGTAGGTAATTGTCTGGTATGGAGCATATGACCACTGGAACTGGGTGGAGCTCAAGAAACTGGGGGGGGGGGGTGAGTAAAGTCAACTTTGGAATGGAGGCAAAGAGTGAGAATAGGATCAGTCAAACACGATAAGACACACTAACTGAACCTAAAGCTCTAATTCCAATTTGATGTAGGATAGGTGAGGGGGTCCAGCCAAACGGAAGGATGCCGCTCAAGGTTATGGATGGAGGTTTATGAATGTTCAAAATTGCATTTGCAGCAAACAGGTTTTGGGCTGATTGGCAAAAAAGATCTGGGTATCAGATGCGGTTAAAATTTGGTAGAAATGTAGGGCTATGGGTTAGGCAATTATGGTTAAAATCTGATGAGGATCAGGTGACCGAATTTGGAGATATTGTAGGTGTTTCTAGATTTGAAGTTGGGTGGATGTGATAGATTGAGAAGTTGGAGCTTTTCATGTAGATGGTTTTAGAATGGATTTTGTTAGGATTTTGAAGGGGGTTAATGGATCAAAACCTGACCAAGACAGCTTGCTTCCCTGCTCAGTTTTTGCACTGCTTCGGTGGATTTAGGAAGGAAAAATGGGTTGTTTTTGGAGGAAGTTGGGTAATGTTTAGGCAAGCTTTAGACTAGGTATTAGTGATGAAAAGATAAGGTATTGATAGATTTTAGCTAGGTTTAGGTTCAGGTTTATGTGCAATGATGAAAATCACTTTACAATTAAGGTTTCAAGGTGGATTTGTGGAGTTCCGATGACGAAATGCAAAGGTTTTAGCATTAGTTGTAAGATGTTGTGCAGCAATTAGAATAAAAGAGAGAAGAGGATGAGAAGTTGATACCCACGATGAGATAGTCGCTCTGGACTACACCGGGTTAATAGAGGATCGCTCCACGGAAGTTCTGGACTGCTCCAAATGATGGACACTAATGTAAAAGCCTATATGATCAGCAAGTTTTTTCTTACAAGTAGTTTTCAATAAAAGATTTTAATGATTCAGTTTCAATTATATGAATGTTCAAGATAATCAATTAATTCAATGATTCATATGACAAAAGTAATCATGTAGTGTCAAGTATTCAGATTAATGAAAATGTTGATCGTTTGGAAATCAAGAGATTTTCGTTGGCCAGGAAGCGTAATAGATTTAATATTAAAATATTGATAACCCTTAAAAGGATTTCAAACATAACTCTTAATTTCAAGCGAGGATTAATTGAGAAGGTTAATTTATTGTTGAAGATCCTATCGCAAGCCAACAATTGTAAAGATGAATATATTTTATTCTAATGATGAAAAGATCTAACCAGATTCTAAAGGTTGATGTTTCTACGCGAATGCAAGCAAGTACGAAGAGGCGTAGATGAATTCTTGATTGAACTTAACGATCCAAGATCAAGATACGTCGGCGGGGGGGCCTTAAATCAGCATAAAGAACAATGAAATATATGAATCGTCCCCTCGGGAAGCCTGGGGTGCCCTCGAAAAACAACAGCTTTACCCGAGGGTGCTCTTAGCAAATATGGGCAGCCCAGGTTGAAATCCGTAGTTAACAACATCAATTAACACTGCCAGGGTGCCCTCGGAGAAGCACCTGGCTGTGGGGGTGCCCTTAAAAAAACAAGGCAGACACATGACAATTAATTCACTGTGTCTTGGTTGTACAAGGAGCCGAAACAAGGGCTGCACGGGTTCTTTACGTGGAAAAGAGGAGGCGACTCCCTCTTTCACGTGGACAGTGGAGGGGGGCCGTGAAGGCTTGTTTGCGAGAAAGAGAGAGAGGAGGGAGAAGGAAAGAAATAAAAGGAGTCTGATTTCCTTCCTCTTCTTCTACTTCTTCCTCGCTTCTTCTTGGGAATTAGATCTTCTTCGAAATTCAGAAAGATAGAGAATAAAAAGAGGAGGGTAGGGGAGGAGGGGGGGGGGGGAGGAACCTAGGTATCACCGCCCTAGGAGTTCTGCTAGGCTTCACCACCAAGTGAGGTTGCATCATTCATCAAGAACACAAATTTGCAAAACACAATTTAATTATTTTGAAGATAACATGAAGGCATAGGGGGAAATAACCTTTTTTGTGACTACCAATGTTTCCCATAGACAATATAAAACTAAAAAGCCAAAACAGGTAGGCTAAAAATTAACACTAATTAATGCTTCAAAAATGCATTAATAAATAACAAAATAAAGATAACTGGGCTCCAAAAGTTGGACCTATCATCATCCTAGCCAGGGAGACCGAGTGAGCTGTCCTTCTGCGCTAATGACCGTAGACACGTGTGATCTGGGGCATGATATCATCATCACTAGATTAAGAGGCCACTCTCCAAAAATCTGTGGATCCATGAAGAACACAGTCGTCTTTTATTTCCCAAGCATAATAATCATTCATTCATTAGGGTTACATGAGGTCTTTTTATAAAGGAGTCATAACCCTACAGTAAAAGAAGGAAAAAAAAGGACTGGTGGTTTTATGGAACCCGTACCCAATGAGGACGATGTATTGTCTACGGGTATGGGGAGGGGAAGTAACACGTTATTTTTGTATCTGCTTTTCCTTCGATTTTTTTCCGGGTGGAAATGCTTGCTTTTCCCTCTAATTTGATCCCATTTACTCCTTTACTTGCTTACTTGGCATCATAGAACACCAAGTACATCCAATAGCATTCTTCCAAAATTCCATATAGAACAAGTGATCTAGCTAATGATCTGATCTGATTTGACCCGAACATGATCCAAGTACTCTCTAGCGAATTGATGACAGGGTCTAAACATTTAAAATCCAATGGTCAAATCTTGCTATCTCGAAGATTTAGAGGTTGAAACTCATGACCAAGCAAATCCAACGATCAAACCTCATGATCCATATTCCGAATTTGCTTTGAACTCTCATCCAATATCTAGCAAGGTCCTGGTCTCTCCGATCGGAAGTCATGAAGTACTCTGGTGTGATTATGTTGTGCTATGATCTCGCATTTGTGTTAGCTTGCCCTGATCTCCTATCTGTGTAGGCCTGCTCTGATCTTGTATTTGTGTAGGTAGTGGCACCAACCACACGTCTAGGCTCAAGAGAGAGAAAGAGCAGTGGCCGGGAGAATAACATAGTTTAATAAACAAAACAAAAAACTCCCTCTGTTTTCAAACTCCCCCTGAATCTAACACTAAGCATAAGAAAAGAGAAACACAATATACATACTCCCAAAAAGTCTCCTCCTTTTGTCCTAAAGACAAAATTAGCAAAGGGTGTTCAAACACAGAAAACTAAACCACCCACATTAATATGAAATAAAAATAAGTGCATAACTAGAAATCTACCAAATACAACTTTGTAAATGTGATAAAATATCATCAGAACAAAACAAATTACATCAAAAAAGAGTACATAGTAGAAACAAACTAGCATTCAGTACTACACAACACAAAGACAATGCATCAAGTGCCTACAATGACAAACCAGAATTGACAAACAGACTCAAACCGACACAAACCAGAACTAAGCATGCATTGAGCCGGAGTCAGACAACATGAGCACTTGGCAATAGACACGTAGTGGCGAAGAAAATGATAGTCTAGGTGATCCAGAAGATGACACCAATGGCCGTGAGTAACAGAAGTCCAAAGCTCATCCATAGCACCACCGCAGTACTCGGCAACAACGCGACGCAGAAATATTTAATCCGTAACTGTACGATCACGAGGAGGAAGACGAAACTAATGATATAACTGCCAAACACCAGAACGAAGGACATCATGAAGATGAATCTATAGATCCATGTCGTCTAGTAGTCTCAAAGAAAGAAATAGTCAACCTCATCATCAGTCTGGTGGCTTACTGTGCCTCTCACGAATGCTGTCAGTAAGAAAGCAAGTCAAGTATTCCAGTTGTCACTTGGAATGTGACCATTGTCACATAAGCTTCGGACGCGTGTGTGCAAATCGGACGACTTCCCTCAGCCCTGAGAGATGGGGAGGTAAGGGACATGCTCAAATCAGAAATGAGAAGTCCGAAAAACAGTGTTATAGTATATTGTTGTATATCGAACAATATCTTGAATTCTATCTGATATTTTAGAAAGAAACATAAGTATAATATTTTAAGACCAAAGCATTACAAGAGTCACATATTTGATGGTCTATTGCTAATTGGTATGTGCTTGGATTGCTAAATGTGTAAATGCAATAAAGAATTGTCATGAATGCAACTTGGTATAATGAAGACCTTTGAATTGATATTTAATAAACGTACTCAGTTTTGCTAGAGGAGCATGTTCTAGGAGTATAAATAATAATTCTTCAATATATTTTTTTTACTATGACTTTTATTTGGGCCGGCTTGGACTTGGGAGAGCCATCAAGAGTTTGGGTATGGGCAATCCATGACCAATCCAACCCGATCCGATTGACAAACATCCATTTCCGACCCAGTCTAACCCATTTGAAACCCACTAGGGGATAAGAGAGTTGGGCAAGCAACTGATGCTTGGGTGAGGAGGTTGTGTGTTCGACTCAGAGGCACAAACCTATGTAGGGATTAGTCCGAGCCAGAAGTGCGCCATTGCCCGAAATTGGTGCAATCAAATGGATGGGTTTAATTACATCAACTGGTGCGTCGAGATCTCCCGTTTGTAGGGATGGGTTTAATTGGATCAACTGGTGCGTCGGGATCCTCCGTTTATAGGGATGGACCCGTTAGCTCGTCTGGTTGATGAGACCTTTATTGTACTTCTAAGAGCATCTCCAGAAGATGACACTAATAGCCTGTGAGTCGGGTCGATCTGGGTCGGTCATGGATTGTCCATATCCAAACTCTTGGTGGTTCTCTCAAGCCCAAGCAGGCCCAAATAAAAGTCATAGTAAAAAAATTGTTGAAGTTTTATTATCTATATTCTACAACATGCTCCTCAAACAAAGCTGAGTAAGTTTTTTAAATGTCAATTTGAAGATCCCTTCATTATAACAAATTGCATTCATTCCACTTTATTGCATTCACACACATTTAGTAATCCATGCATATACCGATTAAAAATAGACCATCAAATAACTCTTATATATATAATGCTTTGGTCCTAAAAAATATACTCATATGTTTCTTTCTAAAACGTCATATGGAATTCAGGATGTTCAATATACAGCAAAATGCTATAACATTATTTTTCGGACTCCTCATTTCTAGTTTTAACGTGTCCCATATCTCCTCACCTCTCAGGGCTAAGGGAAATATTCCGATTTGCACACACGCGTTCCAAACCTATGTGGCAATGGTCACATTTTAAGCGATCGCTGGAATGCTAGACTTACTTGCTTTCTTGATGGCAACATTTCTGAGTCACATTGGGCCGTCTGAACGAGGTTGACAGTTTTTTTCTTCGGGACCATTGGATGATATGAATCTACAGATTCATCTTCATATTGTCCTTAGTTTTGGTGTTTAGCAACTTATATTATAGGCTTCGTCTCTCTTCGCAATCTTGCAGTTACGGATCAGATATTTCTGTGTTGACTGCCGAGTATTGCGGTGGTGCTATGGATGGTCTATTGATCTTTGGGCTTCTGTTACTCACGGCCATTCGTGTCATCTTCTTAGTTCTGGCCTGTGTCGGCTCGAGTCTGTTTGTCAGTTCTGGTCTGTGTTATTGTAGGATTTTAATGCCTTTTCTTTGTGTTGTGTGTAGCACTGAATGTTATTTTGTTTCTGCTATGTACTCTCTTTTAATGCAGTTTGTTTTATTCTGATGATATGTTATAACATCTTCAAAGTTGTACTTGAGAGTTTTCTAGCTATGCACTCATTTTTATTTCATATTACTGTGAGTTGCTTAGTTTTCTGTGTTTGAACACTCTTTTCTACTTTGTGACAAAATGGGAGAATTTTTGGAAGTTTGCATATTCTGTATCTTTCTTTTCTTCTGCTTAATATTAGATTCAGGGAGAGTTTGAACATAGAGTTTTTTGTTTTTGATTAAATTATGTTATTCTCTCGATCGCTGCTCCACCGACCCCCTTTCTCTCTCTTGAGCCTAGTCGTGTAGTTTGTTCCACCAACCGTTTTTTGGGTTTGTGGCTCATATGCCAAACCAAACCCACGCAAGAAATAGAACTGGCGCCCTGGGCGCCATTGTTGGCTCTCGCCTTGGGCAAAATATTGGCCCCCAGGGAGAAACCTAGAGTTGGGTGTGGCGGTTTTCTATAGCCGAGGCCCATGACGAGATTTTGGTGCCTTGGGCGCCTGCACAGCTGGAGCCGCGGGTTTGACTGGTTTTAGGGTTTCTTTTGGGACTATTTAAGGATACTTTGAGCCGTCATATTATCACGATATTGTGAGGGTTTTCTTGAGGAAAATTATGAGCGCCGTCTTGCTTGTGCCTTGTGGAAGATTGGTTTAGGGTTGGATAGTGGCTTGTTCAGAGGAGGATCAGAGCAATTTAGACGACAAATTCAGTAGAGGTGGAGGTGGCACTCTTTCTCAATTCTTGTGTCCATATTCTTGGTGAATTTTCTCGTCATCCTTGGTACTCTGTGAAGCTTTTGTAATCCTTGTAAGCCTGCTCCTATTGGTGTTAATAGAATAGATCCCCTGCTCCCCTGTTTATGGATTAGCCCTGATTTGGGTGAACCATGTTAGATTGCTTGTGATCTGGGCATGTTTCTTTTCCGCTTATTTATTTTCGTCGTAGCATATTTGTTCTGTGACATGGTAGATCTCTAGTTCTAACCCTTGGTTGGTGATCCACTTCCGTTGGGGTGAACCATAAATTCATAACAATTGGTATCAGAGCCACATGGGTTATTGCAAGAGATGATGTCAGTGAACATGACTTCCAAGTACATGGTGGATCGCTTCGACAGAAGGGAAATTTTGGCCTTTGACAAAGAAGGGTTATAACGATTCTTGTTCAACTAGGCCTGCATAAGGCTTCGCAAGAAAAGTCCAATAATCCAAAGAAGATAACGGATGCAGAGTGGGAAGAGATGGATCTGAAAGCACTGAACACAATCGTGATGTTCATTGGTGATGAGGCGATTTCTAAGGTCATGAATGAGACGACGACCATGGCTTTTTGGGCGAAGATGGAGTTAGTGTACATGACGAAGAACATGACCAACAAGTTGTATCTGATGCAGAAGCTGTATGAGCTTCATATGGCTGAGGGGACATCAATGTTGGATCATCTAAATGAGTTCAATAAGATCATAGTGGATCTGACAATCGTTATGAGCGATGAGAGGCTGCGTGAGAAGGACAGAGCATTGATACTTCTTAATTCCTTGTCTTCATCCTATGAGCATCTAGTGATGACGATCGTGTATGGGAATGAGACTCAAATTGGAGAATGTAAAGTCAACACTCCTAGCTAGCGAGCATAGGAGGAAGTCACAAACTCATGTTGGAGATTCGAATGTCCTAGTCGCTAAAGGTAAGGATAGCGGTGGACAGAAGAGTTATGATGGAGGTGGAGGCGGTGCTGGAAAGCCCAAGCATAAGCCAAGATGTTGGCGCTGTGATGAGGTGGTCCATGTAAGAAGTAACTGTTCTAAGCGATTGCAGAAGTAGGACGGTGGGGAATCTTCTAGTACAGTGACAGTGGTCTCTGCTGATAGCGGTTATGTTATTGATGAAGCCCTAACTACATTAGATGGTGGTAGTTTTGGTCTTGATGATGGATGGGTCCTAGATTCAGGGGGCCACTTTCCATATCTATTCGAGACCCGAGTGGTTCGATACCTTTGAGGAAAAAGGTGGTATGGTTCAGTTTGGTGATGGCTCTGAGCGTGAGGTCACCGGTGAGGGAACTATGAAAATCCGGAGTCACACGAAAATAATGAGGATGTTGAAATGAGTACGGTATTGCCTGAATGAGCAAAAATTTGATCTTACTGGGTTTGCTTGACTCCGAAGGCTGTGGGTATTCAACTTGAGGTGGAGATCCGAAGGCTACAAGAAAGAACATTGTTTTGCTGAAAGGTCGGATGGAGGCTAAAGCAAAGACCTCAAATTGTGGTTGTGGAAGACCGGAGGTGTAGACTCGATCATGGCTCGAGTTTGTATTTGTAGCAATGGTGTTTCTGCTAGACCCTAGGGAGAGGGGGTGTAAAGAGGGGAGATTGTTGGGTTTGTTGCTCATATGCCAAACTGAACCCGTGCAGGAAACAAAATTGGCGCCCTGGGCAAAAACCCGAGAGAACCAGCATATTACCAAGGTGGAGATTGTTGGGTTTGTTGCTCACTACGGCCGTGGCCGCCTCCGGGCCGTCCCTCTCTCTCTCTCTCTCTCTCTGCACCTTTGGCTCGGATTCTTCCCTCCGGGAGTAAAGACCAACCTACTCGGAATTTCCCACAACACTCCTAGGTAAATATAGTGGGTGGGTTGGGGGGGGGGGGGGGAGGAGTCAAACATACGACCTCCTCATCCAAGCATCAGTCCCAAAATCCACTTGTTCTAAATTTGATCCTCCTGCACTCAAGTGTGTGCTCCTTGGCTACTCACCTGCTAAAAAAAGTACAAGTGCTATAAAGCTCCCACCATACGAAAGTTAGGAACTAATTCTTTTAAGATGTGCAATATTTCTTTTCCATCAAAACACCTCTGTAGGGGGAGATTATGAGAGTGAAGAATCGTTTATACCCTTAACTTGTTGAAGATTAAAAACCCATCCATGATGGTGACACCAGCGAACAAAGGGTTTCATGTGTACTATAGGTGCCCCAAACCCGTTAAGCATCTCTCGGATGCAGTGTCAGCTTCGCCAAGTATTGCCTCTCCACCTATAGATGACTTAGACCTCCCCATTGCTAGCCCTCACATCTGCACTCTTGGCCTACCACTTACCAAATCCATACAAATTTTTCGACGATCAAAACTCATGATCATTATTCCGTATTTGCTCTGAACTCTCATCCAATATCTAGAAAGGTCATAATCTCTCATCTGATCTCTGATCTGAAGTCCTAAAGTACTCTAGCGTGATCATGTTGAGCTCCTAGCTTGCATTTGCGCTGAAGGCCGGCTTGGATCTCCATCAGACCTTAGACCTACCATTTCCCAAATCCAAACACTTTCACCAACCACCTTCAGTATTTCAGTGTGATTGTTTTATCCATGCCCCCAAACCCACTTGATCTAAATTTGATCATCTTGCAATCACCTGCTCAAAAGAGTACAAGTGCTATAATCCTCCCACCGTACGAAGGTTAGGATCTAGTGATGTCTCTTTATTTGAAGATGTGCCCTATTTCTCTTCCATCTAGACTCTTCTTTAGGGGGAGAATATGAGAGTGAAGAATTATCTATACCCTTAACTCGTTGAAGATTAAAAACCCCCATCCATGATGACACCAACGAACAAGTTGAGAAGGAGCTTCATGTGCACTATAGGCACCCCAAACCTTTGAACCATCTCTCGGTTGCAGTGTCAGCTTCGCCAGGTATTGCCTCTCCATCTATAGATGACTTAGACCTTCCCATTATTAGATCCTATATCCAATTTTCTTTTATATACTACCTTATCACCATCATATTGCAACTTTGTATTTTCCTTGTCCGTTCTTATACTACTCAGTGCATCAGAGGATCTTGCTCAACAATGCTCCATTTGTGACATGATGAAGCCCTTGAGAAGAATGAGATTTAGGAACTAGTTGATCTCCCGAAGGGATGTAAATGGCTTTTCTCCATCAAGTACTAGGTGGGCAAGTGGAAGGATACAAGGTGAGGCTTGTTGCAAAACGATTTAAATAGAATCATGGGATTGACTTCCATGAGATCTTTGCTTCAATAGCAAAGATGAATACTTGTAGGGGGATTCTCTCTCTAGCAGTGAATCAAACATTGGGTGTCGCATCGGCTAGGTTAAAAAATACTTTCATTCATGGAGATCTATTGTAAATGGTGAATATGGAAGCACCTCGTAAGTTCCGTTTATCCACAAAGCAAGGGAAGTATGTCAATTGAAAAAGGCCTTGTACAGATTAAACCAATCTCCTCACTTGTGGTTTGCAAGATTCAATGGATTATGGGAAAGGAAAGCTATGTGCAGGGTCGGGCAAACCACTCTCTCTTTATCGAGCATCGGAAGGACAAGGTAACAATATAGTGTATGTTGATGATATGGTCCTGACAGGGTCTGATGGAGGATGTCAAAAGGCTTAAAATTCAATTGGCGCAAGAGTTCCAAATTAAATATTTGGGACCACTGAGGTATTTTTTGGATGCTAAGGTTGCTAGTCCAGAAAAGGAGAGAGTTTCATATCACAAAGGTAATGTCCTAGATTTGTTGAAAAGATGGGGATGCTCGGATCCAAACCACTGATTGCACCCCTAGAACAAAATCACAAACTAGCAGAAGAAAGTGTTGAGCTACTTGATTATGTAGGGATGTAAAAAAAATAAGTTGGCAGGCTTATATCTCTCTTTTACCAGTCCTAACATAGCGTATGTAGTGGTTGTTGTCGGCCAATTTATGCACTCACCAAGGACATCTCATATGGAGGTTGTTCACAAAATCCTCAGATATCTGAAAAAAGCTTTGCCTGGTGAGGTAATGGTGTTTGGAACTTCGGATGTCATGGCCATCTTAAGGATGAGGTTTACACTGATGCACATACTGAGTAAGATCCATAAATGACAGAAGATCGACTACAATTTTTTGTATTTGTTGGGCGAACTTGATTTTGTGGAGTAAGAAGCAAGAAGATGGTGGCTAGATCTAGTGAGGATGCTGAGTTTTGAGTCATGGCTCATGGAATTTGCAAGTTGTTATGGGTGAAGATTCTCATGAAGGAGTTCAGATTTCCAGTGAGTACAGCCATGAAACTTCACTAAGACAACATGGTAGTCATCAATATCGCTCATAACCCAATTTAACATGATTGGACCAAGCATATAGGAGTCTACTGCACTTCACAAAGGAGAGGATCAAGTAGGGGAAATTTTGTTACCTTATGTCAAGTTGGACTACCAATTAACTGCATTTGAACCAAGGAGTGCCTAACTATAGGCTTCTCTTTATCTTGGGAAAGAACATGACTTTGATTATCCCTCTCTATCTCTCTATCCCATCTCCTCTTACTATCTCCGACCTATGCAAACCGAAGAATAAGCACTCGTTGGCATGCGATTGAATAGGAGATGGATCATGATACCTATGATCAACTTGTGAATCTTGTAATAGCTTTATCGTTTGTACTCACCATTGGTCTGTTCAGTGTGTTATTCAAACCACTATTTCGAATTGTGGTCCGGGTTTTGACCAAAAAAAAACAAACCAGTTCGAGTGGTTTGGGCTTGGGTTCGTCTGTTTTGTATTATTTATATATATATATATATATATATATATATATATATATATATATATATATATATATATATATATGGAAAATGGGTTTCTATGATATATCATAGGGAGTACCCTATGACATATGGTGAATTAGTAATCCTAGAATATTTATAATGTTTTGATTTTTAATAAGGATGATCACCCTATCATAGATAGGACACCCACAAAAAATCGGCACATTCTAAAACTTTTAAGGGCATCAAATATGTTTTTCAAATTAACGGTTAAAATGAATGGCCGATAAAGCTTCTAGCATTTTATATCCCAACAAGTTTTAAAATGCTTTGATTTTTTGTAGACATTCTATCTAAGGCAAGGTGATCACCCTCAAAAAAATTCAGCACATGCTAAACATTCTAGCATTATTAATTCATCGTATGTCATAGGGTACTCCCTATGACATGTCATAGGAACCCAACACTCTCTCTCTCTCTCTCTCTATATATATATATATATATATATATATATATATATATATATATATATTAAAAATGAAAATTTAGGAATCCACATTTGATTTAGCTACTTTGAGTCTCGTTTGATTGATATGGGATTGTTGCCAGCAATTCAGATCTAATTAAGGTTTGATTCTTCCTATTCACACCTGATTCGACCAAATCAGGTCTGATTCAGCCTATTTGGTATTCGATCCAGCCAATTTTGTAGAACCAACCCCTAACTCACCTGTTATAGACCCATGAATGGGTTATGATAGGAATCACCGATGTCCCTTAGTGAATGCTTTAGTTGATTCTCAATCCGATGACGGGTAAGTTGGGTTGGCTTTTAGGGCACAATTCCAACAATGGATAGCATCAAAGAATGTGTTTTGAGTGGTTGAAGTGTCCGACGGACAATTTGCCCTTTTGTCTATAGAGTCAATGAGTCATGCAGCTTTCAAGGCTCTTGTGTGGCTTCTGTGACTGTCCTCAACTGCTCTCCTCTACATCATGAACGTGGTAAACATCTTCTCATCTTTCTTCCTCACTTCACACTACTGCATAAATTTAGCCATTACTGAAATCTTTCCAACATAATCCACAAGAATCGGGACCCTATTTGCTGGTTGATGCTGTTGTTTGGTGAGACAGGGGAACCTCTGATATTGGCAAGCATGCGGTTGTCTACAAGTCAGAGAAGCGAGCGGAGCTAGAAGCGCAAGGATACAGGATCCACGGGAACTCCGGCGACCAGTGGAGCGACTTGCTCGGCTCTCCAATGGCCAAGCGATCCTTCAAACTCCCAAACCCCATGTACTACATTGGATGATATGATCCAGATCTGATGATTGATTCGAAGGTATCCAATATTCATAATAATTCATTGTGATCAGGTTGGTATGCAAGGAAATTCTCAAAAAACCATGGTTTTAAACATTCTTCGAATAGCGTAACTTTGGATTAACCATAAAATGGTGGTCCCCGGTAATATAATTTATAGCCTGGTCGGCATGCCTAACTGCTGTATTTATTTTGTGGAGATTGCTATTCAGCCCGGTTTTTCTGATTCAGCTTGGCCCAATTGACGTGGCTGCATACGACTGGTAGTTAACATTTAGGTCAACCCGACCATGGCCACGTCAATCGGGCTAAGCTGATCGGGAAAGCTCTTGCGGCTTAATAGCATTTCTCTTATTTGTGGCATTTAATAGGGTTTAAAGAAGGATAGGCCCGTGGGGTATGAGATGGGGTAAGGGCAGGGTGTGGGGTAAGTGCCGGGCATGGGCATACTTGTCATCCAAAAAAATTGTAGGTAAAGGAAGGGGTTAATCTACGGAAAGTGGGTAAAGCTAAGTAATTTTGAGGGGTGAATAAAATTACCCAAAAATTATTTACTATTGTCGCGGTTGAAGGCTTCAAACCTTAGTCTCTTTTGTGTGTGTGGATGCTAAAAGGTCCTGCTCGAACCAGACATACATGTCCCTTAAAAAAATAACCTGCCATATGCGGAGACATAGGGTGGGGATTTCATGGCAGTTGTTGAGTGCAAGCATTTGGACCGTTGATGGAAGATTAAAGAGTTGTCCGATTGTCGTGCACTCGTACCCTTTTTACAAACAATGAGATAGCTCCCTTTCTCTTACATATTAGTGAATGGTCCAGATGCCTCACTCAAATTTTGCAGTGAAATTTTTATACAACAAAAAAATGTGGACTTAGTGATAGCTCCCTGATAAAGGAATCAACTTGCAATAAGCCCTCCTATAAATCGTATTGCAATAGCTCCCTCCCGAAATCCCGTCGAATCAAATAAAAAAAAAAGGACAATAACACCCAGTCCAAGTTCATTAAATTTATATTTCCTGCCATCAACTTAACACAAATCATTTTTTGCATGAAAATCAATAAAAATCACTCCAGATTGTCGATTTAAAAGCACACACAAAAAAAAAATTCTGTATATTTTTATCAATTTTTTTTTTCTTTTTTGTCAACCGACCAATTAGTTACTCTTTTTGTGCGATATAGAACCAGTTTGGTTTCGCATAGTTAAAAGTATTTTTTGTCATAAAAAAAATCATATTGTAACTAGATGAGGAAAAATACCGCTACAATCAATCGACGATTAAAGTATTTTACCATATCAAATTGTTACTCTTTGCTAACGGATTGTTACTTTTTTATTACGATTGTTACACTTTATGTGTAGGGCTAAAATTACCATTTAAAAAGTTTTGTTATTATATGTGCGTAGCAAAAGATGCCCGCGTTAGCCAAAGCAAACGGATTTTTGTTCTTTACCAATTGTTACTCTTCAGCTACGATTGTTACACTTTATCTATAGCGGTAAATTATTATTTAAAAAATTTTGTTATTACATGTGTGCAAGAAAAAAGAGTTTGTGTTAGCCAAAGTCCAACTAGAGGGCTTATCGTTAAGTTCGAATTTTACATACCCTTAACATTAAACAGAATCCTTTTTAAGGAGCTACCGTTAATAACCCCAAAAAAGATTTTGAACTTATCAAATGCTATGGCCATCCATGGGGACAACATTGGAGCTCGCTATGGATGATGCTAGACTAGTCTGGAGATCAAACATTGATTCAGGGGCATGATGCATGGCAATGGATAGTGGAAGGATGAGCTACTCTTGTGGATCTTCAACCCTGGCCTCGCAACCCAGATCCTTCGGTGGCCCAGCACGAGTGACCTGGTCAGACACAAGTGGGTTTGGAGCCCAGGTTCCTAGCTAGACCCAATAGTCACCACAACAGGTGTACGCGTACAACGTTAAGGATCCAACTGCCCACCCGAACGTACCATCACTAGCTAGACCCAATAGTCGCCACAACAGGGCGTACAACGCACGAGCGAAGGGTCCAGCTGATCCTACCGAACACGCCACACACGAGCGCCAGTAGCCGCATAGAAGAGCGGAGGAACACATAGGACATAGCAGCGGATAAAGGCAGTGATGAGTCGGACAAGTGCAGTGATAGGGAACATTAATTGGAAATCCCTATGGAGGGTGAGAGCCCCTAGTTAGGGCCAGATGGCCCAGATCATTCATGTGGAAAACTTCTCAAACTCAGAATACTTTAATTTCCTCATACCCCGTCATAAATGTTTACAGACTCTTTACATATACCCCATCATAAATTAAAATTATGACAAATGGAGGGATGAGAGAATTCAAACATTTTAATAGATAATGGTTTATATACTCTTTACATACCCCATCATAGTTGTATGTAGATAAAGATTTACAGACTCTTTGCCTGGCGGTCGGGACTGAGTGCGGTTCACCAATCGGCCTGGGTGCGAGGGATGGTTGTGTTTGGTTTTGTGAGAGTTTGTAAAGATTTTTTGTGGTTGAATGGTGTTGAGAATAGTCCCACATCGATAAATGGGTGGGAAGCTCTGTTGGTGTTGCCATTTCCGGGCAAGCACCCGGCTGAGATATTCGGGGGAGACCGGCTTTCCCAGAAGCTGACCAATCAAGGCATTGACCCACTCCGCACGGGCCTCCTCTATCAGCTCCGAAGGGAGTCGGAGACGACCATCCACCGGGGAGGGTAGATCCACCAAATCCTCGGGAGAAACCACATGGGAATTCGTCAGAGCTTTGTAGGCCAAGAGATCCGATCACCGACGCCCAGGAGAGGAGACGCCCACCGCCGGAGAACCTCGATCGGTAATCCTGGACGAGACATGGACTGGGCTCTACCACCACCCGGATTGTGCACCTCGACCATGGGTGGATCCATGAGTTGGCTCGGCCGGGCTATAGCCCGGCCGAGATTTGAGAAAGCCCATGTAACCCCAGCCCAGTCCAATCTTTCTCCACTTAGAAGCCCGTCAGGCCCAGCCCACAGCCCGTCGTCAAAAAAAAAAAAAAAACACACACAGTAGCGGTGGTGCCCCTTGTCTTTTTGTCGAGAAGCCGCATCAAAAATTCTTATCGGATCTCTCTCTCTCTCTCTCTCTCTCTCTCTCTCTCTCTCTCTCTCTCTCTCTCTCTCTCTCTCTCTCTCTCTCTCTCTCTCTCTCTCTCTCTCTCTGTGTGTGTGTGTGTGTGTGTGTGTGTGTGTGTGGTGGCAAAGAGGAGGCGCAATGGATGTGGAGGCCGGACCACCGAAGTGAGGAGGGGCAACCGACGATGACTTGGTGAACCTGGTACTTAGTGGTTTTCTCGACGGCGTCGTTGTTACTTGGAGAGAATCCCCAAGTAAAATAGAAGCTTTTATATGAAACATTCGGCAGCTCATCATTTCAATTGCTAAATTAGGGGAAATAGAAACTGAACACAGAAAGAAATAATCAAAGGAATCCATTTTTTCAAATACAACTATGCATAACATTTTATTACCTTAAGATCTTTCGAGCCTAATATCTCATTAAGTTATTATACTAAAATTTTCTCGTATCGTTGATGTTCACTTAAAAAATTTTGCTAAATATTTCTTTACTATATATAGTAAATACTTCATTGTTAAAAGAATTAGTTTAGCTTCAGTCCAGTCCAAAAAAAATTTCTAGCTACGCCCCTGACCTCGACACCGTCACAATCCATGATGTATACCCTCAAGGGATTTCGACCGCCTGGAGTCCTAGCTCCACCGCTCGACCATCCGGAGCCCTAGCTCCGCCGCTCGGCCACCCAGAGCCCTAGCTTTGCTTGACCCATAACATAGTCCGGCTTGAATGTTCGAGCAAAGCCCAGCCCGAAGCAGAAGCTAACTTTGCCCAAATTGGGCCCAGCTCAATGGGCCTCGGGCTGGCTCGAGCCCATTAACAGCCCTATCCTTCCACTATCCATTGCCAAGCAGCATGCCCCTGAATCAACGTTTGATCTCCAGACTAGTCTTATCATCCATAGCTAGCTCCAATGTTGTCCCCATGGATTGCCATGGCATTTGATAACGTTTGATCTCCAGACTAGTCTATCATCATCCAGCCATCCATTTAAAAAAATAAAATTTATAACAGTTCTCTCACTCTCTCTCTCTCTCTCTCTCTCTCTCTCTCTCTCTCTCTCTCTATTTATCTCTCTCCCCCTTTCTCTCGCGAGCGGCAGCCCCCTTCCCGACCACCCTCCACCTCCCGCTCCAGCTCCCCCCCCCCCCCCCCCCCCCGGCACCGGATCCGGCTCCCCCTCCGGCAGCCCCCACCATCCCCTCCGGCAGCACCCTCCGGCAGCCGTCCTCCGGCGTCACCCCCTCCGGAAGCAGCCCCGACCCCGGTCCCCCTTCCACTCCGGCAGCCCTCGTCTCCTCCCCCTCCGGCGCAGATCCATCTAGCCCCGACCCCGGTCCCCCTTCCCCGACCTCCTCCCTCCGGCATCCCCCTTCCCCGACATCCTCCCTCCGGCATCCCCCTTCCCCTCTACCCTCCGGCTCCGGCACTCCATCTCCGGCCCCCTTCCCCTCCGTCAGGCCAGCCCGACTGTGAATCGCAGTCGCCCCCTCCAGCAGGCACCCCCGACGGTCGCGAGAGAGAGGGAGAGCCTGCCGTATTCTCTCCGACGACGCGCGGCGTTCTCTCCTGCTCGGTTCGGGCCTGCGGCCTGCTTCGGAGGCGGACTTCGCCGACCACTGCCGTAGTGGTGATCTGGCCCCGGTCCGAGGCGGAGGTTCCGATTAGGTTTCATGAACCCCTCCTCAGCACGGCGAAGCGGACCCCGGTGTTTTTGTGGCGGCGGCGGCGGATCCGCGGCAGACGAGGTTTGTTCGCGGCTCCGGTGGGATCCAACGTTTTTAGGTATTTGTTTTTAGGGTTTCTTTGACTTTGCCCCCCATATTTTGCCATGAATTAGACTGTACCCTCCATTTTCATTAATTAGACTTTACCCCCAAACTAACTGTTCCGTCAGCTCACCCCCCAAACCTTTATTTCTTTTCCGTCAGCTTACCCTTTCTCTTACATGGTGAGCTGACGGAACAGTTAGTTTTGATAGATAAAGTTGAATTATGAAAATACGGAGGGGTAAAGTCTAATTCACTGTAAAGTTTGGGGGGGCAAAGTCAAAATAACTAGGGCTGGCAATTTCGGACCCGACACGGCAGACCCGACACGAAGTTAGCGGGTCTGGGTCAGGGCTAAACGGGTTCGGGTTGTAAACGGGCGGACACAATAGACTCGTTTAATAAACGGGTCGGGTCCGGGTTTAGGGTCTGGACACGGTAGACCCGGGAAGACCCGTTTAGTATTCAACGGGTCGTGTCGGGTCTACCCGCAATCTGATACTATAATATATAATACCAGCGGGTCTTTCGGGTCAGGTCGGGTCGAGTCGGATTGGGTCAACTGAATAGACCCGGGTGATAAACGGGCCTTATCGGGTCTACCCGTTTATTAGCGGGTCGGGTACGGGTTTAGGATCTAGACACGATTAGTTAAACGGGTCGGGTCCGGGTCTAGGGGTTTTTGAACACCCCTAATTAAGGCGGTCGAGTTTTCAGCCTCCTGCCACCCCTAAACACCCTCTCTCTCTCTATAAATAGATCTAGCAGGTGAAAACTCTCTCTCTCTCTATCTCTCTCTCTTGCTTCCACCTCTCTGGCTCTTCTTCTCTGAAGGATGCCCCATTCCTTCTTTCCTCCATTGACCACTACATCTCCACCTCCATCCTTCACTCCTGGTTTTGACATACTATCCCTCGTACTTGTTTTTACTGGAGTTCTCCTTTTTGTTTTTTTTCTTTTAGCAAAATGGGCATTCAAGAAATGGCAGCGGACTCCGGTCGCTGCCGGCGAGGGAGCTGCAGAGGTACAGGTGGAGGTAAGCCCACATTTGATTTTATTTCGTCCCTTTTTTTCTGAACTGCTCTCCTCTCCTCTCACTTCACTCTCCTCTGATCCGTCGACAGGGGAGCATCTGATGTTGGGGAGCTGGGAGGGCACTTTGGATTATTAGGCTTGATTTAATTAGTCTTGGCTCTGTTTGATTTTAAATAGCGTCACTTTAGATTAACCATAAAATGGTGGTATGCGAGGACATTCTGGAAAAATTATGGTTTTATTAGGCTTTGTTTAGTTTACTTTTAAATAGCGTCACTTTGGATGAAACATAAAATGGTGGGCCACCGTGATATAATTTATAAAGTCTTGTGGGCATGTCTAGCTGCTGTATTTATTTTGTGGAGATTTGCTATTCTGCCTGAAGGTTTTCCCGATTCAGCTCAGCCCGATTCACGTTGGCGTGTACGACTGGGGGTTAACATTCAGCTCAGCCCGACCATGGCCGCGTCAATCGGGCTAAGCTGATCGGGAAAGCCCTTCGGGCTCATTAACATTTCTCTTGTTTGTGGCATTTAATCGGGTACAAATAAGATAGGTGTTGTAGGGTTGTCGTCGGGTCGTCGAGTCGCAGTCGCAGCCGGTGCCGTCGTCGGGTCGTCGTCGCAGTCGGTGCCGTCGAGTCGCAGTCGCAGTCGCAGTCGCAGCTGGTGCCGTCGAGTCGCAGTCGGGTCGTTGTCGCAGCCGGTGCCGTCGTCGTCGGGCCGCCGGTGCCTCTGACTCGTTGGGTCGCCGACGGGCCACCTGTGCGCCGATCCTCCCCCTCACCTCTCTCTCTCCCAACTCCTCAGCTGTGAATGAAGACATCGGAGCTGTGAATGAAGCCGATGTCTTCATTGTTCACCGCTTTTAAACAGGAGTGGGGGCAGTCACGGGCTCTGCATAGAAGTGCGTGGGGAAGGGGGGGTGGGGTCGGGGGGGGGGAGGGGTCACGGGTTGGGGGTGGGGGTGGGGGGGGGGGGGGGGGTCACGGGTTATAAAGATATCATGTTTTTGTTTTTTTGGGTGAAAGAGATAGGCTCTGGTTTTGGATTGTAGTTTGCATCTCTCTTTTTGAAGTGCACACACACACACACTCTCTCTCTCTCTCACTGTATTACTTTAGTTATAACATTACATATTACATAATTTTAATATTACATATTGTATAATATTACATATTGTTTAACTAATTTGGTTAGCAATATTGCTAACCATTTTGCTAAGAGTAATACTATTCAGCCCGAAGGTTTGTCTTGAATTCGGCGGCCCGAAAGACATGGTAGCGTGCAAATGGTGTTGGTGCAATTTTAAAATCGCTAGTGGGTTTCAGCCACCAGTTGCATGTTGCCACATCTTTCGGGCTGCCGAATTCGGGACAAACCACCGGATTGAATAGTATTACTCTTTTGCTAACTATTTTAAGTGGGGGGGAGGGGAATCATAAGACACCATTAGGCAATATTAAATGCTAACTATTTTGCAATATTAGATATAAGACACCATAATATGTTAGGGCGTAATTACCGGGTTTAAACCCGGTATTACCGGATTAATTACCGGGTTTAAACCCGGTATTATGGATACCATTGCAACTCGATCCATACAACAACGACGACCCGACGACGACGACGGCACCGGCGGCCCGACTGCGACTCGATAACGGCTCGACTGCGATCCGACGACGACCCGACGACGGCCCGACTGTGATCCGATGATGACCGGACGACGCCCAATCCGTCGGGGAGAGAGAGAGAGGGGGAGGGAGGGAGGGAGGGAGGGTTACCTGATGGTTGATGCGAACCCTAGCCGCTACGTGGGAGAAGCGAGGGAAGGAGAGAAGAGAACCAAGGCTCCGCGAGACGAACGAACGAGGCCTCCCGATTTTTTTTTCCAGAGCGGTGCCTCACTTTAAATTGACACCTCTTTGGTTGGGGAAAATATTTCCCGTAAAACAGGGTAATTTGGTTTCTTAAGAAATATATTTCTCATCAAAAAAAGAAAAAGAACAGGGGAAAAAAAAATTTCCCAGGAAATGTATTTCCTAACATCGTTTACTCACGAAAAGAACAGACCCTAAAATTACTTTAACATTACCCGCTTTCCTAGGTTACCCCTCTTTACCTATAATTTTTTTGTATAACAAGTATGCCCGCTAGTTACCCCCACACGCTGCCCTTACCGCATCTCATATATGCCACAAACAAGAGAAATGTTAATGAGCCCGAAGGGCTTTCCCGATCAGCTTAGCCCGATTGATGCGGCCATGGTCGGGCTGAGCTGAATGTTAACCCCCAGTCGTACACGCCAACGTTAATCGAGCTGAGCTGAATCGGGAAAACCTTCAGGCTGAATAGCAAATCTCCACAAAATAAATACAGCAGCTTGACATGCCCACAAGACTTTATAAATTATATCACGGTGGCCCACCATTTTATGGTTAATCCAAAGTGACGCTATTTAAAAGCAAACTAAACAAAGCCTAATAAAACCATAATTTTTCCAGAATGTCCTTGCATACCACCATTTTATGGTTAATCTAAAGTGACGCTATTTAAAATCAAACAGAGCCAAGCCTAATTAAACCAAGCCTAATAATCCAAAGTGCCCTCCCAGCTCCCAGCTCCCAGCTCCCCAACATCAGATGCTCCCCTGTCGACGGATCAGAGGAGAGTGAAGTGAGAGGAGAGGAGAGCAGTTCAGAAAAAAAGGGACGAAATAAAATCAAATGTGGGCTTACCTCCTTATGTACCTCTGCAGCTCCCTCGCCGGCAACGACCGGAGTCCGCTGCCATTTCTTGAATGCCCATTTTACTAAAAGAAAAAAAACAAAAAGGAGAACTCCAGTAAAAACAAGTACGAGAGATAGTATGCCAAAACCAGGAGTGAAGGGTGGAGGTGGAGATGTAGTGGTCAATGGAGGAAAGAAGGGATTGGGCATCCTTCAGATAAGAAGAGCTAGAGAGGTGGAAGCAAGAGAGAGATAGAGATAGAGAGAGAGAGAGTTTCCACTTGCTTGCTAGATCTATTTATAGAGAGAGAGAGGGTGTTTAGGGGTGGCAAGAGGCTGAAAACCCGACCGCCTTAATTAGGGGTGTCCAAAAACCCCTAGACCCGGACCCGACCCGACCCGTTTAACTAATCGTGTCTAGATCCTAAACCCGTACCCGACTCGCTAATAAACGGGTAGACCCGATAAGGCCCATTTATCACCCGGGTCTATTCAGTTGACCCGATCCGACCCAATCCGACTCGACCCGACCTGACCCGAAAGACCCGCGGGTATTATATATTATAGTATCAGATTGCGGGTAGACCCGACACGACCCGTTGAATACTAAACGGGTCTTCCCGGGTCTACCGTGTCCAGACCCTAAACCCGGACCCGACCCGTTTATTAAACGGGTCTATCGTGTCGGCCCGTTTACAACTCGAACCCGTTTAGCCCTGACCCAGACCCGCTAACTTCGTGTCGGGTCTACCGTGTCGGGTCCGAAATTGCCAGCCCTAGTTATTTTGACTTTGCCCCCCCAAACTTTACAGTGAATTAGACTTTACCCCTCCGTATTTTCATAATTCAACTTTATCCATCAAAACTAATTGTTCCGTCAGCTCACCATCTATAAGAGAAAGGGTAAGCTGACGGAAAAGAAATAAAGGTTTGGGGGGTGAGCTGACGGAACAATTAGTTTGGGGGTAAAGTCTAATTAATGAAAATGGGGGGTACAGTCTAATTCATGCCAAAATATGGGGCGCAAAGTCAAAAAAACCCTAAAAACGAAATACCTAAAAACGTTGGATCCCACCGGAGCCGCGAACAAACCTCGTCTGCCGCCGATCCACCGCCGCCGCCACGAAAACACCGGGGTCCGCTTCGCCGTGCTGAGGAGGGGTTCATGAAACCTAATCGGAACCTCCGCCTCGGACCGGGGCCAGATCACCACTACGGCAGTGGTCGGCGAAGTCCGCCTCCAAAGCAGGCCGTAGGCCCAAACCGAGCAGGAGAGAACGCCGCGCATCGTCGGAGAGAATACGGCAGGCTCTCCCTCTCTCTCGCGATCGTCGGGCGTGCCTGCTTGAGGGGGCGACTGCGATTCACAGTCGGGCTGGTCTGACGGAGGGGAAGGGGGTCGGAGATGGGGTGCCGGAGCCGGAGGGGAGAGGGGAAGGGGGATGCCGGAGGGAGGAGGTCGGGGAAGGGGACCGGGGTCGGGGCTGCTGCCGGAGGGGGTGACGCCGGAGGACGGCTGCCGGAGGGTATGGTGGGGGGCTGCCGGAGGGGGAGCCGGATCCGGTTCCTGGAGTAGAAGCCGTTCTTCCGTTCAAGCTCTAGATCCCATCGCTCAGGATAGCAATCCAGGAAGACCTCACCAGCGACGACAACGCCCAGCTCCGCTTAGCAGAATTAGAGGCCTTGGATGAAAGACGTCTCGAAGCTCAGCAACGTCTGGAGTGTTATCAGACTAGACTGACTCGCGCCTTCAACAAGAAGATCCGCCCTTGATCCTTCCAAACAGGAGAATTGGCGCTGGCAGTCAAACGCCCCATCATTCTCTCGCATCGAGGGGGGAAGAAGTTCGATGCCAAATGGGATGGACCGCACTCCGTCAAAGAAGTCTACTCCAGTGTCGCTTACCTCCTCACCACGCCAGAAGGGATGACACTCGGCCCTATCAACAGCAAGTACCTCAACAGGTACTATGCCTAAAGCAAGGCCATACTCCTTGCAAAAAAAAAAAAAAGGGAATAAATGAACTACGTGCGACTTGATCCACCTTAGGGAGGTACGTAGGCAGCCTGAGAAATCACTTCAGGTTCAGTCCGACTAAAAGAAAAAGCCAACAATGGTCCATACAAATAAGTTGCGAAATATGGTGATATTATTAGATATTCAAATGTAGGCGGTACATGGCATAAGTTCTGAAGGAAAACTATAATGCAAGATCACAAGACAAGGAGCAGCTAAAAGAAAGTGTCCAAAGCTCGAAGGCGGCACAGTAACTCCTCCATAGTAGCCTCCACTCGTTGAAGTTCCAAAGGACGTGTGGCCAAAAGCTCGCGACGGGCCGCCAAGTCTGATTGCTACTTCAGGAAGCTCGCCTTCAAAGCACTCTCCACAGTCTCAGCTCGTTCCAAACGAGACTTTACCTTCTGAAGCGAGGCGCGCACCGATTCTATCTTCTTTTGAGCCTTCAATCGACTGGAAGTGACCTCCGTAAGCTGGTGCTTTGACTGACACAAGCTCACCTCGGCGGCCGCCAACTTAGAAGTACTCCCCTCCAGTAGAGCCCGCCGGGAGCGATAAGCCTCGCTGTCAGTTACGAGCAAGTTCATCTGGGTGACAAAAGACCTGTCCACCTTGAACTCCTCCAAGCTCGCACAAAACTCTGCACCATCGGTAGACCACCAGTCTTGGAGGGCACCAAAGCTCACGTCTTGAAAGGGCTCCAGCGTCGACTTGATGTACTGCCCACAACTTGCAAGAAGAAACTCCGAAACTCTGCTCCTCGGCCTTAAACTCGGGTGAGGTGTCTTAGAATACGTGGGCAAAACCTTCCCTTCTACTGTGGTCGTCACGGTAGCTGCCTTCGCCAACGAGGCCGGCAAAACTGGAGAAACCGCCGCCACTGTTGCAACAATCGTCTCCTCCACCAAGCTCGGGAGAATGGCAGTCGGGGAACGCCGCTTGTCGACACTCGAAACTTCGGCCTCCTCGTGAAAAGACAAAACCTCGATGTCGATGCCATCTAGATCGATATCACCACTAGGAAGTTCTCCCCGCAAACCCCGAGAAGGTCCAGATCATCCGAGGGAACGTCTAGCCCGCACTTCGCAGGTGCTTCCTGCGTGGCCCCAGTAGACAAATGCCCATGAGATGCCTTTGTAGAGTTCGCCTCACATTCCACCACTATAACGGAATCTGCCCAAAAGAAACACACTACTCAGCATATGGAACCTCCTGAAGATGGAAAGGAAGCAAAACAAGGAGAACTTCATACCTGCAAGGTCGAACGAAGCCGCCCCAGACGGAGGGATCACCTCGTCTCTTAGAAGGCCGAGCTCCTCAACATTCTCAATCGGACAAGGAACCCTCGAAGTCACCCCGCGGAAAATGCACACCTTTCGTCTCTTGGACGGGGCACCCTCAATAGTTGTCTTCGAGAGAAAGAACGGCCCGGGGGCGTTAGCAAGGTCGGCTTCTAACACGGAACCGAAGAGGGAACCCGACAGGCACTGGAAAGACGATTGTAACTCTTCTCTGTCCTCTGAATCCCCAACTGGAGGCGACGATCCTCCACTCCTGCCGAATGATCAAAGCTAAAAATTTTAAACTCACTACTCGCCAGAACATCAACCGGGAGACTCGCAAGCAATGGGGATACTCGCTCTTCAATCCACTTGCAGTAGCCTGGAGTGGCGGCATCCCGAAACCTCGACTTGGTCCCAGGGAAGAAGCTGCCACCAGTCAGTCGAGCATAAAGAGAAGCCCAGAAGCGATAACCTTCCTGTGGGCTGATGCGCCCCTGCAACCGCTGAGGCATACCGGGAACTTCCTGCCGAAATCCTTGCTGACGAGCAAAGCGGTGAGGGGAGTACTGTTCCATTTCAACTATATCCCCCCGACGCCAAACCAAGTAGCCGGGGCGGCAGTTGACCATATTCCAATCAAGGTTTAAAATCACGGTATCGGTCGCGGTATCGGTCGGCCCCGAACCGGTATGTACCGGCCGATACGGACCGATACCGGTTGAGAAAAAAAACCCAAAAAATCCCAAAAAAAAAACTTTAACCTGTCGGTACCGGTCCGTACCTGTCGGTACAGGCCTGTACCGGCCGATACGGACCGGTACGTACCGGTACCGGTCGATACGAGCCAGGTATCGGGATCGGATGCAGTACCAGTCTCGAACCGGCCAAAATCGGTACGTACCGGCCGGTACGTACTGGTATCGGCCGAGATTTAAAACCCTGATTCCAATACAAGCCGTCCGAGAGCTCCTCGTTGTCGTGAACCATCGACCTCTCTAAATGTAGCACTGAGTGCTCTGACAAAAACTCGAAGTCGGTGCCTCCCATCCTCCGCAAAAGAGTGCGAGCACACTCCTTCGGGCGCTCCCAGCTGATAAAAGCATTTAAGAGTCCTACGCCTGGCAAGAAGGGCAGGTCGGCTGGATGCCCACGTCTGGCGAAGATCCCTTTTGGGAAGTGAAGAGCCGTCCAGCCATACAGATAGTGCAGAGGTCCAAAGGCATTAGACCGGCCGAGCTCCCTTTTGGCATTGTTCGAGCTGGACAAGATTCAATAAGTACCACTCAGCCCCTGGTACAAGGCGCATAAAATTGCCGGAGCCAGATTGAAAAGCTCCCCCCTCGCCATCCGGGAGGCTGCAAGAAAGGTCCCCGGACGGATGACCTCGATGGGACAGGGAAGCACGAACCGGCAAAGGAAGACGACCAGCCCGACGGCTCGGTAAACTGCCTGCCACTCCTCGCTGTCACGCCTCAAACCAAGGACCTCCCAGGGGCTCTGTTTCCCCTCCATTAAATGCCTCACTCGGGCCAAGGACTCAATAGGTCTCACAAAAGAACAAAGTGGAGGCCTCTTCATCTGAGCAACCTTCCACATTGGGTGAGCTGAAGGTGCCGGGGACCTGTACTCGCCTCTGAACCAGAAGTCGACCCAAAAGGAAGGGCTAACCCGGTCCGACTGATCTCGCGCTGCAATGACAGCGTACGCCTTGAACAAAAGAAGGCAGGAGCTCGGGGCAAAGCTGCCATCCAGCAAGTCCTTCAAAGCTGGCACCTCCTATTAATAATAATTCCGCACTTCAGGGCATCCAGAAACGATATGGACATCGCGGAGGGAGATCCCTATTTCTCCCGCTCCGGTGAGAAAAGTGTTTGTGGCTGGGCACCAGAGTTCACAAAGAGCGCGATACTTCCCCTCAGGACGGCTATATTCTCGACGAGCTGGCGCTAGAAACTTAGCCAACGGCTTCATCTCAGGTTCCGCCCCAAAGACTTCGGAGAGCTCGCCCATCCATTCACGAAAGCCGCAAAGGTACTGGACGTCCCCCTGAGGCCAGGAGTCGGTACTCAATCGGGTCAAGCGGGAGCAGATCTTCGAAGCAACTACCGGTGTGGGCACGAAATCTTCATCACAATGGTGAAAAGGGGTACTCAAGCTTAGGCGAAGGAGCTTCATGGAGATCGCCTTGTCAGTGTAGACTTTCTCGCTCAGTTTCGGCGTCCCGCAGGTCGCATCGACGACTCCATCTTCTGTGATGCGCTCGTGGATGAAAATCCGGAGCAACGACAGAAGGTCTTCTCTACTCGAGTCATGGTAACGGTACACCCGAGTAAGGGGGAAACGAAGGCACCTACTCCCATTGGAGAAGTCCTCAGCTATCCACCCCGGCAAAGTCAAACCCTCGAAAACTCGGATCCTGAAGAGACACGAAGGGAAGCAAGTCAAAACAAGTAGGGGGAAGCTGCTAAAAAAAAAAAGGTTCACAATTGAAACCCTAGGGGCCCACAGCCCCCTATCAGGAGGACCGCCCGGCTCACGCCACTGCGTCCCCTCTTCGACTCGATCGGGGCCCCTCGACTCGGAGTCGCACCACCGGCCGCCTCGTCCCACGCCCGCGCCGTACACCGCTATTGCACTCCGGCCACAGCCCGCGCCTACATCGCACCCCGCGCCCATGCCGGATGCTGCCGCGCCACAGCTCGTGCGCCATGCACCGCTGCTATTGTTGTTCTCCGCACCCGACCGGCAGAGAGGGGGACAAGAAAAAAAAAGACAGAAAAGGGAAAACAGAAAACAGAGACAGAGAGAAAAAAAAAAAGTATCAGCAGTAGCAGCCGGGGCCCGCAGCCCCTCCCATCGAAGCCCGCACAAAGAGAGGGAGGGGGCCCGCGCTCCTCTCCCCTAATCCGCGCCCGACACCAAAGGAAAGGAGGGGGGGGGGCCGCAGCCCCCCCTTATTCTTCTCCTACACGGTCGGGGGGGGGGAGCCCGAATCGGGGTCGCGGCCTCCCAGCCCCCGCGCCCCTCTCCGACCCGCTCGGGGACGCCGCACCGCCGCACGGCGCTCGCATCGCGAGTGCCGCCCCGCGACGTCTCGCGCCACAGCACACCGCCATTGCCGCTCCGCCCCGCGCCGGCCACCGCCGCAGCGCCTGCACCCCGGCCTCTGTGCCGTCACTGCACCCCAGGCCGCCCGCGCGCCGCTCCGACCTCCGCGCTGCCCCGCGCCAGCCGCCGCCGCAGCACCCCGCGCCCCGGCCTCTGTGCGCACCGCAGCCAGTTGCTTCTGCTGCTGCCTCCGCGCGCACCGTAGCCAGCAATTGCTGCGCCGTCGCTACTGCCTCCGCAAAACAGAACCAGAGGAAGGAGAAGAAAGAAAAAGAAAAAGAGAAGAAAGAAAGAAAGAAAGAAAAGAGGAAGAAGAAGAAGAAAGAGGAAGAAGGCGGCGGCGAAGGCGGTCAACTCCTCACCCGCGCTCCTCCTTCCTCCTCGCCGTGGTCATCGTCGCCCTGTCGCTTCGAGCCCGCCTTCGCAATGATCTTTAAGTCGCGCACCATCGCCGCTGCCGCCGACGAAAGAGGTGACACCGGGAATACGGAGCAACTCGCGTGCAACCCCAGGCAGCACTCTTCCGACGGTGGTCTCCAAAAGCTGGCGGAGCCTTCGCAAGAGCAAGGTGTTGGATGAAGGGGGTAGGGGACCTTAAATAAGCTCCCAATCCCGTGCACAAAAGGAATCAAGGACAAGTGCTCTACGCTCCCTACGTGCACAAACACTACATGTTTCTGCCAGCGCACCCATCCTTGAGGGGGCACTTGTAGACACACAAATTGTGTCTAACCCGGACCCGACTCGCATGCACCTATGCGGAGGCAAACCCGACATACACTCGCGCTCGGACCCGAATTGCATGCACCAATACGGATGCAAACCCGACACGCACTCGGACCCGGACCCGAACTCGACTCGCATGCACTGACTCAAGGGCGGGGGAAACCGGACCCGACCCGCGCCAAACAAGAGGCCGGTGGGCCCATCCCCAAGTGGGGCCCACCCGGCCCCCTTGTTGAAACCCGAGCCCCCTACCCGCAGGTAGGGGGTGGCCGGCCATGCAAAGAAAAGAGAAGAAAAGGGAAGAAAAGAAAGAAAGAAAAGGAAAGAAAAGAAAGAATGGGCCCATCCCCAAGTGGGGCCCACCCGGCCCCCTTGTTGAAACCCGACCCCCCTACCCGCAGGTAGGGGGTGGCCGGCCATGCAAAGAAAAGAGAAGAAAAGGGAAGAAAAGAAAGAAAGAAAAGAAAAGAAAAGAAAAGGAAAGAAAAGAAGAAAAAGGAAAGAAAGACCGCCATGCGCGGGGGGAGGTTGCGTATGACATCTACTTATGTGTGGATCTGCGCCGATCCCTCGATCCGACGGACAAGAAGAAAAGCCGGGTCGCCATCGATTTCATGTGCAAGATTCAGCCATAATTACCCCGCCAGAAAAGGAAAGCAAATAAAAGTTTATTCCTCTCTTCAATTAAAGAATAAATCTTGGGTAATTATGGGGGAGATATTAAAGGGATTCAAAATTAAACTTCCCATATCTCTCCCCTCCCCCTTTCACCTATAAATAGAGGGGGAGGGGGAAGGCTCAGGAGATCGAAGGGGTCAGAGGTCGAAAGCTGAAGACGAAGCGAGGAAGCTCTGTAGAAGAAGAGACTCGCTCTTCATCGACCAATGACTTCACGAGGCACGGGCAAGCCTATCCCTTCGGGACCGGCTTAGTCCATTGAAAGCCCTTATCAACGTGAAGACCCTTGCACAAGAAGATCAAGCCTTCGACTCCGATCAAGCCCAAAAGCCCGGAGAAGAAGACCGAAGCGTCATCACCCCGTCGCTTTCGACAAACGCCCGCTCTATCCACGAAGAAGAAAGCTTGGAGAGGAACACCCGAAGCGTTGCTACACCCGTCGTCTTCAAAGCAAAGCCAACGCTGCAACCGTCGCACGGAGATCGGTGCTACCCCCGCCGTCTTCAAAGGAACCCTTCGACTCTGATCACACCAAAGAAGCCCGGAGAAGAAGAGAAGCAAAGCCGGCGCTACACCCGTCGTCTTCGAAGTAAAGTTTTCAACTCCGATCAAGCCAAGGGAGTCCGGAGAAGAAGAAAAGTTAAGCCGACGCCATAACCGTTGAGGAAGCCAGAAGCCTTGAAGAAGTTGCCACCGCCGTTCGAGGAGAAGATCGAGTCGACGCCGAAGCAAAAGCAACACGAGAAGCCAAAGCAAAAGCCCGGATAAAGCCCGCGCCAAAGCAACGCAAGTGCCAAAGCCAAGCAACTACGCCGGTCACGAGCAAAAGCACCGCACGTTCTAGCCGGTACAACACGAAGTCCGGAAGAGCGAAAGCACCGCAAATCTCCCCCGTCTACGTTCAAGTGCAAACGCCAAAGCAAAGCAAGAGCCAGAGCCACACCAAATCCAAAAGCCAAAGCCAAAGCCGACGCCAAGAGCACGATCGACGCCGCGAACCGACGATCAAGGACGCCGAGGTCAAGCAAGATTCGAGGAAGACACGTAGACCGAGGAACGAAGCCAAAAACCCCCATAGCCGAGAAAGTGCGAAGCACGAAAGGGACAAAAGCAACGGCGGATACTCCTTAGCCTCTCAAAAACCCTCACCCTATAAAGACCTCTGTCTTGGGCAACCCCTTCAGAGCTCTCGCACGAATACCACGTGGAGACGCGGATCAAAGGGACCCTCCAGAGGATCTCTCCCACAATCTCCTGATCAATATTCGCCGCACCCGGCTCACCACCCCCGAGTCCCCGGGTCCCGGCACTCTGTAATCTTGTTTTGTGCAATAAAGACGACCCGGATCTTTTTCTGCGCATACACTCTCCCTCCTCCCCTCTGATTTCCAGCACAAAAGGGCTCCGACCCCTTCTGGTGAGCCCTCTCTCTCTCTATCTCCCATGCTTTGATGCTGAAGGGTCTGGAAGAGCTTGCAGATGCTGTGAATGTGACTTTGGGACACAAGGTGAAGGCTCCTGTTTTTCATTCGTAAACTTTCAGATAGCTGCATTTGAAAGGTTGGATCAAGGTAAGGATAGCTGCATTTCAGTTTTTTGGTTCTTTTGAGAACAACTACAAAATTCTTGGTCTCCACACATCCTTTGGATGTGATTGTTAATGCACTGATGTAAGTGGTTTTCAGACAATAGTCCATTTTAATTTTTTTTGTATTGCACTTCTTAAAAGAAAACTTGATAAATCAATGCAAATGTTTAAATCATAGAATATGTATTGTTCATTCGATCAAATTTGGTTCTTTGTTAGCAATCTAAACATTGCTCCTGTTGTTTCGATTGTCAAAACCTTCGTAGTTCCTTTTTATTTTAATTTTCTTCATATAATGTTCTATCTTTTTAGGGGTGGTTCACCTTCTCTGATTTCAGGTGTCTCGGGATTGAACAACAAAGACATTCAACCTGCTCCCATTTGTTCTTATCGAAATGATTTGATCTACAAGAGATCCTCTGATTTGTTGGTGTAACATTAGTTTTGTCAATTACATTACTAGCCTTTGTAGTTCTCTAATAAGTGTGAGTGTAACTAGGTGCAGTAATTGGTAGTTCTCTTATTTGCGCATGATTGTAACTAGAGTTATTCATATTCCTTCGAGCAAATTTACATTAATCAACAAAGCTTAATCAGACTTTGCCACCATCTATGACCCAGATCTGATCACAAAGCCTTGAGATGGGTTTCTATTTGCACATTGGCTGGAAGGCAAAAGGCTCAGTCATCCAGTTTCTTACAGAAGAAATCCTGAACCCCAAGGTAAGGAACCCCCAATCTGTCATCTTCTCACCCAAATTCTACACATTCCAAATCTTGAGATTGGATTTCCCTTGATTTGGTCTCTGACTTTATTGTGGGATGAATCGGATTTCGTTGAAGGCCTATCAATGAATCTAATTGCAACCTTCTTTTTTTGTGGTAGCTTAGATTTGTGTCTCGAAGCCTTTCGGGCAATGACCAACTTCAGGGTTTCATTTCGATGAACGACAGCATTTGGCTTTAGTCCCCGAAGCTTCAAAATTTGAGAACAATGGAGACTCTCGCTGAAGATAAAAACAAAGACCCGGTGGAAAAGAATCTCTTTGGCATCCTCTACAAAATCCTTAGTCGGTTTAGCTAAAGAATAAAAGTGTGCTAGGGATATGTGGGTTCTTTTAGGATGTTCTCTGCTTGGAATTGTTGTGATGTCACTTTTTTCTGTTGTTAGATTGAGATATTAGCAGAATTAGCTATTCTCTACTTTTACTGTTTTGTTTATGGGATCTGAAGTGTACTTAGGAAACTTAGTTTTTGTTTGAATTCCAATGTGATGTTTGAATTAGTGTTTCCTTTTAAGTACATCCATTAGCAAGATCACTTGCTTTTCATAATGCTTTAAATGAATGTTTAATAATTCCTCAAAATGACCAAGTGCTGTTGTGGGGTTGAGATATTAACTAAGCTCTACTTTTGTTGTTTTGTTTATGAGATTCTAATTATGCTAAGGAAAGTGAGTTTTTGTTTGAATGCCAATGCGAAGTTCGAATTATGTTTACTTTAAAGTGCATGCATTTGTCATAATGCTTTACATGAATGTTTAATCTACTATAACATGGAAAGGTTGGGGGATAGTTTCGAAACTTAATTATAGGTTGGATTCGTTTGAAAGGGGGGATAAACATGAATGGCTAGGATTCATCCAACTCTCTTTCCTCTTAAATTTGAATTCAACCATAAAAAAAAAAAACAGAGCCTTCGGGCCCGAGCTGGCCAGCCTATCTCTTTCTTTCTCTCCAGCATTCCCAGCCTCTCTTGAGCCTCGAGCCTTGCCTCTCTCTCTCTCTCTCTCTCTCTCTCTCTCTCTCTCTCTCCCCCCTGCAAACCCGTCCCCATCCATAAGTAAACCCCATCCCCAGCTCTACTCTCTCTCTCCTCTCTTCAATTTTTTCTCTCCTCTGCCTCCCCCATGTGCTCAATGGCTCCCGATCAACAACAGCAGGCATGTGACGGCATGTGACGGTGACGACTGGTTGGATGGGGGGGAGGGGGGGGGGGGGGGGGGGGGGATGAAAGATAAGGAAGCGGAGGAGGAGTAAGAATGCTGCAAGGAGGAAGAAGGAGGAGGAGACGGTGACGACCGGTTGGATGGGCGATGGCGGGTGGGGGTGGGGTGGGCAGCACGTGCACAATAAAGGAAGAAAAACAGGGTGTTCTATAGACATGGGTTGTCTATGGAAAAAAGTTGTGTGCCTTTGAACATGAGCAACTTTTGGTATATTGTGGGGTGTCTATAGCCTCACCCATTCCCATAATCAAGCCCTACAAACTATGCCTTTCACGCGTGTAACCAACACATTGAGCTTATGATCTCAAGGTGGATATGGTGAAAGCTTATGATCGGGTAGAATGGATTTTTATCGTCCAAGTCCTCACAGTACTAGACTTTGCCAGGAATTTCATTTCCCTGGTTTATGCTTGTATTTCTAATGTCACCTTTGCTGTGTTGATCAATGGGGTACCAGAGGGCGGTATTCATGCCCAAAGATGACTCCGACAGGGCTACCCCCTGTCCCCCTTATCTCTTCCATGCTTAGCACTGAGGCACTCTCCCGTTTGATTACTACTGATGTAGACGATAAGTTGATCAACAACATCATAATCGGCAAACAAGGTGCTACGGTCTCTTATCTGTTTTATGATGATGACATTTTCATTTTTGGCAGGGTTGTTGACAGGGAGATCGACCATATCAACAATATCTTTGATCTCTATTGTAAATGGTCGGGTTAGAAAGTTAATAGATCCAAATCCAAAATTACTTTTCTCGAGAAATGTGACGAGGGCTAGGCAGAAGACCATTGCAGCGTATGCAGGGGTGGCGCTCATGAAGCAAGATGAATTGTATCCAGGCTCTCCCCCTCTTCTATGGGAGATTGAGAACCAAAGCTTTTGCCTTTCTTGAAGATAAGTTGAAATTCAAACTTAAAGGGTGGAAATTGAAGACGCTATCGTATGCTGGAAGATCTATCCTAATCAAGTCATGTCTCTCCTCCATCCCTATATACTTCATGTCCACCATGCTCATCCTGAAGGTCGTGATCGACAAACTCAATGCTATCCAACTTGATTTCTGGTGGGGATTTGAGCCTAATAGATGGCACATGTACCTTCTTAAGTGGAGGGATTTCTTTAAACACAAGCTAGAGGGGGGCTTGGGCTTTCGCAATATGGCTCTCGTCAAACAAGCCAAGCTAATGAAACTAGCCTGGACCTTTCAGATCTATTCGGATCGATGGTGGGTGGAGATCTTAACCAAGAGGTACGGATCGCATTCGGATTCTAGTCAAGTCTCTAATAGAACCAGTGATTCTTTAGTTTGGAAGAGCCTGCTCTATGGACGTAAACTCTTTTGATACCTTTTTGTTGTTGGAGGATCGATGATGGGGCCTCTATCTCGGTGTTTGGTAGCCAATGGATGCCAACTTTATCGGGTTTCGCCATTGGCAGCGAGCCTATTGACGGCCAAGAGATGAGGGTGGCCGATCTTATTGATCCATCCTCCCGGTCTTGGAGGCTAGAGAAACTCTTAAGGTTGGCCCTTCACCAGTTGGAGATAAATACTATTATCAGGATTCACTTAGCCACTACCCCAGAGCAAGATATGATAACGTGGTCCCCGTCCACTGATGGACGCTAGCTTCTCGGTGAAATCAACCTATTGGGCCTTGTTCTCTGCTAAATATGGGGCATCTACTTCATCGGTCTTCTCAGACTTCGCCTGGAAACAGTTTTAGAAACTTAAAGATTGTCTCCCCAAGGCCTATCTGTTCACCTGACGAGCATTGCGTGGATGTATTCCCAGTTCTCTATGGGTTGCAACCTGATTGTCGTATATCGATGGTCTCTGTTCCATCTGCAACCAAGAGGAGGAATCGGTGGAGCATGCCGTATTTTACTGCTCGCATGCTAGGGCGGTGTGGTTTGGGTCGGTTCTACAGCTCAATATAGAGGGCTCTCGGCGAGCTTTCACACAATGGATCAGTTGGCTACTTCTGTTGTCATAGAGGGTGACAACCAGGTTTTATGTCATCTCCTGTCGAATGGGGATCCTTCCCCACCATGGCGGATATATAGTATTGTATCCGGCTGCAGGACTATTTCCTCTCTAGCTTATAAAGAGATGGATTTATGCAATAATTGTACTGTTCTTCTGTCATTTGGGCTAGGGTGCCATGAATAGAACCTCTATAATTCCTACCAAAAAAACACACACATTGAGCTTGGCATCCATTTATTATGTACAAAGATTCAAATAATGTCTTCAAAATTAGACTGGATAGTCTGGTTGAGCTAGTTTGGACCGGAACAAATAAAACTTAGTTCGGTCTCGAACAAAACATTTCAGAGTTCGACTCTGTTAATGTATAGAGATGGGTCGGGTTATATGTACAGTCGGGTCAGGTTGTGTGTGTATACATGTACATATATATTGGGCTTCAGTCCCTCATTGAGATGCATTCCATTGTCTCCAAACCCTAGCCATCATCTCCTAACATGGTATCAGAGCTCTAGGGTTTCTCCGCGGTGAAGGCGACTCCTCCGACAGCCCCTCCAGCACCCTCCTACACCCGATTCCCCCCTCCGGCAGCCCCTCTAGCACCCGGCAGCCCCTCCAACCCCCTCCTGCACCCGATTCCCCTCTCCGGCAGCCCCTCCAGCACCCTCCTATACCCGATTCTCCCCTCCGGTAGCCCCTTCAGCACTCCGGAAGTCCCCATCGCTCTCTCCTGCACCTCCTGCAGCCCCCGCCGCCCCTCCAGCACCCGATTCCCCCCTCTGGCAGCCCCTCTAGCACCCTCCTGCACCCGATTATCCCTCCGGCAGCCCCTCCAGCACCCTCCTGCACCCGATTCCCCCCTTCGGCAGCCCCTCCAGCACTCCGGAAGCCCCCGCCGCGCCCTCCTGCACCTCCTGCAGCCCCCACCGCCCCCTCCTGCACCTCCTGCAACCACCGCCGCCCCCTCCTGCACCTCCTGAAGTCCCGCCGCCCCTCTTCTGCACCTCCTGCAGCACCCTGCGCCCCTCCTCTTCCAACAGAACCCCCCTGCAGCCCCTCCGACCCCCCCGCCATCCTCTGAAGCACCCGCCGCCCCCTCCTGCACCCCCTGACGCCCCGCCGCCCCCCTTCTGCACCTCCTGCAGCCCACATCGTCCCCCTCCTACACCCAATCGCCCCACCGCTCCTCCCCTGGCCCTCCTCCTCCGGTCCGTCTCCTCTATACCGGACTGCCCGGGACCTCCCATGTGTCGGCTCGCCCCCGTACTTCAGGGGTATGGCTTCATACAACATCTCTCGCCTCTTATACTGCCTGCACACAGTAGGTGATCGTCGAGTCCCTCCGTCTCCTCGTTTTGATGGTATTCTCGGGCCACATTCCTCCACCACGTGAGTCAACTGTGGACGTCGTCAGGGTCCCCTCCGCCATGATGGCGGCACTGCTGCTGCCGTTGATCTCCCTACTCCAGCACCGACTGCCACCACTCCTGCTCTGTCTCGGTCTTACTCCGACCGCCTCCAGCGCTTTGAGGAGTTACTGTTTCGATACCTCGCCTCCACCGGTTCTTCGACAGATCACAGTCTCTCCTAACATACTCATTATGCATGAAACTTGAAACAACAAATGCTAACCAAGTAGACCCACTTTTTTTTTTGGAAACTAGTACGATATTTTAGTTCTAAACATTATGTCCGGTATTTCTGTTCAACTAATTGAACTGATACAGACTAGAGCATACTACTTCTTAGGTCAATTGCTCGTTTGGGTTTGAAAACACTGTATTCAGATGAGTTGCGACGATCATCAAGTCAGTTGTTTTTTTGAGAAAAAAAATGACGAGCAGAATTATGACCAGCCAATGACATTGCACCACATACGAAACCCAATGAAAATTACCTCCTTAGTCCCTTCAAATTATCTCCTTACCCTTTATGTGGCATACATGGCACAATGTCACTGGTCGATCGAAATTCCGATCATCAAATTTTATCTCTTGAGTTTTTGGCATGCTGCAGCTTAAAGTAATCGACCGACTCGACAACATTGGTTAAATGACATTATTTCCCACTTCCATTTATGTTCTACACATGTCTAGTTTATTTCTGTCCTTTAACTATGTTCTCAGTTGCGGTGCTGCTAATCCTAGCTATTTGATTGGTCAGTCTATTCACACCCATGGAAGTAATGATGGTGCCCCAATCTTTCTTTGTCCCCAACCCATTCTGGCCAACTAGTCTTGGCACCCACAGTAAACCCAAAATGCCCATATCTCTCTCTCTCTCTCTCTCTCTCTCTCTCTCTCTCTCTCTGACCCCTGTCGCCGTCCATGTCTGACCGTCCACCCCTCTTCGGTCATCCCCACCCTGCCCAACCACCATTCTTCTCTCTCCACCCTTGTTGACCCTTGCCGCTCCACTGCCGCCACCCATTGCTCTCTCCGTTGTTGCCGTCCGTTGCTCCTCCAACTCCTTCCTACTCCTCCTCCTCATCCGTTCCTTCCTCCTCCTCCTCCTTCTTTCTTCACCTCCTTCATTCCTTGCTTCCTCCCCGTCCCCCTCCTTCATACATCCTTCATTCATTGCTTCCTTCCTCCTCTTTTTTCTTGATGAACCCTGACCCAATCTGGAGGTGTTAGTGTATGTAAACCGACGTTGCCATTGCAATGTCGGTGGAAACATACCGACATTGTCATTGTAGTGCTGGTTGGAACCCACCAAAATTGACGTCGGGGAAGGAAATGTCAGTATACATTCCGGCATTGCAATGCCAATGTTGGTGGTATCCAACTGGCATTGCAATGACTTGGTATATATCCACCGACACTTTTGGATTCGGTTATGGTTCAAACCGGAAAGAGAAGGAGGAATGAGCTAGAGGAAGACGAGGAGGGAGGAGGGAGAGGAGGAGGTAGGAGGGATGAGTAGGAGGAAGAGGAGGAGGAGGTAGGAGGGATGGGGAGAAGGAGGGTGCCTGGGGGCAGGGAAGCCTGAAATGGTGTGGTGATGACGTCAGAAAGGATCGGAAAGGTGGCGTGGGAGGTTTCATTTACTAGAGTTTATGACTTATTTTTTTTGGGAAATTTTATTCATACCCCAAAAACCTGTAGTTAGCCCCCATTTCCAACAAACTTGAACACACGCCATTTTTTTTTTCATACCCCATTCCTGTCCCAAAAATACCCTTCCCCTTTACACCCCACCATCAATACACCCAAGTTAAATGGCCTGCCCCAACTTGATTATACCCCAATCAAACGCATAACCCCTTAAATATACCCCAATTATATGCACTCTTAAATACACCCCACTCTTAAATAAACCCCATTCTGTTGGCCGGTACTTGAAGGCACAGGTAGGGCTGCAACTTGGGCGGGCCAACCCGAGCCCAACCCGAATTTGGGTGGGTTAACCTGAACCCAACCTGCACAACCCAATCAACCCGACAGGTTGGGCTTGGGCTAAGGAAGTTCAAACAAACCTTGGGTTGGGTTGGGGGTACAAAAGACGCTGAGTTAGAGCTATGGGGTATGGGGTACAAAAGAAAAGGGCATTGTTGGTATTAAATGGTTGTTGAGTAAGTTATTGAGAAACGATAGGGAGATGGGGCTACTTACAGATTTTTGGGGTATGAATAAAATTTTTCATTTTTTTTAGGATAAATTACACATGACACTTGTAGTTTGATCGATTATCACTTACACCCCTCAAGTTTAAAATCCTACAAATATCGACCTATTGTTTGAAAAAAAATCACTGGCACCCCCTCCAGACAGGGTCAATGTGTATGCCTTTCCAATCTATAGGGGGGTATTTGTAGGACATGAGTAGGTGTAAGTGATAATCAGCCAAACTACAGGATGTCTATGTGTAATTTATTCTTTTTTAAAAAAAAAAATATCGGGTGCCAGCACTAAAATCCTGGGTTCAAATATATCGTTCCCTCTTCAATGTAGTGGCTGTAATTGCTACCAAACAAATTTCCAAAAAAAAAAAAAAGTAATTGCTACCAGACAAACCTATTGTCTTTGTGCTTTGATCTTGTGAACTGGCTGTAATTGCAACCAAAGAAACAAATAGAAACGGAGCAATGCTATTCAGCCCAAAGAATTGTCAATTATGCTTTGAACTTGTGAACTGGCTGAAGCCACCAGTTGTGCGCTGCCAGGTCAATCGGGCCGGCGAATTCGAGAGGAATCTTAGGACTGAATAGCATTGCTTAATGCTATATAGTCAACTCGTTTGCCAACTTTTGTTGCCAACACCACGTGATGTGGAGTGTTGGCGGGCTCTCATTGCTGGTAATATTTTTGTGGGGGCTATGGGATAAGCCATGGCGGATGCTACGTAAAATTGGCAACCCAAAAGTTGGCTACCGGAGGGGATCGTTTTGGCGATCCCAACCACAAATCTCAGTGCCTATTCCGACGTGCCGATCCCCACGGATGGGTGGCGATTCTCGAGGCGATTCTAGAGGGGATCGGCCCGGCAAGTGGCAACCCAAGAGGCGAGCCACTGGGGGACGTTGGCCCTGAGGTGGGAGGAGCTGTGCCCTCTCCTGTATCGGGGTGGGTGGGTTGGTCTCTTCAAGGCTCTGGTCGAGGAAGACCCCAACCACATTGTGCACGGCGAAGGGTTTGGCGAGCATCTCTCAGGTCTGTAATGGAGGCTTTCCCTCATCGGTAAACTTCTGGGCAAGGGTACTTCCAGCCTTCCATTGATTGTGAAAAAGCCGTGTTCTTGCCAGAAAATAGAATACCATGCCGAGGTGGACATCCTCGATCCCCTTTAATCGTAGGTTTTTCATTTTTAGGTCAAGATCTCGGGGAGGGGGGGGGGGGGGGTCTCAGGTCTGGGCTGGTGGACCGTGGAGGCCAAACCTTGGCATTGGAATGATGGAGATCGGGGTTTTGTGCCTCAACTGACGACATTGTGAAAGCCATGGGCTGGTTCCGACAGTCAGACCTCCCCTCGAAGTCAGGCCCGGCTTGATATAAATTGAGGCCTCAGGCAAAAAAATGTTAAATGTGATTTTTTGATATTAATATAGTAATATAAACAAAATTAAATTTTTAAGTAGCATTAAGATTTTATCTTATATTGGTTCTTAGGTTTTTATTTCTCAATGTTCTTAGGTTGTTTACATTGTGCCCTTCTTTTTTTGTATGGGCTTTTGGTAATTTAAGTGGCTTTGAGTTTTGTGGGGGCCTTCTTTCACATGGGGCCTTAGGCGACCGTCTTAATGGCCTTATGGTCGAGCCGGCCTTGCTCGAAGTGTTGGAAGAGGCAAGTTTGATTGGGAGGGGGAGGTCAGGTGTCGAGGTGATCTTAGTGCAAGTGGAGGATCATTTTACCGGGCAGGGTGGGGTTATGAGCTGATAGTAGTGTCCTTTTTTTCGTCTACCGACCAGCGCCCCCCTTCGGGGCAGTCATCCGTCTTTGATCATGTGACTATTATATATATTTACTAGTGCATGCCCGTGCCTATCGGCACTGCAATGGGCCGCTTTCAGCAGCAACACACACTACAAGAAATTGCACCTTTAGCGACCCTTACCTGCGGCGCAAATCTTTTTCTGTCGCCGAAAGTTGCCTTTTCGTGACGCCATATCTTATTCGTCGCAAAATTATGTCGCTAAAAGTTTGCTAGTATAGTTGAGTTCGCGCCTAGGACGATAAAGTTTTTGGGCGACGGTAAATGACTATTTGGCGACACAATTAGACGTCGCTACATTATTTATGTTTAGCGACGAAATAAATTATGTCGCGAAAAATTAAAAAATTTGGCGACGAGACTAAGTATGCTGCTAGTTGCAATCGGCGAAGTAGTTATGCGTCGCAAAATTTTTTATTTTTTGGAAACATTGTTTATGACGACGCAAATCCTTTTCCGTCGCTGAAAGTTGTCTTTTCCCAACACAATATCTTATTCGTCGCAAAATCGTGTCGCTAAAGGTTTCCTAGCATAGTTGAGTTCGTGCCTAGAAAGCCGGATAAAGTTTTTTAGTGATGATAAATGGCTATTTGGCAACGCAGTTAGACGTCGCTAAATTATTTATGTTTAGCGACGAAATAAATTATGTCGCGAAAAATTAAAAATTTTGGCGACGGGACTAAGTGCGCTGCTAGTTGCAATTGGTGACGTAATTGTGCATCATGAAATTTCTGTTTATGACATCGCAGATTCTTAATTTTTTACAGCGACATTGTACGTGCGTCGTAGAATCATTCCGTAAAATAAAATTTTGCGCCTATAAGGGGACTTTTTTGGCGACAATAAATAGCTATTTGGCGACACAATAAGATGTTGCTAAATCGTTTACTTTTTGCAACAAAATAAATTTAGTCGTGAAAATTTAAAAGTTTTAGCGACGTGACGAAGTATGCTGCTAGTTGCAATCGGCGACATAGTTATGCGTCACAAAATTCCTTATTTTTGGAAACATTGTTTATGACGGCGCAAATTCTCAATTTTTTTATGGCGATGTTTTTCATGCGTCATAGGATCGTTAGGAGAATGCAAGAATTTAAAACCCCACAACCGTCTCATTGGGTCTACCTATTTTTAAACGGGTCTGGTACGAGTTTAGGGTCTAGACAGGATTAGTTCACTATAACAGATCTAGACACGAAGTTAGCGGGTCTAGGTCAGGTGTAATACCCAAAGCTTTCAAACTTAGTTTCACTAAGGGCAACCCAGTTTTATTATTATTATTATATTATTATTGCTGGAATAATTAATGTGAACCCCTGTTATGGTTATTGTATAAAATTTTGATATTGAATGTTGTTGGCTGGACTTTAGTTGCACCGGACTGTGGATCATGGGTCCGGGTCGCGTGGTGACTGAAACAAAGCCTGTTGTTGTGGTGGTCCTACAGTGTGTGCACGTGTGTAACAGTGCACGGTGATCAGTGTTAAATTGTTAACTTAAGGTGATTGTTATATTAGCTAGATGATCAGACTTGATGATATTGTGTGTCGGTGTATCCCGGCACGACGCGTGTTCAAGTGCGAATCATGTATGGTAACTATCAAGCGATAGAAAAAAAAGATCCCTTTTGAAGAGATCAGCTTCATTGGAGGTAGATCCAGCCCCGCCTTAAGTACTAGATTAGCTCATAGTAGAGCCCGAAATCAACTCAAATTATTAATTTGAAGATTGGTTAATGTACTAGATCATAAGGGTTCCATAATGAGATTAGCAGTAAAAAATTGAGTTGTATTCTTGTTCAAAAAATCAATCTTCCATAACTGATGGCATAACAATTCCTCACCTCTTCGAATCAACAGCAGATGCATCTCTTTTGAAATAAAACTCAATATCTGCCTTGAATTGGAGTGAATAAAAGTCAAATCTCTAAGATCCCACTGTGACCCTTGGATCCCCATCTTCCTTTAATCCCCGATTTGATCATCAAACCTTTCAACCAAAGCCATTCAAACCCTCTCATTCCCAACCATCCGATTGAAATCAGGGCTCTCTCTCAAGTCTCAATCCCTAAAATCCTAAACCCGAACCCAACTGTTTCCCTTCCTCTCTTTATCTCTTTTCTCTCACTAACCCAACCCAACCCAACCCAACCCAACAAACCGATTTCCTCTCTCTCAGATCTCTTTCTCTTCTCTCTCATCGGATCTCTCTCACTCTCACCCGATCTCTCTTGGATCCCTCTCATCTCCCCCAACGGTCGACCCCTCCTCTCTCCCTTTCCTCATAAATTCCGATCTCGATCCCCTCCCCGACAGCTCCGATCCTTTGCCCCTTCCATCTCGGCAACCCCGCTTCGCGCACCTCTTCGATCCCCCCTCTATCTCCTCGAAATTCGGTGGCCCCCGACCCCCTATAAACAAAGCCCTAAACACAGCCCGATCACTTCTCACCTCTCTCCGATCTCCCCCATCATCCATCGATCTGTCTCCTTTCTCTCTCTCGTGGTGGGGCTCTGCATGCGCGACGCCGGAGAGCAACCGGCTGGAGGAGCCGCAGCCGGAGGCAGCGACTCCCCACCGACCAGGTCAGCCACCCCTTAGTTTTCCATGTTTTTCCCATTGGATCTGTTGAGGCTAGGCGACCCCCTGCGGTTTACTCTCTAAGTGGCCATATCCACCGTCCAGGTGCTTGCCAGTTGTGCCGCCGGCAAGGCTCGAACTCGACCAAGTCAGGCCCCACCAACAACCCTCTGTTTTCCTTGCTTTTACTACGATCAAGCCGTCGGCAGCCAGGCAGCGGGTGGTTTCTGTGGGTGCAAAAATTGTACCGGACCAGATCAGAGCAGCATGGGCCCGCGCAACGGCCCAAATGGGTAAGCCCGCCTGGGCTCACATGGGCCCACTCTACGAGGCTCGCAGATCAAGCCTTACCCCTTATTGGGCCCGAACAACGGCCCAATAAGGGCCCAGCAAGGAGGCCCAGAACCAGTGCCACGTCATCAGCGCCACGTCATCACTGCCATATCGGACACGTGCCTACGCTATAAAAGGACCCCCAAGGCATCCAGGAAGGGGGTTGGTCATTCGATCAGAGGAAGAGAGCCAGAGCCAGAGCCCTCTATTCTCCCCACCTTGTTCTCTTCTAGTTGCTCCGTGCAACCCCACTGTACGAAGCTTCTCTCGGCCTGTCGAGAGAACGCTCACCCTTTATATTCAAATTATAGTGAAGATCAGGTGGCACCTCTCGCCCGGAGACGTAGGTCGTAAGACCGAACTCCGTCACCAACCCTTGTGTCATCGCTCTTTATTCTCTCTATCTATTCTCCTATCTCTCTAACTCTACAAACAGTCCAATTCAATCAAGGCTGTGGGGGCGGGATTCCCGATCAAGGCGGCTCGGAAATTTCCCCCCACAATCTTTGGCGCCGTCTGTGGGATATCGATAGAGGTCTTACCCACACCTCTACCGACTCCTATTCAACTTGAGGTGACGAGCCACAAGTCCTCCTCCAAATCAACCTCAACGCCTGCATCACGCCGACATCAACACGCTCGATGGTGAAGGCCAGCACCAACCCACCAAAGGCGGGTGCTAAACGAACAAATGATATGCTGATCGAAGAAGAACAAGAAGTCTCGGTTGCAACCAACCGAAGAAATGTTCGGGAGCGGCCGGGGCCGCAAGGCAGTCATCCAGAAGGGCACAGCGATCGGCGAGACCCGTCATCCCCGAGGCGTCGATCTGGCAAAGAGCACGCCACCCAAGGAGATAACGGTTCAGCTACATACCAAATTTCGGCTGCTGATTTCCAGCTGCTGAACCTCCTCAAGAGGAACACAGCCCTCGAGCAAGAGAGGGATTCCCTAAAGAAGGCGGTTGAAAGAGCAGGGGTTGTGGCCCACAACTCTCTAGCTACTGATGAAGACCAACCAAGGACTTGCCCAGCCGTGAGTCATCACCTCGAAAAACCACATGTGCCGCGTACCGAGATGCGTCAGGTATCCACACAAGCACCAAGGCAAACGGTGTGGGATCGCCTCGATGTCAACGGTGCGCCCAGCTATCGTGGAGAAGGATCACTTCAGTCAACGGGATCTACTAGACATTCTATCCCTTCGCACGCGAAAGCAACAGATGCCCGTGAGCTGCTCAACCAACTAAGGCATACTGCCGATGTGGGACGCCGACATCAAGACCGTAGGCAGCTAATCACCTCGGTGGGGCCACTGTATCCCAAGGTTCTTGCAACACCATTTCCTATGGGATGGCGAACACCGAGCCTGCCAAAGTTTAACTGCATCAAGGGAGACCCTGCTCTCCATATCCTAGCCTACAAGCAGGCCCTGACGCCGTATGAGTACGAGAATCATATCCTTTGTCGTATGTTCGCAGGAAGTCTCGAGGGACCTGCCCTCGACTGGTACCACACGCTGCCTACCGGTACGGTGGCCACCTTCAAAGAGTTGGCTGAACTTTTCATGGACCATTATCGGCTAAACTTAAAGCCGGAAAAGAAGCTGGATACACTCTACAGGCTGAAGATGGGCTCCGACGAGTCTCTAAGGAGCTTCACAATGAGGTTTCGTAATGAGCACTCTGAGCTCACCGGTCGGTCCCAGAATGAGGAGGCCATCGTGCTGGCATTCCAGAATGCTATCCGGCCAGAGCTCCACGTCTACACCGACTTCATCCGGCATCCTCCCAGTAACCTGGAAGCGATGTTCAAGCGCGTGCAGCGGGAGATAGAGGTGGAAGACAATCAGCGGGCCAGAAGATTACGCGAGCCCCGCGAGTCTCGTGACTCCCGACATAAGAAGGATGATGAAGCCCCTAATGAAGCACGCTACAAGAAGTCTGCCCATGCTGCGTCCGACCAAAAGGCCCAGGCCAAAAGGTACAATGAAGATCCAAAAGCCCCTCCAGCGGAAAAGGGGCGAACTCCAAGGGAGCAAAGGGTGTTCACTGAGTTGAACACCTCCATTGAAGACATCTTCGCCTATCTACAGAACGAGCCCTTTTGCAAGTGGCCACAGCCTCTCCCTCCAAATTCCGACCAGGCGGGAGATACGACGGCCTACTGTGAGTTTCATCGCAGCCATGGCCACACAACCTCTACATGTCGAAAGCTAAAGCATCACATCGAAGACCTGATCCAAGAAGGGCGGCTCGATGGTTACCTCGCTAATAAGGAACTAGGTCGAGAGTAGGAGAGGTTGCAGCAGTGGAGAAAAGAAAGTCAATGTAATACGTGGATGCCGCGGGGCAACCTCTGAAAAAGTGTAACTGCAACTTTGTTATATCAATAAAGTGTCATTTTTTTTCTCAAAATCAAATCTCTCGAAGTTCGATTCCACCATATTAAGGCAAAAAAAAAAGGCTCCTGGCAAACCAGGTCAACCAAAGACCTTCGATTCCGCCCATTCAAGTCGGAAGCTCGAAGGCAATTCGGCTACGCCCGCTCGAGGCTAAAGTCCGATAAAAAGGCTCCTGGCAACCCAGGTCAACCAAAGACCTTCGATTCCGCCCGTTCAAGTCGGAAGCTCGAAGGCAATTCGGCTACGCCCTCTCGAGGCTAAAGTCCGATTAAAAAGCTCCTGGCAACCCAGGTCAACCAAAGACCTTCGATTCCGCCCATTCAAGTCGGAAGCTCGAAGGCAATTCGGCTACGCCCTCTCGAGGCTAAAGTCCGATAAAAAGGCTCCTGGCAACCCAGGTCAACCAAAGACCTTCGATTCCGCCCATTCAAGTCGGAAGCTCGAAGGCAATTCGGCTACGCCCTCTCGAGGCTAAAGCCCGATAAAAAGGCTCCTGGCAACCCAGGTCAACCAAAGACCTTCGATTCCGCCCATTCAAGTCGGAAGCTCGAAGGCAATTCGGCTACGCCCTTTCGAGGCTAAAGTCCGATAAAAAGGCTCCTGGCAACCCAGGTCAATCAAAGAACTTCGATTCCGCCCATTCAAGTCGGAAGCTCGAAGGCAATTCGGCTACGCCCTCTAGAGGCTAAAGTCCGATAAAAAGGCTCCTGGCAACCCAGGTCAACCAAAGACCTACGATTCCGCCCATTCAAGTCGGAAGCTCGAAGGCAATTCGGCTACGCCCTCTCGAGGCTAAAGCCCGATAAAAAGGCTCCTGGCAACCCAGGTCAACCAAAGACCTTCGATTCCGCCCATTCAAGTCGGAAGCTCGAAGGCAATTCGGCTACGCCCTCTCAAGGCTAAAGTCCGATAAAAAGGTTCCTGGCAACCCAGGTCAACCAAAGACCTTCGATTCCGTCCATTCAAGTCGGAAGCTCGAAGGCAATTCGGCTACGCCCTCTCGAGGCTAAAGTCCGATAAAAAGGCCCCTGGCAACCCAGGTCAACCAAAGACCTTCGATTCCGCCCATTCAAGTCGGAAGCTCGAAGGCAATTCGGCTACGCCCTCTCAAGGCTAAAGTCCGATAAAAAGGCTCCTGGCAACCCAGGTCAACCAAAGACCTTCGATTCCGCCCATTCAAGTCGGAAGCTCGAAGGCAATTCGGCTACGCCCTTTCAAGGCGAAAGTCCGATAAAAATGCTCCTGACAATCCAGGTCAAGCTAAACTATCAACTATACTTATCCGAGGTGACCAATGCCTCGGCACTCTACAAGCCCAAGGCCCAGCCCTTGGCACTCGAAGACAAAGTCCGAGGCGATCAATGCCTCGGCACTCTACAAGCCCAAGGCCCAGCCCTTGGCACTCGAAGACAAAGTCCGAGGCGACCAGCGCCTCGGCACTCTATAAGCCCAAGGCCCTGCCCTTGGCACTCGAAGACAAAGTCCGAGGCGATCAATGCCTCGGCATTCTACAAGCCCAAGGCCCAGCCCTTGGCACTCGAAGACAAAGTCCGAGGCGACCAACGCCTCGGCACTCTACAAGCCCAAGGCCCAGCCCTTGGCACTTGAAGACAAAGTCCGAGGCGACCAACGCCTCGGCACTCTACAAGCCCAAGGCCCAGCCCTTGGCACTTGAAGACAAAGTCCGAGGCGACCAACGCCTCGGTGCTCTACAAGCCCAAGGCCCAGCCCTTGGCACTCGAAGACAAAGTCCGAGGCGATCAATGCCTCGGCACTCTATAAGCCCAAGGCCCTGCCCTTGGCACTCGAAGACAAAGTCCGAGGCGACCAACGCCTCGGCACTCTACAAGCCCAAGGCCCAGCCCTTGGCACTCGAAGACAAAGTCCGAGGCGACCAACGCCTCGGCACTCTATAAGCCCAAGGCCCTGCCCTTGGCACTCGAAGACAAAGTCCGAGGCGACCAACGCCTCGGCACTCTACAAGCCCAAGGCCCAGCCCTTGGCACTCGAAGACAAAGTCCGAGGCGACCAACGCCTCGGCACTCTATAAGCCCAAGGCCCTGCCCTTGGCACTCGAAGACAAAGTCCGAGGCGATCAATGCCTCGGCACTCTACAAGCCCAAGGCCCAGCCCTTGGCACTCGAAGACAAAGTCCGAGGCGACCAACGCCTCGGCACTCTACAAGCCCAAGGCCCAGCCCTTGGCACTCGAAGACAAAGTCCGAGGCGACCAACGCCTCGGCACTCTATAAGCCCAAGGCCCTGCCCTTGGCACTCGAAGACAAAGTCCGAGGCGACCAACGCCTCGGCACTCTACAAGCCCAAGGCCCAGCCCTTGGCACTCGAAGACAAAGTCCGAGGCGACCAACGCCTCGGCACTCTATAAGCCCAAGGCCCTGCCCTTGGCACTCGAAGACAAAGTCCGAGGCGATCAATGCCTCGGCACTCTACAAGCCCAAGGCCCAGCCCTTGGCACTCGAAGACAAAGTCCGAGGCGACCAACGCCTCGGCACTCTACAAGCCCAAGGCCCAGCCCTTGGCACTTGAAGACAAAGTTCGAGGCGACCAACGCCTTAACACTCTACAAGCCCAAGGCCCAGCTCTTGGCATTCGAAGACAAGGTCCGAGACGTCGTCGCCGACGTATTGGCATTCGATCAAAAGTCCAAGCTTAGTCTTGTCACTCAGGTCTAAGCATTAGATTGTCAATGGCCATCACCTTTTCTCGACGACTAACGGTTCCAAGCCGGTCAGGGGGTGGTTGGTCTGACTCTGTCAATGCGTGTCTCCACACTGGTGCAGTCGACGGTGGGTAACACGGGATAAAATGGTGCTTCCTTGATCCTGGCCAAGTCAACACCCTCACGTGACCGTAGTACCTGGTGAATACAGTAACCTGGTGCGGTAATACATTGGGTGAAGACCGGCTGGCCATCATGCGGCATCATCCTAGATTATCTCTAAGAAACCCCCTCAAATATAGCATTGTCTCTCGCCGACATCCCCGCGCACCAACGTTTCACCGAAAAAGTGTCGATTTCAAATGGGGCTGAAATCCGAAAAATACACTATTTTCAATACCGACACTTTTTGACCTCTTCTAGCAGCCCCAATAATGGGGTGCCGGCATCAACCAGCAGCCCCCCCTCGGTTTCGCACAAAAACCGAGTGGGGAAGGGATGACGGCACACCATCAGCAACACGCCCCTCGGTTTCGTCAGAAAACCGAGAGGGGGTGTGTGTCGGCATCAACGAGCAACCCCCCCTCAGTTTCGCACAAAAACCGAGTAGGGGGGGGGACGGCACACCCCTCGGTTTCGTCAGAAAACTGAGAGGGGGTGTGTGTTGGCATCAACAAGCAACCCCCCCTCGGTTTCGCACAAAAACCGAGTGGGGAAGGGATGACGGCACACCATCAGCAACACACCCCTCGGTTTCGTCAGAAAACCGAGAGGGGATGTGTGTCGGCATCAACAAGCAACCCCCCTCGGTTTCGCATAAAAAACCGAGTGGGGAAGGGATGGCCGCACACCATCAGCAACACGCCCCTCGGTTTCGCACAAAAACCGAGTGGGAAGGGGGTGACGGCACATCATCAGCACGCCCCTCGGTTTCGTCAGAAAACCGAGAGGGGGTGTGTGTTGGCATTAACAAGCAGCCCCCCCTCGGTTTCGCACAAAAACCGAGTAGGGAAGAGGTGACGGCACACCATCAGCAGCACACCCCTCGGTTTCGTCAGAAAACTGAGAGGGGGTATGTGTCGGCATCTACAAGCAGCCCTCCCTCGGTTTCGCAGAAAAACCGAGTAGGGAGGGGATGACGGCACACCATCAGCACACCCCTCGGTTTCGCACAAAAACCGAGTGGGGAGGGGGTGACGGCACACCATCAGCACACCCCTCGGTTTCGTCAAAAAACCGAGAGGGGGTGTGTGTCGGCACCAACAAGCAGCCCCCCCTCGGTTTCGCACAAAAACCGAGTAGGGAAGAGGTGACGGCACACCATCAGCAGCACACCCCTCGGTTTCGTCAAAAACCGAGAGGGGGTGTGTGTCGGCATCAACAAGCAACCCCCCCTCGGTTTCGCACAAAAACCGAGTGGGGAGGAGATGACGGCCCACCATCAGCACACCCCTCGGTTTCGTCAGAAAACCGAGAGGGGGTGTGTGTCGGCACCAACAAGCAGCCCCCCCTCGGTTTCGCACAAAAACCGAGTAGGGAAGAGGTGACGGCACACCATCAGCAGCACACCCCTCGGTTTCGTCAAAAACCGAGAGGGGGTATGTGTCGGCATCTACAAGCAGCCCTCCCTCGGTTTCGCAGAAAAACCGAGTGGGGAGGGGATGACGGCACACCATCAGCACACCCCTCGGTTTCGTCAGAAAACCGAGAGGGGGTGTGTGTCGGCACCAACAAGCATCCCCCCCTCGGTTTCGCACAAAAACCGAGTGGGGAGGGGGTGACGGCACACCATCAGCACACCCCTCGGTTTCGTCAGAAAACCGAGAGGGGGTGTGTGTCGGCACCAACAAGCAGCCCCCCCTCGGTTTCGCACAAAAACCGAGTAGGGAAGAGGTAACGGCACACCATCAGCAACACACCCCTCGGTTTCGTCAAAAACCGAGAGGGGGTGTGTGTCGGCATCAACAAGCAGCCCCCCATCGGTTTCACACAAAAACCAAGTAAGGAGGGGGTGACGACACACCATCAGCAACCCACCCCTTGGTTTCGTCAGAAAACCGATAAGGGGGGTGCACAACGTCATCCGCAGCCCACCCCTCGGTCTCGTTAGAAAACCGAGAGGGGGGGTGCGTCGGCATCAACAACAATCTACCTCTTGGTTTCTGACGAGGGGAGATCGACGTCACCAACAGAAGCAAGGCAAAAAAAAAAAAAAAAAGAAGTTGGCTCCTACTCGCGCACAAGCTCCGCGCCATATTTTGCCGTGCCCCCATCTTGTGTACAACACAAACAAAAAAAAAAAAAAAAGGGGGGCGGCTCGCACTCGTGCATGAACCTGCACCCTTCTTGCCTTGCCCCATTCACCTGTATACAGCACAAGCAAAGAAAAGAAGGAAACAAAAAGAAAGGAGTGAAAGCAAAGACGGAAAGAGTCAAAGGATAGAAAGTGAAAGCATAGAGAGAAAGAGAGAGCCTGCTCTCTCTCCTATCCGTGCACGAGCCGCGCGCCGCTCTCCTACCGTGCCCCCATCCCGTGTACAGCACAAACCAAAAAAAAAAAAAAGGGGTCGGCTTCCACTCGTGCACGAGCCCCGCGACACTCTTCTGTCGTGCCCCATTTCAAGGACAATGAGGAGCTGGGGCTCGTCCAGGCGAGGTGGTCTCTCATGAACAAGGACGAGAATCTGCTCACCCGGCTGCAGAACATCAACCTCTGCTTCCACTTTGAGGTGGAGCAGCAGGTTAATGGGGTGTTCATCAACTTCTTCGGATTCAACGGGACGGCCGGAGTCTGGAGGATCAAGGCATTGGAGGACTCCGGAGGGTGGCTCGAGAGGACTACCGTCGAGGACATGGACATCGCCGTCCGAGCCCATCTCAAGGGCTGGAAGTTCATCTATCTCAATGACGTCGAGTGCCAATGTGAGCTACCGGAGTAGTACGAGGCTTACTGGAAGCAGCAACATCGATGGCATTCGGGTCCCATGCAGTTGTTACGGCTCTGCTTGCCCGACATCATCCGATCGAAGATTGGATTCTGGAAGAAGGCCAACTTGATATTCCTATTCCTCCTCCTCCGTAAACTCATACTGCCCTTCTACTTCTTCACCCTTTTCTGCATCATCCTCCCCATGACTATGTTCATCCCGGAGGCCGAGCTCCCAGCGTGGGTGGTCTGCTACGTCCCCGCGACCATATCCTTCCTCAACATCCTCCCCGCCCCCTGGTCATTCCCGTTCATCGTCCCCTACCTCCTCTTCGAGAACACCATGTCGGTGACCAAGTTCAACGCCATGGTCTCGGGCCTGTTCCAGCTCGGGAGCGCCTATGAGTGAGTGGTCACCAAGAAATCCGGTCGTTCGTCCGAGGGCGACCTCCTCGCCCTGGTCGAGAAGGAGCCCAAGCATTAGCGAGGGGCATCGGAGCCCAACGTCGACGCCATCGCGAGGGAGCTCTAGCCGAAGAAGGCGTCGAGGAAGAAGCACAACAGGATCTACCGGAAGGAGCTCGCGCTCGCCTTCCTTCTCCTGACTGCTGCGGCCCGCAGCTTGCTGTCGGCGCAGGGGATCCATTTCTACTTCCTGCTCTTTCAGGGGATCTCGTTCCTGTTGGTGGGTCTCGACCTGATCGGTGAGCAGATCGAGTGAAGGGATGGGAGGATCGCTTGAAGACGCAGCCGTCGACAAAGCACGGATCCCACGACCCCACTAATCACGGATGTACAGCAAAAAAAAAAAAAAAAAAAAAAAAAAAAAAAAAAAAAAAAAAAAAAGGAAAGAAGTTCAAAAGCAAAAGAAAGGAAACAGAGAGATCTGCTCTCACCGAAGTCAAAAGCAAAAGAAAGGAAGGAGAGAGAGAGGAAAGGAAAGAGATTGAAGGAGGCTGATCTCGGGGGTCCGATTTGCATGCATCCGACGGGGCCCAAGCGGACTTGTGCGGAAAAGATTCACCAGATGGGTACTGTCGGACGGCTGTGATGTAGCCGGCCGGACTCGGATTTAGAAATTTCGGGAGAGCAATATTCCAGCAATCTGCCGATTCGAGTCACCGTCAGAGAAGGAAAGAGAGGAAAGGAAAAAGGAAAAAGTTGTTCTTTCACCAAAAGGGTCTCGGCATGCTCTCGGTACCCTCTCGGTAACCACTCGGTATGCTCTCGGTACCCTCTCGGTATGCACTCGGTATCCTCTCGGTACCCACTCGGTCGGAAAACGCACTACCTTTTCGGAAACACCCCCTTGCAAAACCGAGACTTTTTGGCTTGCACCAAAAGGGTCTCGGTAACCACTCGGTATGCTCTCGGTACCCACTCGGTATGCACTCGGTACCCTCTCGGTATCCACTCGGTCGAAAAACGCACTGTTTCTTCGGAAACACCCCCTCGCAAAACCGAGACTTTTTGGCTCGCGCCAAAAAGGGTCTCGGCATCGGCGGAAGAAGGCTCTGCTAATACGAACCGCGGCACCGACAACCCTCGCCAACCGCGCCAGGATCCTAAAGCGTTTGCACCTTGGAATCCCAGCCGACCCAGGTGGTCCTGACCCGACTGGGAGGGGGTAACTGTGGGTGCAAAAATTGTACCGGACCAGATCAGAGCAGCATGGGCCCGCGCAACGGCCCAAATGGGTAAGCCCGCCTGGGCTCACATGGGCCCACTCTACGAGGCTCGCAGATCAAGCCTTACCCCTTATTGGGCCCGAACAACGGCCCAATAAGGGCCCAGCAAGGAGGCCCAGAACCAGTGCCACGTCATCAGCGCCACGTCATCACTGCCATATCGGACACGTGCCTACGCTATAAAAGGACCCCCAAGGCATCCAGGAAGGGGGTTGGTCATTCGATCAGAGGAAGAGAGCCAGAGCCAGAGCCCTCTATTCTCCCCACCTTGTTCTCTTCTAGTTGCTCCGTGCAACCCCACTGTACGAAGCTTCTCTCGGCCTGTCGAGAGAACGCTCACCCTTTATATTCAAATTATAGTGAAGATCAGGTGGCACCTCTCGCCCGGAGACGTAGGTCGTAAGACCGAACTCCGTCACCAACCCTTGTGTCATCGCTCTTTATTCTCTCTATCTATTCTCCTATCTCTCTAACTCTACAAACAGTCCAATTCAATCAAGGCTGTGGGGGCGGGATTCCCGATCAAGGCGGCTCGGAAATTTCCCCCCACAGTTTCGACCACCTTGGTTGGACATGACCTGGCCCCCCTGAACCAACTGCGAGGCCAGCCCTTTTTTTTTCTGCCTTTTGTGGTTGCTACTGTGATGGTCGCCAGGCGAGAGTCTGACGACTAGGCAGTCGATGATGACCAGCCATCCGTCACAACCGACCTCCTTCCTTCCTCTGATGAAGCAACCTGACGTGGGCGGGCACACCTCGACTTTCTATCTACGTTGCATGTTAGCATTGATCCCCCGACCCTCGACCTCCCCACGAGATAGATCTAGCCCATGAACCCACACTCGAGATTGGTGGGCTCGATTTCATCGGGTCGTGCCTACCTTAAAAATCCATAATGCCGATACGGTTTTGACCGTCTAGGTAGAGTATGGTCATGGAGTACCTTAGGATTTTTTTTTCATGTTTTCTATGATTCTATCTCTAATTAGCCCTATTTTCTCCAATCTCTCTAATATATATAATCTCTCTAATCTTTTCATCTTTGTTTTTTCGTCTTAGTTACTTTGTAGTTGTTATCCTCCATTGTTTTCTATGACTGTTTATTAACTATATATATTTTGCGTTCAAAACTAAAAATTCCCATACACATAGTTATATACATTTTAAAAATATGTCGAGTGGGTTTTGCCTAGACGCCACCGTGTGACCTAGGCCACCCCTTGCCTAATCCCTCTCTTCCTCCTTATGCTGCGCACGGGACACACACACACACAAATGTTCAACCACTCCACATGCCTATTAGATTTGTTTTCAACCTTCGCTCCAATCTCTAATACACTGGAGCTGAGATAAAATATCTGATAAACACTAGGGTTTCTGATGGCATCAATTTTTAGTAGGCCTCATAATTGTTTTGACCCAGAAAAAAAACGCATATTAACTCATTCTCGTGTTAGTTGAATTTTAGACCCTAATTTTGAAAAAAGTTACTCCATAAGTTCTATACAGAATTTAACCCCATTCTCATATCACAGCTAACACTATCAGTAGCAAATAATACACACCACAACACATTTGACATCAATAGCAAGTTCATCTTACAAGTATCAAGGTGCTACGGCTGAGCATTAGTGAAGGCCCATAGCAATTGAAAATTCACTTCTCATGACAAATATTTTAGCATGTCAGTGCTCCTTTGTGCATGCCCTTAATTATGAAAGGTTCAAAATAAACCGTTTTACAAGAACTAAATTTCAAAATAGACCCTTTCAGAAGAACAACCAACTATTGCAGTTTTTTTCTTTGGAGGCAATACACTAGCAATTAGAATTACAACACATAGTGTAGGCACAATTTCTCATTAATAGCAAGAATGTTCCATCTACAGTGCTGCTCCAATTTTGTGTTCACTCTCCTGTTGCTGAACATTCAATGACTGATGTGAGCATCACTACCATGCTTCTTACACATATAGTTGGCATAATTACATTTTTTCTTTTCGCTCTTAAATTATCATGGCTAACCCCTTGTCACCGCATCAACACATACGAGATGAGTGCTTTAATTTCATAATAGTTCATGACGAGTTGAATTCAAAAAGTGCATGAGATTATATTACCCTCACGTTTGTTTAACCACAAGAAGACAAGCCTGCTAAACTCAACAAATTCATGTCACCTCTCCTTAATGAGTTTGCAGTCTCCCTAAATACTTTGAATCTTTCCCTAAAATATCATACGTCAAACCATAGCTGTGGAAATAAAGGTTCTTCGTGCAAATAGATATGCCCAAATTTTGGTAATGTTTAAAATGAGGGTTGATGGGGAGTCAATGGTTGGAAGACAGCAATAAGTATATGAAATTTCTAACTTTTCACAAAAAAGCACTGTATGCGCGGAAAAGATACGGGTCGTCTTTATTGCACAAAACAAGATTACAAGTGTGGCCGGGACCCGGGTGGATCGGGGATGACGAGTCCGGGTTGCGGCGAGTGTTGATCAGGAGATTGTGGGAGAGATCCTCTGGAGGGTCCCTTTGATCTGCGTCTCCACGTGGTGTTCGTGTAAGAGCTCTGAAGGGGTCGCCCAGGACAAAGGTTTTTACAGGGTGAGAGTTTTTGAGAGGCTAAGGAGTATCCACTGTTGCTTTGTCCCTTCCGTGCTTCACGTTTTCTCGGCTAGGGGGTTTTCGGCTTCGTTCCTTGGTCTTCGTGTCTTCCTCGTTCCTTACTTGACCTCGGCGTCCTTGATCGTCGGTTCGCGGCGTCGATCGTGCTTTTGGCATCATCTTTGGCTTCGGTTTTCGACTTCGGCTTGGCTTTGGCGTGGCTCTGGTTTTTGCTTTGCTTTGGCGCTTGCTCTTGGACGTAGATGGGGGAGACTTGCAGTGCTTTCGTTCTTCCGGACTTCGCATCGTATCGGCTAGAACGTGCGGTACTTTTGCTCGAGACCGGCGTAGTCGCTTGGCTTTGGCACTTGTGTTGCTTTGGCGCGGGCTTTACCGGGGCTTTTGCTTTGGCTTCTTGCATGGGCTTTGGCTTCAGCATCAACCCGGTCTTCTTCTCGAACAACGTGAGCTACTTTTTCAATGCTTCTGACTTCCTTGATGGTTTAAGTGTCGGCTAGACTTTGCTTCTTCTCCGGGCTTCTTTGGCTTGATCGGAGTCGAAGGGTACTCTTGAAGATGGCGGGGGTAGCACCGATCTCCGTGCGACGGTTGTAGCGTCGACTTTTGTTGATGAAGACGGCGGGTGTAGCGACGCTTCAGGTAGTCTTCTCCAGGCTTTCTTCTTCGTGGATAGAGCAGACGTTTGTCGAAAGCGATGGGTTGATGATGCTTCGTTCCTCTTCTCCGGGCTTTGGAGCTTGATCGGAGTAGAGGGTTTGTTGGAGCCGACGGGGTAGTGTCGCTCCGAGCTTCTTCTCCGGCCTTTGCTTCTGGCGTCTTCGGAGTCGAAGGGTCTTCTTCTCCGAGCTTTCTTCTTCGTGCACGGAGTCAAAGGGATGATCTTCTTGTGCAAGGGTCTTCACGTTGATGAGGGTTTTCAATGGACTAAGCCGATCCGAAGGGACAGGCTTGCCCGTGCCTCGTGAAGCCTTGGGTCGATGAAGAAGCGTCTCCTTTTCCGCAGAGCTTCCTCGCTTTGTCTTCAATCTTCGAGCTCTTGAGCCTTCCCCCTCCCCCTCTATTTATAGGCAAAAGGAGGGGGGGAGATATGGGAAGTTTTAATTTTAAATCCCTTTAATATCTCCCCCGTAATTGCCATGGATTTATTCTTCAATCGAAGAGAGGAATAACATTTATTTGCTTTCCTTTCCTGGCAGGGTAATTATGGCTGGATTTTGCACACGAAATCGATGGAGACCCGATGCTTCTTCTTGTCCTTCGGATCGAGGGATCGACGTAGATCCGCGCGTGAGCAGACGTCATACGCAACCTCCCCCCGCGCATGGCGGTAGTTCTTTCCTTTTCTTTCCTTTCCTTTTCTTTTCTTTCCTTTTCTTTCCTTTCCTTTTCTTTTCTTTCCTTTCTTTTCTTTTTCCTTGCAAGGCCGGCCGGCCCCATGGGGTTTGGATCCTAGTAGGGGCTGCCCCCCCCCATGGGGTTCGGATCCCTACTAGGGGCCGGCCCCCCTTGTTGGGTGCGCATCGGGTCCGGGTCCGCACTGGTGCGTGCGAGTCGGGTCCGAGTCGGAGCGCGCGTCGGGTTTGCATCCGCGTTGGCGCACGTAAGTCGGGTTCATGTTAAACAAAATTCATGTGTCTACAAGCACATATAGTTAGCACAAGGAGACAAGCCAAAGATAATGCAATAATTATTGTTTTCTAATTCATAAAGCAAATCACTTACAAAAATATTTGATGAATTGTACCTAGAGAAAAATGGTTGATTGAAGGATTGTTATAGACCGAGTGAAAACTAAATGACAATGACATACAACGGAAAGGAAAAAAAAATCACATGATTTTGAAATTTATACAGATTTCTCAAAGGAGAACCAAGCATTCTGGTTCTTATGCCAGTACAAATCCAGCAATGTTTCAACTTTGAAGAAACAGTCAGTCATCCATTTATTTTGGTATTATTCAATATATAAGCGGAGTTACATGTAACAAAGCTCATCAAACAAAGAAACAAGCTTCAAACAAACAACTCTTAATGCAATTTGCCACCATACTAACTGGCTGTAGTAACTCAATCTCCTGAGAATCATCAACCATGAAGAGCATCTAAGGTTTAACATAACCCAAAGGCATGCCATGCTCCTATAAAATGCTCTAAAATGAACCTTAAAGAGAGAGAATTCCCTGATCAGTATGCCTACGTCATAGTGCAAGCACAAGCATTCAAAAAATAGGCAAGTAAAAATTAATTTAAATAAGGTAAAGGATCAGTTTTCATATAGGAAGCGCAGTTTTGATAGATTCCCCAGCGAGTCAGGTATTCCGCCAGTGAAATTGTTTAAGTAAAGATCCAAGCTCACCAGGTTTGTCAGATTTCAAAGTTCACTAGGAATTATCCCATTTATGCTATTGCTGTATAGTTCGCCTGATAGTCTTCACTTTGTTGCATTGTAGCTCTCTAATAAGACAACAATAGTTATCTACAAACTTTAAGAAATTCTTTAATAGTCAATTCCTAAAGCTCACAATCTCAGTATCCATATGGATTTTATAGCTTTTGAGTGTAGAGGTGTGCATGATCCAAACCAAACCAAACCAAACCGACCAATTTTGATCAGTTTCGACACACTCAATGGATCGGATCGGATTAGGTTTTTAAAAAACCGATATGATTGGATCGGTTGACGGATTTATAAATTCAAAACCGATCTAAACCGAACCGAGCAATCATTGCAATACTATAAGATGACTCAAAATCAGTTAAAAATCATATTTAGGCTTAATGATTTGATAATAATTATATTTTAAGTTTGAATTGGTTTGAAAATACTCAAAACTGACCAAGTTGGATCGGTTTGGGTTTTGCCTAAATAGGGCGGTTTCGGACCGATCCATACCCCTATTTTAGTGTGATAATGGAACAACAAGAGGTGGTACAAACACAAACTGCACATATTTTTCAGACTTTCAGCTATATTATTTAGGTGTACACCGTCAGAATCAAAATTATGTTGCTCATTCCATTGGATGGGGTACTTATTGCAAAGAGTGATAAATTGCTGCAATGAAATTACTGTAGCCTCTAGAAAAAATTTAATTTTTTATAGAAAATATAGCGAAGCATAGCAATCTCTTTGCTACAGTGAAATCATTGTGTCTTAATTGTTTTGTCAAATCCGTGACTCATTTTGTTTTATCAGGTCGCACCAATGGCTCCCGGACATAAACAGATCCATCTTTCATCAACTTTCTCACTTATAGTGTCTCCAACGGAGAGGACACGGTTCCAACCCCAGCCTACATAATCCCAGCTTATACTGACCCCACAGGAACATATAACTAGTCCACCGACCGAGGCCAACAGCGTTGGTAGGAATTGTAAAATATTTTTTATATAGAATTTTTATCTTTATTGTGTTATACATAATAACTAAAACATCATTATGTTCTTTGCAGTTTTATATCCGAGCACGAGGCGTGGACTGGGGCTGACCAAAGGCAAGGGGACAGAGAAGCTTGTAGCACGGTTTGGTGAACTTCCAGTGGAGGTTCCAGAGAAGCTTGTGGTAATGTTTGACATTTCAGAAAAGATGTGGCATAATTATCAAAGACATGAGTTTTTTTTTGTAGTCCTTCAATTGATGTTATGGATGTCGGGTTTTGTATTACTGATCTTTCATAGAAATGAGTAGATAAACATATGTACTTAGAAGAAAAATTTAGTATTTTGATTTGATATTAAATGAGTTTAAATAAATAATTATGTATTTTTGTTTTTATTAAAATGTATGTGGATGAATACATGTGTATAAAGATTTCAAGAAAAAACTTGGCAACGCATGTGTATGCGCAGAAAAAGATCCAGGTCATCTTTATTGCGAGCACACGAAGATTACAGATGCCGGGACCCGGGGGCTCGGGGGTGGTGAGCCGGGTGCGGCGAATATTTGATCAGGAGATTATGGGAGAGATCCTCTGGAGGGTCCCTTTGATCCGCGTCTCCAAGTGGTATTCGTGCGAGAGCTATGAAGGGGTTGCCCAAGATAGAGGTCTTTACAGGGTGAGGGTTTCTTGAGAGGCTAAGGAGTATCGGCCATTGATTTTGTCCCTTCCGTGCTTCGTGCTTTCTCGGCTAGGGGGTTTTTGGCTTCGTTCCTCGGTCTTCGTGTCTCCCTTGCTCCTTGCTAGACTTCGACGTCCTTGATCGTCGGTTCGCGGCGTCGATCGTGCCTTTACTTTCGGCTTTTTGCTTCGGGCGTCTTGCTCTGGCTTTGCTTTAGTGTAGCTCTGGCGTCAGCGTAGCTTTGGCATTTAGCACTTGAACGTAGAAGGAGTAGAGACTTACGGTGCTTTCTTTCTTCCGGACTTCGTGTCCTATCGGCTAGAAGTGTGTTGCTTTGCTCGTGATCCTTCATAGTTGCTTGGCTTCAGCACGTGCGTGGCTTTAGCGCTGGCATAACTTTGGCTTTGCTTTGGCTTTAGCTTTAGGCTTTTGCTTTTGGCTTTGGCTCGATCTTGACCTCGAACGACGATGGCAATATCTTCGAATCTTCTTTATCTTTCTGGCTTTATTTTAGTGGTGACGGTTGTGGCGTCAGCTTTGACTTCTCTTCTTCTTCGGGCTTCTTTGGCGTGATCGGAGTTGAAGGCTTCTTTTGGAGATGGCGGGTGTAGCACCGATCTCCGTGCGATGATTGTAGCGTCGACTTTGCTTCTCTTCTTTCCCGGGCTTCTTTGGCATGATCGGGATCGAAGGCTTCTTTTGGAGATGGCAGGGGTAGCACCGATTTCCATGCAACGGTTGTAGCATCGGCTTTTGTTGATGAAGACAGCGGGGGTAGCACTGATATTTGTGCGACGATTGTAGCATCGGCTTTTGTTGATGAATACGGTGGGGGTAGCACCGGTCTTCGTGTGACGGTTGTAGTGTCGGCTTTTGTTTTTTTTGTTTTTTTGTTTTTTTGGGAGGTAAAAACGAATATATTACTAGAAAATAAAGGCAGATACAGGACTCGGCTTAACTCTGACTGATTAAGCAAACCACGCGACCAAATAGGGTCACAACATCAGCAAAGCCCTAACTCAACGCACGGGGAGCAAACCGACTGCCCCCCATACAAGTAGAAGACACAACGCGAAACCTAGGACTAACACAACACAATGAATCAGAGTCCTGACAATACTAATTGGCCCCCTTGCTCCTCGTAACCCTATCAGACTGACCCTTAGGCCATGATTCTTTAGCTCGAGACAGAAGCGTTGGATTCGGCACGGTAAGGAAAGTGGGGCGGTTGGCTAGATAAGGAGGCAACTTCTTGTATTGATCCATGGGATCTGCCTGCTCCACTCGATCTGGATCCCCCCCAGCTTCAACGCAAATATCCTGTAAAACCCCTGACGTAGGAGCATCAGATAACCCCGCCGCATCCTGACAATAACGATTTCCCAAAACCTACTTCCGACGAGATCGTTGAAGAGCCGGAATAAATATGCTGGGGCTTCCCTCTCGTTCGCGTTGGCTCCGCCAACCAGAGTACTTCTTAGCCCCTCCAACAGAGGCTCCACACTCACTAGAAAGCGCTAGGACAATTGGTCTCTCCTCCTCACTAGCTGTGCTTTCTGCTCTCGTAACGTGATCTTCTGCCCGCAAATCAGTAGCCATAGCTTGTGTAACATCAGCACAAGCCACGCCTACTGCAATAAAAGAAATACCAGCAGCACACTCTGCTTGCATGCCCACCTCAACATTGGCTTTTGTTGATAAATACGGCGGGGGTAGCACCGGCTTCAGGCCTTCTTCTCCAAACTTTCTTCTTCGTACGAGGAGTCGACACCTTTGTTGAAGACGACGGGGTGTTGTCGGCTTCGATCTTCTTCTCCAGCCTTTGCTTATGGCGTCTTCGGAGTTGATGAAGATCGTTGGAGACGTCGGGGTGATGACGACTCCGGGCCTTCTTCTCCAAGCTTTCTTCTTCGTGCGAGGAGTCGACGCTTTGTTGAAGACGACGGGGTATTTTCGACTTCGATCATCTTCTTCGGCCTTTGATTATGGCGTCTTCGGAGTTGATGAAGATCGTTGGAGACGTCGGGACTCCGGGCCTTCTTCTCCAAGCTTTCTTCTTTGTGCGAGGAGTCGAAGCTTTGTTGAAGACGACGGGGTGTTGTCGACTTCGATCTTCTTCTCCGGCCTTTGCTTATGGCGTCTTCAGAGTTGATGAAGATCGTTGGAGACGTCGGGATGATGACGACTCCGGGCCTTCTTCTCCAAACTTTCTTCTTCATGCGAGGAGTCGAAGCTTTGATCTTCGAGTGCAAGGTCTTCGCTTTGATGAGGACTTGATGGGCTAAGTGTTCCCGTAGGACGCGCTTGTCCTGCCTTGCGAAGCCTTCGGTCTTCAAGCGTTGGAGCTCCTTTTTGCAGAGCCTCCTCGTCTTCAGCTTTCGACCTGGCGCGGTTGTGGTGTCGGCCTCTTCTCCGGGTGTATTTGGCTTGATCGAAGTTGAAGGCTTCTTTTGGAGATGGCGGGTGTAGCACCGATCTCTATGCGATGGTTGTAGCGTCGGCTTTTGTTGATGAAGACGGCGGGGATGGCACCGATCTTCGTGCGACGGTTATAGCGTCGGCTTTTGTTGATGAAGACGGCAGGGGTAGCACCGACTTCAGGCCTTCTTCTCCAAGCTTTCTTCTTCATGCGAGGAGTCGACGCCTTTGTTGAAGATGACGGGGTATTGTCGGCTTCGATCTTCTTCTCCGGCCTTTGCTTATGGCTTCTTCGGAGTTAATAAAGATCGATGGAGACGTCGGGGTGATGACGACTCTGGGCCTTCTTCTCCAAGCTTTCTTCTTCGTGCGAGGAGTCAAAGCTTTGATCTTCGAGTGCAAGGTCTTCGCTTTGATAAGGACTTGATGGGCTAAGTGTTCCCGTAGGACGCGCTTGCCGTGCCTCGCGAAGCCTTCGGTCTTCAAGCTTTGGAGCTCCTTTTTGCAGAGCCTCTTCCTCTTTAGCTTTCGACCTTTGATGCCTTCCCCCACCCCTTCTATTTATAGGCAAAGGGGGGAGGTTGGGAGAGATATGGCTGAAATCTTTTTATTTCATCCAATATCTCCCCCCATAACCATCAAGAAGTGGTTACCTTATTTGGGGGAACCAACCTTGATTTGTTTCCCTATTTTGTGGGGATGGTTATGGGCATGACGTGACTTGATCTTTGAAGATTGAGTTGTCATCTTTGTACTTTCGGATTGCATGGCGACACGACGTCATCTTGTCCGTCAGATCGAGGGATTGTCGTGGATCTACAGTTGTGTAGACGTCCACGCCACCTCCCCCCGCATCGCGACGGTTTGGATTTTTTCTTTTCTTTTTTTTTTCTTCTTTTTTTTTTCTTCTTCCCCTCATGACCGGCCACACCTCCCCATGGGGAGGGGGCACAGTTTTCAAGAAGAGGGGGGGCGGCTGGCCCCTTTTTGGGTTCGGGTAGCGGGTCCGGTGGGCCCCGTTTACTTTGAGTCAGGCCCTTTTTATGTACGGGTCATTGTGCGCGAACTGGGTTCGCATGCGGGTCGAGTTCGCATGCAGGCCGTTGTGTGCAGGCCGAGTTCGCAGGTGGGCCGTAGTGTGTGGGCCAGGTTTGCAGGTGGGCCGTTGCGTACGGGCCAAGTTTTGCATGCGGGCCGTTGTGTGCGGGCCGTGTTTCGCATGCGGGCCGTTGTATGCGGGCCGAGTTCGCAGGTGGGCCGTTGTGCGGGCCAAGTTTCGCATGCGGGCCGTTGTGTGCGAGCTGTGTTTCGCATGCGGGTCGGGTCCAATCCGTAGGCTAATTTTGGTGCCCATAAATGCCCCCTCAAGGTCGAGTGCGCCCGCGGAAAACGCGTAGCATTTGGCCTTGATCGCGTATTTGCGTGGGTTTTGGGTCTTTATAAGGACCCCTTCTTTTTGTTTCCCTCATTGTTGAAGGCTTTCGACGACTTGGAGACGAAAATCCTTTTTAGGGTTTCGTCATCTAGGGTTTTTTGCTTCTCGACGATGATGCGAAGGATGAAGATGGTCACCCCATGGAGTTCGAGAAGGCGAGGAGATCGTCGAACTGCGAAAGATGGGGTACAGCAGGCGAGATGGGTCTTCCTTCTCCCTCTTTTTCCTTTCTCTTCATTCTTCTTCTTTTTTTTCTTTCTTTTCTTTTCTTTTCCTTTTTTTTTTTCTTTATTTCCCTGATTTCCTTCTTTCCTTCTCTGATTTCTGTTTTTCTTTTTCTCTTTCTCTCTTTCAGTCCGTTTCTCTGTTTCGGTTTTTTTTTTTTTTCTTTTCTTTTGTTTGACATGCACGGAAGGGGGTCACGACCCCCTGTGTGCGATTGGGTCGCGGGCCTTATCGCATGCAGCGGGGTCATGGGCCTCTCTTTTCTGCTCACTTTTTTTTTTTGGAGACAGCAGCAGCAACAGAACGGTGGGTTTTTTTTTTGGAGACAGCAGCAGCAACAGAACGGTGGTTGTGGCCACGGGCTCGGGTGCAACCGGCAACGGTGGAGTGGCTCGGGTGCGGAGGCGGTCGGCGGTGCTAGGCGATCGGGCTGGGCATGAGGCGAGCGCGGAGGTGGCCGGCGGTGTCGGGTGATCGGGCCGGGCACGAGGCGAACGCGGAGGCGACCGGCGGCGTCGGGTGATCGGGCCGGGCACGAGCCTGGCGAGCGCAAGAGGCGCAGCGGGGCGGCTCGGGCACGTTCGGGTGGTGCGCGGGGTGGCACGTCGGCGGTGTCGGGCGCGGGGCGCGACAGCGGCACGACACGTTGATGGTGGCCGGCACGGGGCGCGGTAGCGCGGCCTGGCGGTGCGCGCGGGTCGGAGTCCAGCAGCCCTTGGGGGCTACGATTTTTTTTTTTTTCAGGAGGGAGGGGCTGCGGCTTTTTTTTGCTGTGGCCCCCTCTCGGTTTCCCTTTTTGCAAAAGGGGGCTGTTGTGGCCTCCTCTCAGGTCTTTTTTTTTTGCTGTGGTCCCCTTTCGGTTTTCCTTTTTTGCAAAAAAGGGCTTTTTTTTTTGCGCTCGGCTTGATTCTTCTGGACTTGACTTGTGCTTTTGTCTCTTTTTCTTCTTCAGGGCCGGCTGTTACGAGAGCTTTTCGACTTCTAGATGGATCGTCGATGCGGTCTCCCACGGGAGTACGCATCTTTATTTCCCTTTTACGCAAGTCTTCTGCTGTCGTTATGAGAGCTTTCCGACTTCTGGATGGATCGTCGATGCGGTCTCCCACGGGAGTACGCATCTTCATTCCCCTTTTGCGCGAGTCCTCTACCGTCGTACTTCGAAGCAGGAAGCGTGTGTCGAAGTTGGACGAGCTTATTCTCACCGATGAGGGATCTTCACGGTAGATCGTTCGACCGAGTCCGGAGTTGCCATTCAGGAGTCAGTTCCAACGGATGTTTTGGCCATAACTTCTTTGTTAGATCATGTGGCATCTTTAACAGCCATCACGGCGATGGTTCAGGAGGCGGTTCCCGTGCTTGGGTCTTCAGGACAGGATCGCACCTTGTCTCAGCACTCAGAGGCTTGCCAGTGACAGTGTAGATCGCAGAACCTTCTTTCTAAGCTTCTTTTTGATAATTGTACTGGAAGTTTATCCAGATGACACTCGCACCCTTCCAGGAGGAGGGTCTTGACGCTTTGAGTAGCTGTGGGTTTCCTGGTGGATGGATCCTTGTTTGAGGAGCATATGTGCACCCTTTTGGTGGATAGCTAGGCTCATTGCTTGCAACGGGCTTCACTAGAGGAGGACACTTCCTTGGCATTGGCAAAGGCCGAGGAAGAGGAATGTCGACTGGAGGGGCTTCACATGTTTGCTACTGCAGACTTGGTTCGGGCGCAGAAGAAAGTGGAGACCGCTCGTGCGTCGCTTTAGAAATCGGAGTCCTGTTTGGAGAAAGCTCGAGCAACCGAGAAGACTTTCAGAGTGAACCTTGCGAAGCAGCGTGCAGAGCTTGCGACACGTTGAGCAAGTAGGGTGATCAAGAAGGCTTCTGGAGTGAACCTTGCGAAGCAGCTTGCAGAGCTGGCGACGCGTTGGAAGCTGACGGCTTCTCTACCCATGGAGTTGCAGCGCGTGTAAGCTGCAGGAGGCGAGCCGCTTCGGCGCCTCAAGGACTTTGACTTGCTATTCACGTGTTGCTTCAGATGCTGGAATCCCGTTTGAAGAAAGCTCGAGCGATCGAAAAGACTTCTGCAACGGAGATTGCAAAGCAGCAATGGGAGCTTACGAAGTGCCAAGAGCTGGTGGTTTCTTGTCTTTCGGAGTTGCACTGCGTGGGTGCCCCGAGAGATGAGCTGTGGCAGCGCCGGGAGCTGGTGGCTTGACAGAGGCTGATGGCTTCTCGACTTACGGAGTTGGACTTACGTCTTTTCTGGGCTTTTTTTTTTTTTCCTGTAATGGTGGTTTGCTTTTTATTTTGTTTGAACTGAACCTTCACAGGCTACCTACGTACCCTACTGAGAGGGATCAAGTCGCACGTAGTTCATTTATTCCTTTTTTTTTGGGCAAGGGGGGTAACCTTGCGCTAGACAAAGTACCTTTTGAGGGACTTGTCGCTGGTAAGCAGAGTCACCGCTGGTTCGCAGTTGTCGTCCACCTTCTTCGCTTCAATGTAGTTAGAAGTGAAGATCTTCTTGACTGGAGTTTTGATGATTACTGGAGTTTGACTGGAGCCGATGTCTCGGTGGTTCAGAAGACTTTGTTTGTCGCTTTTGGAGAGGCGAGCTTGAGTCTTTGTCAGGCGATGTGGTATTACAACTGAGGGTAGTGAACCCATATGCACTGTGCTTTCTTTGTTGCGGCTGGATTTGAATATCAACTCGGTGGAGTTTTGCCCCCGAGTGTTTCCTGGCTTGATTGCGAGTTGCTCGGAGCTGGTGTACTCGGAAGACTCGGTTGAGCTCGAGGCATGCAACAGACCATGTAATGGTAGTGTCATCTCTTGCAAAGTGATGAAGTTGGCCTCGGAGAATGGTGACGATAATTCCTTTGCTAGAGTGGAAGGCGATCGTCCTGGCTTGTGAAGCCATTGAGGTGCGAGTCACATGACTGACGCAGCTTGAGCAGGCAACGGAACGTGTGGCATTGAGCTTGATCTGAAGTTGATGTGAATTTTTCGTCTTGACGCTGGCGCTTCTTTGTCTTTATGCACCGTGTGGCCGGAGGATGTCACTAGTTTTGCAAGTGGAGAGGGTTTGTCCCTCGCAGTTGCTTTGACTTTCTGGGCTCGTGGAGCTTTTGTTAAAGGTGCTTCCGCAACGAGGTCTTTGGCTTGGTGGAACCTGATGTTAGTAAGGTATGCTTCGGCCTCGTTGAACGGCTTGTCGTTGGCGACGGTGCTTCTCTCCATGCTTTCGATATTGGAGCCGCCTTCTTTATCATCTTCCTGGAGCACTTGATGAACTTTCATCATGCAGCAGGAAACCTTGAAACTTTGATCAGCTTCGAGGAAGCGATTGGGAAAGAACTCCTGGAGTGTCGCCAGCTCTGGGCATGTTTGCTGGAAAAGATTTTTTGGACTTGCTGGAGGTACTTTGGACGTCTTTTTTTATGGAGCTTCATTATTTTCCTTGAAGGTCTTTCTTTTGGGAAGTTTTCTTGTCGCCCGATCTTTCTCGTGGTTGGCCAGACATGCTATCCTGTAGCTTGATCGTCGTGGCCTTCTCCTTCGAGGCGCCATAGCCCATGCATTTCTATCAGTAAGATTTTCTTCGCCAGGGTGAAGAATTGGTGCTGTGATCAAAGGCTCTTTTTCGATCGGAAGGACTTGCTCTTTTAGAGGCTCTACAACTCATCTTCTAATCCCTAGTCAGTTGGCATGATTTCTTTCATTGGAATTGAAGGAGGCTTGGAGTAGAAGATATAAAAGTCAAACTTACCTGATGGCTGACCTAGCAGGCTAACTTCAGGGTCTCTTTGCTCGTCTATTGCTTTGAGCACATGCTGGGATGTAGCTTTGGTTAGAAGAGGGAGCATTTGCATGAGAGGCGATTTCCCCCAAGACAGTGAGGATTTGGCCCTGGGCACTGCAGGAGCATACCATCATCGTCTTCTTGGAGCTAGTTTCGCCATCAATCTTTGACAGATGATACGCAGCCTTGCTGAAGTGCGTTGTGGAGCAGTCAGTGCTGGCGGGAAGGAGTCGAAGGTGATTGACGTCATATTTGACTCGACGATATCACCAGAGTTGATCTCGATTATTCCTTGCTTGGCGAGTGCCATGATCTTATCTTTGAAGACAAAGCACTTCTCGATGGGATGGCTGACCATCCGGTGGTACTTGCTGAAGAGTGGATCGTTGACTCGATATGCTTGTTTCGGCCTTTTTGGTGGTGGAAGCTCGATCATCTTTTCTTGCATCAACTGATCGAACATGGAGGAAACTTCCGAGTCTGGGAAGGGATACTCCTTAGCTTCAAGCTCCTCGAGAGTCATCCTTGGTGGCCGTTGAGGCTGAGGAGGTGGTATGGCGGCCCCTTTGCCTTTGTCCGGCTTGCCACCAATCTTGAGTGGTTTGGAAGTCGAAGCGAGGTAAGTGACGTTGACTTGCTTTGATGCCATCGGTTCGTCCTCCTTTTCCACCTTTAGGAAGTCTTTGGCCTTTGAGTCCCCGTGATTTGCTAAGCTGAGCTCCATGTCGTAAGCCCGAGTCGCCAGTTCTTTGAAGGACCGAGGCTTGATCCCTTTGAGGATGTAGAGCAAGCCCCAGTGCATGCCTTGGGTGCACAACTTGATGGCCGAGTCTTCAGACAAGCGATCTCGCGAGTTTAGTGCAAGGTTTCTCCAACGATCGATGTAGTCGATCACTGGCTCATCCTTCCTTTGCTTGGTGGTAGTAAGCTCGGTCATGCTGACGATGCGCCGAGTGCTATAGAAGCGATTGAGGAACTCCCTCTCTATCTGATCCCAGCTGTCGATGGACCTTGGAGGAAGATCAACGTACCAGTCAAAAGCATTACCTTTGAGAGTGCGAACGAACTGTTTCACCATCTCATCGCCATATGTGCCGACGTTGTTGCATGTTTCGATAAAGTGGACAATGTGTTGCCTTGGATTGTCGTTCCTGTCGAAGTGCTGGAATTTTGGCGGCTGGAATCCGGTAGGAAATCGCAGCTGTTGGATCCTTATGGTGTAAGGCTTTGAGTATGCCGCCATGATAGGAGGAAGACTACCGCCGTGTGTTAAGCCTCCAAATAATGCATTTTATCGCTTGTTTCGGACTGCATTATCGTCACTTTCTTACGTAAAACTTTTCATATACTCGTAAAGTGCATCATTGCCTTTGCACCACTGGATAGTAGACTTTAATACAGACATAACGGTATATTGGATTGCACTCATATGATACATGCATGAAAAATACAGAGCCTGATAGTCCAAATTAATATTTTTTATCGATAGTTGCACCGTAACCTTACATGCGTCATTTCATGTGTACTTTTCAGGAAACTGACCCGGTACTCGACGCAGCCAGAAAGAAGGCATCATGATAGAGCGATGGATAGGCTCACGACAATTCAATGGAGGATGCACCTTCGTAGATCCCATCTCTTACATACATCCCTACCTGCCTCTCATGAAATTCCGATCAAAACCGACCCATTGCCACCCCTAATTCCAATTAATCCTATGCAAACAAACCCAAGCCCAACTTCGCATCCGACTCGTCCGTGCCACCTAATCCATTGCACCGAGACCCAATCACAGCCCTCCATTGCATCAATCCTCATGTGCCACCCCATCATCGCAGCCGTCCGGATTCCTTTCTCTTTCTAACCGATCACAACCATCCGTCCAAACCCAAATGCATGCAGCCCATCCGATCCTAGAACCAACGCCATGCAGCCCTGCATGTGAACCCAGCCACCCCAGCCCGACTTTCTCTCTCTAAAACCGGAACCAGCAGCGGCCAGCTCTCTCTCCCGATTTCCTTTCAACCGACCAGCCTGGGTTCTCTCTCTAAAACTCAGCCGTCCGATCCCACCTATCCCATGCAAACCTAACCGCCCAGCCCATCCCGTTCCGATCGTCTCTCTCTCTCTCCGGGATCCTCTCTCTAAACTGAATCCCGGACGTCTCTCTCTTTTCTCTCCCGTCTCTATTATTTCTCTCTCTCTCTCCCGTTTCCGTTTCTCTCTCTAAACAGACCCAGCGGCCCGAGATTACAGCCGACCGCCTCCTAACCACTCTCCTGATTTCTCTCTCTAAAACCGAACACCTCTCTCTCTATCTTTTCCGTTTCTCTCTTTCCTTATCTCTCTACCCGATCATCTCTCTTTCTCCTTGCCTAATCCGCATCCCGTCTCCTACTCTTTCGCTCTCTAACCTATCTCTCGCCCGTCTGCGGTTTTCTCTCAAGACCGAAACCCTCTCTCTCTCTTTCCGATTGGAAAGCATCACGGTCGTTCGGTGTATCAAACTGGACCTCTTCTCTATATAAGGGGGTCCCAACATCTTCACAGGGCGATCCGAACTTTTTCCACCATCTAAGCCCGAACCTTCATCACCACCACCCGAACCATCAACCCGAACATCATCAGACCATCTTCCATCACCCCCGGACTTTCATCGACCCTACATCGCCTCATCATCTTCACCACCATTCCGACCGAGCATCTACGAGCCACGCTTGCCGAAGTCACGCCGTACTCCATCGTCCTTGCCGTGGAAGAACATCATCATCGACGCCATCACCATCATCGTCGCACATCGTCATCATCGCCGGCAGCCGTCGTCTATGCTCGGCAACCTTCGTAGTTTCATTAATGAAGTTTGCGTGCTGTTATGCTTTTATATTGAATTCTATAAACATGCACGGCTAAACCCCTAGCTAAGGCTATGGGGGATGCCTAGTAGTTATTATGTGTTTCTTTGATCAGTAATAATGTTTTAATTGTCTTATGATTGAATCCTATATGAATGACACTATTTTAAGATGTATGACATCTAGCTTGCAAATTCGTTTGATTTCGTATTGACTCCGGGCATACGTAATGCTTGTGAATCCCTGTGGCATGATGACACGAGCTTCACGAGTCTCTCGTCATATAATCTTCAATCTATATTAGTTTTTATGATAGATGCATATTTTTAGAAATCGATACATGTGTACAAGTCCTTTTGATTGCACATCGACTCCGGGCATGTGCAATGCTTAAAGACCTCTGTAGCATGCATCCGAATTAATTTTCATTCTATCGTCATATATACTTATTGATCAAAAGAATGCATAATATACTACTGGGTTGAACCCGGATGCCTTAGCCTCATCTCCATCGTAACCTCCTTTAATTAATTGCAATACTTAGTTCTATTTAATTTAATAACGTAGTTTCATTCTCTCGTGCTCCACTCTCAGTGGAAAACCCTGATTTGCACTCACGTTCACGCAATGTCATCACATTAGTTCCCATTAGTCCTTCAGTCCCTGTGGAATCGACCTCGGACTCACCGAGATTACTACTTCGCTACACACCCTATACTTGGGGTTAAATTGCACTTTTTAGTCCCTTAATTAGGACTACTTAAAGTTATAGCAAGTTTTTCGCGTCGTTGCCGGGGATTGTAACGGACGAATTGGAACTTCGCATCCACGTTTTTCTTTTTAGTCTTTGCTTTTTCTTTGCATTCAATATACTAAGTACTTCTTTTCTTTCTTTTCAGGTAAAAAAAAAAAGATCTGAATACTGGAAGCGCAGTAGACCGTTGATTGCGAAGAAGGAGTACTACATGCTTGCTTAAATAAAAAACTGCTTATCCCTGGTACACTTGTTCTTTAAATTCTCTGTATTTGCTATCTCGCATCAACTTACGCTCTCGTGGGAAAGCTCGGCACATACGTCTCGGTGTAGGCGTATGTGTGTCTAGTCTGTAGTCCCCTTCAAACGAAAGCGTTCGTATAGAAGGCTTTAGGTAGTGCATACATTGTTTTGTGATTATACTAGGCCACCTGTTCATTTCTGATTGTTTATTCTGAATGTTTAAATCCTAATTCAATTAAAATCATGACTAGGACTTTACGTGATTATTTGCAAAATGGCTCAACTTATTTAGACATGTATGATTCTAGTGGGTGGAATAAATCTAATGCGAATAATTATCATGTGCCTTCTGCTTATGCCTCTTATGTGAGTTTACATATGGAGACTCTTAACGATACATGTAAAGAACGCTTGCCAACTAATCAACATACTATACAATATTATCGTGAGCATTCTACGCATGATACTTATATCCCACCATATAAGAAATCCCTTGAAGATACATTGCAGACATTTCTAAAAGATACCATACAAATTATTCAAGATCTTCGGACACCAATTGATCAATCTTATCTTGAGAATGAAGAGGAAGAGATTTTGATCTCTTCACCTCAATTTAACCCCATGAATGATGATAATAAGGGCAATGAGGAAAGCACAATTGACATCCTCATAGAAGACAAGCTTTCTGAATTTGAGTTTCTAAATCCTTTGGAAGCTTGTCCAACCAAGATTGATGACACTGATAATAACATGAATTTTGAAGAAAACAATAACATTCTAATTGATGACATTAATGAGGATAAGATCTCTGAGAAAAGTACTGATCTTCTAATTAATGAGGATGTGAATTTTGCAGAAGCTAATTGTCTCCCATGTAATATTAGTGATGATATTATTATTGAAAATACCAAAATTTCTATGTCTAAACTCAATAATGGTATTATTACTCTCCATTCTGATATTGAAGAATCAGAACCTAACTTGCAAATTCAATCACCTAAGTTAGAAGACATATATTTGGGCCAAGAAAGATGTTCTATGATGATTTCTTATGAATCAAACATGGACCTTGAAACTAAATTAATGGATAAACATAAAAAAGATATAGGGTGGAATATAAATGAAATCTATATTCTCCAGTTTGAAGAGAATACAAATTCAGCTTATGAACAACAATGTAAAATTGCCCCTAATAGAAAGGATGTGGTGAGAGAATATAGACATCCACAGTATATCTCAGGATATGTCTTCTTTATGCATGACTACTCCTTATTTTTTTTGAAAATTCCAGAAGATCTTGTTTATAAAAATTGATCTCTATATCTACTAAAGACCATTTTGCTTGTATATTAGTTTTGTTTTTCTGGTTATTCTATTTTTTTCTAATAAATATCTTTGAAAAAGCAGTGGAAGAATGTGCAATCATCTTTTCAGGTAATCTCTAACCCTTCTCCATGTCTTTCTTGCAAAATGATATATCCTTCGTGTTTCTATATTTGAATCTCCATGAAATATCTTTATGTGCATCATTTTTTTAAACATTGAGGACAATGTCATATTTAGGTTGGGGGGTGGGAATCCTGACGAATTCTAATTTTGTGCATTTTTTATACTTTTCCAAATATCTGTTTATTATGTTTATTTATTTTTTTTAAAAAAAAAAAAGTTTTTTTTTCTTTCTTCTTGCGTATGATTATAAAAGTTGTTTGTTTTTAATTTCTTGCCTATTATAAAAAAAAATTAATTATTATTATTTACTTTGGAAGTTTTGGAGTATAATTTTTATGTACTCTTGCTAGGACTATATGGCACATAGTGACATAGATTATAAAAGGCTTAATTTCTAGTCGAAAGGTGTTAACGTTGAGTTTCCTTTATTAATTCCTTCTTATGGAATATCAGGTTAATTGTATTTTGAAAACTTCACTACACATCTGGCTTGCACCTTTGGAGTCTAGGTTTGATAGATTGTTGTTGATCTGATAATACTTAGAGGCCTGATGAACCACGACTGTCTTGTTCACTTAGTTTGCTCTATGGAGAAATAGGGTGAAAAAAAAAAAGGCAACTAGTGGATTAGACCAGGTACAGCGAAAAGGGCTACCTATTATAAGGTCTAGGGTCGAGTTATGTAAAAGTCCTAACTTACATGCGACTATATTAGTGAAGCATGATGTATAGGGTTATGAGAATGATCCTATATACACATAGTGAATCTAATGTAGAAGCAACATGGGGATGGCTACCTGACCTATGAGAGCGTTGGCAGCGTGTCATGGGCACAGAGTGCAGCTACCATGGTGTAAATTAGGAAGGGATACATAATTAGATTCTTAAAAAAGGAGACCTGAAAAAAAAAAAAGAGAAAAAAAAAAAGAAAAGAAAAGAGAGATAGTGTGAAAGCCGTCGCTGTAAAAACACGAGTAAGCATGGAATATCACATATAAAGCCCTGGTGGTATTAAAGTGAACATCTACACCTCTCGTAAACCTGGACAGACAGCGGGGTTTTGAATCAGTGTTTAAGGTCGTTCGACTGTTCTTGGTGCTTATTAGTATTGATGCATCCTTGAAAGCCAAAGCTCTAGTCGTGTTAAGTTCAGATATCACCGAGCACTCGAGTACAGACAATTTGATATTTCCTACCGGAGGGTTAATAACCGGAACTCAATCGATGACTCGGTAAACTAGAAATTGGCTAATACTACTCTACAAACTTTGTGCCGTAGAATCTCTAGTCTTGAGTACTTTAAATTAATCATCAAAACTTTCCGAAAAAAAAAAAAACTTTTTGGGGATAGAAATCATGCATTATTATCGAAAATCTTTGCATTGAATTCTCGCTTATTTTGCCCGAGGACTAGCAAAAAGCTGGTTAGGGGGTGTGTTAAGCCTCCAAATAATGCATTTTATCGCTTGTTTCGGACTGCATTATCGTCACTTTCTTACGTAAAACTTTTCATATACTCGTAAAGTGCATCATTGCCTTTGCACCACTGGATAGTAGACTTTAATACAGACATAACGGTATATTGGATTGCACTCATATGATACATGCATGAAAAATACAGAGCCTGATAGTCTAAATTAATATTTTTTATCGATAGTTGCACCGTAACCTTACACGCGTCATTTCATGTGTACTTTTCAGGAAACTGACCCGGTACTCGACGCAGCCAGAAAGAAGGCATCATGATAGAGCGATGGATAGGCTCACGACAATTCAATGGAGGATGCACCTTCGTAGATCCCATCTCTTACATACATCCCTACCTGCCTCTCATGAAATTCCGATCAAAACCGACCCATTGCCACCCCTAATTCCAATTAATCCTATGCAAACAAACCCAAGCCCAACTTCGCATCCGACTCGTCCGTGCCACCTAATCCATTGCACCGAGACCCAATCACAGCCCTCCATTGCATCAATCCTCATGTGCCACCCCATCATCGCAGCCGTCCGGATTCCTTTCTCTTTCTAACCGATCACAACCATCCGTCCAAACCCAAATGCATGCGGCCCATCCGATCCTAGAACCAACGCCATGCAGCCCTGCATGTGAACCCAGCCACCCCAGCCCGACTTTCTCTCTCTAAAACCGGAACCAGCAGCGGCCAGCTCTCTCTCCCGATTTCCTCTCAACCGACCAGCCTGGGTTCTCTCTCTAAAACTCAGCCGTCCGATCCCACCTATCCCATGCAAACCTAACCGCCCAGCCCATCCCGTTCCGATCGTCTCTCTCTCTCTCCGGGATCCTCTCTCTAAACTGAATCCCGGACGTCTCTCTCTTTTCTCTCCCGTCTCTATTATTTCTCTCTCTCTCCCGTTTCCGTTTCTCTCTCTAAACAGACCCAGCGGCCCGAGATTACAGCCGACCGCCTCCTAACCACTCTCCTGATTTCTCTCTCTAAAACCGAACACCTCTCTCTTTATCTTTCCCGTTTCTCTCTTTCCTTATCTCTCTACCCGATCATCTCTCTTTCTCCTTGCCTAATCCGCATCCCGTCTCCTACTCTTTCGCTCTCTAACCTATCTCTCGCCCGTCTGCGGTTTTCTCTCAAGACCGAAACCCTCTCTCTCTCTTTCCGATTGGAAAGCATCACGGTCGTTCGGTGTATCAAACTGGACCTCTTCTCTATATAAGGGGGTCCCAACATCTTCACAGGGCGATCCGAACTTTTTCCACCATCTAAGCCCGAACCTTCATCACCACCACCCGAACCATCAACCCGAACATCATCAGACCATCTTCCATCACCCCCGGACTTTCATCGACCCTACATCGCCTCATCATCTTCACCACCATTCCGACCGAGCATCTACGAGCCACGCTTGCCGAAGTCACGCCGTACTCCATCATCCTTGCCGTGGAAGAACATCATCATCGACGCCGTCACCATCATCGTCGCACATCGTCATCATCGCCGGAAGTCGTCGTCTATGCTCGGCAACCTTCGTAGTTTCATTAATGAAGTTTGCGTGCTGTTATGCTTTTATATTGAATTCTATAAACATGCACGGCTAAACCCCTAGCTAAGGCTATGGGGGATGCCTAGTAGTTATTATGTGTTTCTTTGATCAGTAATAATGTTTTAATTGTCTTATGATTGAATCCTATATGAATGACACTATTTTAAGATGTATGACATATAGCTTGCAAATTCGTTTGATTTCGTATTGACTCCGGGCATACGTAATGCTTGTGAATCCCTGTGGCATGATGACACGAGCTTCACGAGTCTCTTGTCATATAATCTTCAATCTATATTAGTTTTTATGATAGATGCATATTTTTAGAAATCGATACATGTGTACAAGTCCTTTTGATTGCACATCGACTCCGGGCATGTGCAATGCTTAAAGACCTCTGTAGCATGCATCCGAATTAATTTTCATGCTATCGTCATATATACTTATTGATCAAAAGAATGCATAATATACTACTGGGTTGAACCCGGATGCCTTAGCCTCATCTCCATCGTAACCTCCTTTAATTAATTGCAATACTTAGTTCTATTTAATTTAATAACGTAGTTTCATTCTCTCGTGCTCCACTCTCAGTGGAAAACCCTGATTTGCACTCACGTTCACGCAATGTTATCACATTAGTTCCCATTAGTCCTTCAGTCCCTGTGGAATCGACCTCGGACTCACCGAGATTACTACTTCGCTACACACCCTATACTTGGGGTTAAATTGCACTTTTTAGTCCCTTAATTAGGACTACTTAAAGTTGTAGCACCGTGGGAACGCATCATGTCGGCCACCAACGCTTGTATTTGCTGGGCATTCATTATTGCTGCCATCGAAGGTTGCGTGGCCACCGAGACTGGCACGGGAGCCGAGGAGAGTGCGGGAGTAGTCGCTAGAATTGTCGGAACAACTTCTGCAGGAGCGGCAGTTGGAGATGGAGTTGGAGCGGCTACAGGAGAAGCGGGTGGTTGACTGAACGTTGTAGCATCCCTTGCACTTAGCCTTTGAAGCAAGGTATTGATGTGACGATCCTTCTCCTCCATTAGTCGGGTGATTTGTGCCATGTGTTCACCCATTTGTATGACTTGGAGCTGGAGAGCGGACAGAGGATGATGACGTAGGACGTCTCGATGTTGCATGCCTGAATCATTGTCGTCCTCGTCGGAGATGTAGTTGTGCCGACTTGCTTCTGCTTGATGACGAACGTTTGCCCCCTGCAAAGGAGGTGCAAGGTAGGGGTGTGCAGGATCCAAACCAAACCGACAAAACCGACCGAACCAAACCAAACCGACCGAATTTGATCAGTTTTGACACACTCAACGGATCAAATTGGATCAGGATTTCTCAAAACCGATATGGTTGGATCGGTTATCGGATTTATCAATTAAAAACCGACCTAAACCGAACCGAACCGAACCGGACTCCGGTTTATAATTTACTAATTTAGTGGTAACTGTTGTGAACTTTTGTTTAATTGTTAAAACTGTCCTTTGTAGTTTTTAATATTTAATGTATATGAATATTGTGGACATAATGGTATTGTTGTTGATAACTTGGTATTTTGGTAAGTAATGTAGTATCATTTTATAATTTTTGAAATAATCATTTTAAAGTTGAAACTATGTCCAAATAAAATATAAAAAAACTAGTAAGCATATGGGCCAAAGCCCAAACCGACCATCCAATCCAATCCAAACCAACTTTAATTGGATTGGATTGGATTGGATTCCAGTCTCAATCGGTTTGGATCGGATTGCAAATTCTCAAAACCGACCTAGGTTGGATCGGTTTGGGTTTTGCCTAAATAGGTCGGTTTCGAACCGATGCACACCCCTAGTGCAAGGTCCGCTAGAGAACCCGAATGGGCACTGGGTTGGGGCTGGACCTCTCTAAATTTCTGGACTTGAATTCCAGGATCGAGGCTTGTTTCTTAATGCACCAAGGCCTCATTGGCGCTTTGGCGAGCATCTTTGGCAGCAGTTTCTGGCGTGAAGAAGTCCGCAAGAGTTTGAGTACGCCGAGTGTAGACGCGTACTACCGGGGGAACGTCATCCTCCGGATTTTCTAGATCGCCGTGTTGGAGTAGTGGAGACTCGGCGATAGGTGAAAGGCTTGTTGGAGCAAACGTATCATCGTTCATCCCGGCCATGGCGAACTTGAAGCAACTCCTTCAAACGTACGGATGAAAGGAGAGGAGGTCCCACCGGGCGTGCCAGAAATCTGTATGCGCAGAAAAAGATACGGGTCATCTTTATTGCGAGCACACAAAGATTACAGATGCCGGGACCCGGGGGCTCGGGTGTGACGAGTCCGGGTGCGATGAATATTTGATCAGGAGATTGTGGGAGAGATCCTCTGCAGGGTCCCTTTGATCCGCGTCTCCACGTGGTATTCGTGCGAGAGCTCTGAAGGGGTTGCCCAGGACAGAGGTCTTTACAGGGTGAGGGTTTCTTGAGAGGCTAAGGAATATCCACCGTTTGGCGGGCGGGGTGCCCGTGCCGGGCGCAGCGGCCGGGCGCGGGGCACGGGCCGGGGTGCAGCAGCCGGGCGTGGGGCGCGGGCCGGGGTGCAGCGGCCTCATGCCGCTGCTGTTGCTGAGTCCCATGCAAACCAGAAGAAGAAGAAGAAGAAGAAGGAAGACCACCTCGCCTGCGACCCTCCACCCTCCGCAATCCGACGGTCTCCTCGCCTTCTTGAACTCCATGGGGTGACCATCTTCATCCTCCGCGTCATCGTCGCGAAGCAAGAAACCCTAGATGAGGAAACCCTAGCAAGAATCTTCGTCTCCAAGCCGCCGGGAACCTTCAACAATGAGGAGAAACGAAGAAACGGGGGTCCTTATAAAGACCTAATCCCATGCGAATACGCGGGTCAAGTCCAAGCGCCACGCGTTTCCCGCGGGCGCACTCAAACTTGAGGGGGTATTTGTGGGTATCGAAATTAGCCCACGGGTCGAACCCGACCCGCACATAGAAAATAGGCCCACACACAATAGCCCGCGGGTCGAACCCGACCCGCACACAGAAAATAGGCCCACACACAACGGCCCGCATGCTAAACCCGACCCGTACACATGAAATTGTCCCGCACACAACGGCCCGCATGCGAAACACGACCCGCACACAACGACCCGCATGTGAAACCTGGCCCGCACACAACGGCCCGCATGTGAACTCAGCTCACGTACGACGGCCCGTAAATAAAACGGACTAGACCCAAAGCAAACGGACCCCACCGGACCCGAAACCCAAGCTCAAAAAGGGGCCCATCGGCCCCCCTTCTTGAAAACCGTGCCCCCTCCCCATGAGGAGGTGTGGCCGACCATAAAAAAAAAAAGAAAAAAAAAATCCTAATCGCTTCGATGCGGGGGGAGGTGGCGTGGACGTCTACACAACCGTAGATCCATGATGATCCCTCGATCCGACGGACAAGATGACGTCGTGTCGCCATGCAATCGGAAAGTGCAAAGATGACGACGTATCTTCAAAGATCAAGTCACATCTTGCCCATAACCATCCCCACCAAAAAGAAAGGGATCAAGGTTGTTCCCCCCAAATAAGGGAACAATATCTTGATGGTTATGGGGGAGATATTGGATGAAACAAAAAGATTTCAGCCATATCTCTCCCAACCTCCCCCCTTTGCCTATAAATAGAGGGGATGGGGGAAGGCATCCAGGTCCGAAGGCTGAAGACGAAAGGGCTCTACAAACGAAGCTCCAACGCTTGAAGACCGAAGGCTTCACAAGGCATGGCAAGCACGTCCTACGGGAATGCTTGGCCCTTCAAGTCCTCATCAACGTAAAGACCTTGCACTCGAAGATCAACACTTCGACTCCTGTACGAAGAAGAAAGCTTGGAGAAGAAGACCCGGAGTCGTCGTCACCCCGACTTCTCCAACGATCTTCACCCCAGAGAAGAAAGCTCAGAGAATAAGAGAAGCCAAGCCGACGCCACAATTATCGAGGAAGCCGGAAGAATAAAGAAACCTTGAAAAAGTAGCCATCGCCGTTCGAGAAGAAGATCGATTCAAAGCTAAAGCCAAAGCCAACGCAAGAAGCCAAAGCAAACGCACCGGTAAAGCCCACGCCAAAGCAACGCACGTGCCAAAGCTAAGCAACTACGACGGTCACGAGCAAAGCACCGCACGTTCTAGTCGATACGACGCGAAGTCCAGAAGAACTAAAGCATCGCAAGCCTCTACCCGCCTACGTTCAAGCGCAAGCACCAAAGCAAAGCAAACGCCAGAGCCACGCCAACGCAACGCGAAAGCCGAAAGCTAAAGCCAAAGCCGACGCCAAAAGCACGATCGACGTCGCGAACCGACGATCAAGGACGCCGAGGTCTAGCGAGGATCAAGGAAGATACAAAGATCGAGGAACGAAGCCAAAAACCCCTTAGCCGAGAAAGTGCGAAGCACGAAAGGGACAAAAGCAACGGTGGATATTCCTTAGCCTCTCAAAAAACCCTCACCCTGTAAAGACCTCTGTCCTGGGCAACCCCTTCAGAGCTTTCGCACGAATACCACGTGGAGACGCGGATCAAAGGGACCCTCCAGAGGATCTCTCCCATAATCTCCTGATCAAATATTCGCCGCACCAGGACTCGTCACACCCGAGCCCCCGGGTCTCGGCATCTGTAATCTTCGTGTGCTCGCAATAAAGACGACCCGTATCTTTTTCTGCGCATACAGATTTCTAGCACGCCCGGTGGGACCTTCCTTGCAGCTGCTCGGATGGTGAACGGAGAACTTCTCAATCTGGTGCCGGCGATCCTTTGCTCGTTGTAACAAGGGCTTAGTGGAACATACTGGAGTTTATCGAGCGCGGATAATGCAAGGGGGGAAGTGGGCCGAGCTAGTTCCTTTTGTCCCCTGCATTATCTTTATGGTTGGATTGGGCTCCACTTTCCAAAGGGGATCTTTGCGGCGCGCGGACCTTCGACCTCAGTTCCCTTCCTTCCTTGTGTAGGAGGTGTGATGACTGCCTATTATGCGTGGGAGCGTCCGAAGCCCAGTGCTCGAGAGTGATTGAGACGTATGGGCCCTTCCGACTTTGACTTTGTATCGGAGAATGCGCTTGCACCTTCCGTGAGATCCTTGGTATGGAATGGGCCGGACATGCCCGAGCACTTGTACTGGAGTATGGTAAGTTGCAAACCCGGGTATCTCGTTTGGCATCGTGGGGATGCAGTGGAGGTGGCACGGTATTCTCCCCACCGGTTTGCTCGACAGCAGGGTTTTCGTCAAGAGTTGTCGGGGACCCCTTTGCGAATGCAGTCACGTTACACTCCCCAGGAAGCGTATCGCCTTTGGGGAGCACTTTATGACTGATTTACTGGGTGCGTTTTCTCGCCGGGGATTAAACCGGGCGGAAAGGATGCTACAACTCCTGAGTATCGCCGCTGGGTCAATGAGTCAGTGCTTCCCTTCCTGGCTAGCTTTCCACTGGATATCCTTGCTAGTAGTGAGCTAGTTGACTTTTCTTTTGATCCTTCGGTGGGGTCAGAGGATCGCCGTCTTTGGTCCGAGGAGCGACGATCGGAGAGATCTTGCGTTCATCGAGAGAGTACTTCCCGGGCTTCTCCTTCTGTGCAAATGGTCGAGATGGCTTTGTCTACCAAGGTTCAGAGTCTTCCTGAGACTCTTACTTCTTGGAGTGAACGTGTTTCTCCCAAGAGAAAGAAGTTGGATTGCTTGTGTGAGGCCGCTTTAGATGGCACTCGCGAGGTAGAGCAAGCTCGAGAGGGAGAGCTAGGGCTTTTTGCCGACGAGGTAATCCCTCTTTCCGGGGTAGCTTCATCGGATGCCACAGGTATGCCTCATTCTTGGTTGCTTGAGGATTTCCTTGCTTGTATTCTCATTTCATAGGACGAGTTGTTTAACTCTCCTTTTGACATGTTTTGTTGGATTGGACCGCGAGTATGCCCCCACCAGGGTTGGGCGTGAATGCTCTCCTAACGGAGCGACGTTGGTCGAGAGGGGTAGGTTGGATGTCCCCTGGGATAATTTGAAGCTTTTGGGAGCGTGTGGAGCAGATTTTGCCGGCGGTGCTGTCAACCTGGATGATATTGACATGGAGCAGTTGGGCTTTGGGGAGGAGGATAAGGTCTCCAATGTGGGGAGAGAGCAGACCCCTCTAGTTAGGCCTAGAAGTCTGGCAGAGATTACTCCTGCAGTCGCTCCGTCGGATGTTTCGCCTGTAGCTTCTTCTTCAGCTCGAGTGGCGCCGCTGACCGTTGTCACGGCGATGGTTCAGGAGGCGGTTCCCGCACTTGAGCCTTCAGGACAGGAGCCTACCTTGTTTGTGCACTCAGGGGCTGACAAGCGAAAAAGTAGCTCGCGGGGCCTTCTTTCTGTGCTTCTTTTAGAGAGCTGTCGGAAGTATATCCAAGCGACGCTCGCATCCTTTCAGGAGGATGGTCTTAATGCTTTGAGCGGCTGGTGGGTCCTTGAGGGACCTGAGTTTTGTGAGAGTCTAGCGGCTTTCCAAGTAGATGGCTCCTTGTTTGCGGAGCGTATGCGTGCTTTCTTGGTGGACAGTGAAGCTCATCACTTGAATTGGGCTTCGATGGAAGATGACCTTTCCTTGATACTAGCAAAGGCTGAGGACGAGGAGCGTCGTTTGGAGGAACAGCATATACTTGCTACCGCGAGCCTTGTTCGAGCGCGGAAGAAGTTAGAGGCTTCTCGCGCATCTTTTGAGAAAGCTGAAATGATCGAGAAATATTTTGGAGCAGATCTTGTGAAGCAACGTATTGAGCTGGCGACGCATCGGGAGCGGACAGCTTCTCGGTCTTAGGAGCTGCAGCGCATGGAGGTTGCGGGCGGTGAGCTGCTTCAACGTCTTAAGGACTTTAATTCGCTTTACTATCAGTGTTATCTTTTTTTCTCTTTCTTGTTACTTCTGCTGGATAGACTTGTAGTTTTGCTTTCTTTCGCTTGATGATAACTCAATATTATGCATCTAGTTTCTGGACTTGTCTTCTGGAATGGTGGTGTTTGGTTGTTTTTTTTTTGTTTGGACTGAACCTTTACAGGCTGCCTACGTACCCTACTGAGAGGGATCAAGTCGCACGTAGTTCCCTTTTTTTTTTTTGCAATGAGTGTAGCCCTGCTTTTAGGCGTAGTACCTTTTGAGGTACTTGCAATTGATAGGGCCGAGTGTAAGCCCTTCTGGAGTGGTGAGAAGATATGCACCATTGGAGTAGACTTCTTTGACAGCGTGCGGTCCATCCCACTTGGCTTCGAACTTCTTTCCTCCTCGATGTGAGAGAATGATGGGGCGTTTGACTGCCAGCACCAGTTCTCCTATTTGGAAGGATCGAGGACGAATTCTTTTGTTGAAGGCTCGCGTTAACCTGGCTTGATAGCATTCCAAGCGTTGCTGGGGCTTCGAGGCGCTTTTCATCCAGTGCTTCCAATTCTGCTAGGCGAAGTTGGGCGTTGTCGCTGTTGACGTGACCTTCTTGGATGGCTATCCTGAGTGACGGGATCTGGAGCTCAAGTGGTAGGACTGCTTCTTGAAAATCGTGCGTAGCTTTGACTTTATTTTGGTGTCGGCGTCTTGAAGAGCCGTACACCTTGTTCACCCATTTGCCTCAACTCTCGGTGCATACAGAAACTGAGAGGGGGCATTTGTGGGCATCGAAATTAGCCCACGGGTCGAACCCGACCCACACATAGAAAATAGGCCCACACACAATGGCCCACGGGTCGAACCCGACCCACACACAGAAAATAGGCCCACACACAATGGCCTGCATGCGAAACCCGACCCGCACACATAAAATTGGCCCGCACACAACGGCCAGTATGCGAAACACGGCCCGCACACAACGGCCCGCATGCGAAACCTGGCCCACACAAAACGGCCCGCATACAACGGCCTGCATGCGAACTCAGCTCGCGTACAACGGCCCGTAAATAAAACGGACTAGACCCAAAGCAAACGGACCCCAACGGACCCGAAACCCAAGCTCAAAAAGGGGGCCCACCGGCCCCCCTTCTTGAAAACCATGCCCCCTCCCCATGAGGAGGTGTGGCCGGCTATAAAAAAAAAAAAAGAAAAAAAAAATCCTAACCGCCTCGATGCGGGGGGAGGTGGCGTGGACGTCTACACAACCATAGATCCACGACGATCCCTCGATCCGACAGACAAGATAACGTCGTGTCGCCATGCAATCGGAAGGTGCAAAGATGACGACGTATCTTCAAAGATCAAGTCACATCTTGCCCATAACCATCCCCACCAAAAAGGAAGGGATCAAGGTTGTTCCCCTCAAATAAGGGAATTATATCTTGATGGTTATGGGGGGAGATATTGGATGAAACAAAAAGATTTCAGCCATATCTCTCCCAACCTCCCCCCTTTGCCTATAAATAGAGGGGGTGGGGGAAGGCATCCAGGTCCGAAGGCTGAAGACGAAAGGGCTCTGCAAAAGGAGCTCCAACGCTTGAAGACCGAAGGCTTCATGAGGCACGACAAGCACGTCCTACGGGAATGCTTGGCCCTTCAAGTCCTCATCAACGTGAAGACCTTGCACTCGAAGAACAAAGCTTCGACTCCTCGTACGAAGAAGAAAGCTCCAACACTTGAAGACCGAAGGCTTCACGAGGCATGACAAGCACGTCCTACGGGAATGCTTGGCCCTTCAAGTCCTCATCAACGTGAAGACCTTGCACTCGAAGATCAAAGCTTCGACTCCTCGTACGAAGAAGAAAGCTTGGAGAAGAAGACCCGGAGTTGTCGTCACCCCGACTTCTCCAACGATCTTCATCAACTCCGAAGACGCCATAAGCAAAGGCCAGAGAAGAAGATCGAAGCCGACAACACCCGTCGTCTTCAACAAAGGCGTCGACTCCTCGCATGAAGAAGAAAGCTTGGAGAAGAAGGCCTGAAGCAGGTGCTACCCCTGCCGTCTTTATCAACAAAATCCAATGCTACAACCGTCGCACAGAGATCGGTGCTACCCCTGCCGTCTTCATCAACAAAAGTCGACGCTACAACCATCGCACAGAAATCGGTGCTACCGCCACCGTCTTCAAAAGAACCCTTCAACTCCGATCACGCCAAAGAAGCTCGGAGAAGAAGAGAAGCCAAGCCGATGCCACAACCGTCGAGGAAGCCAGAAGAATAAAGAAGCCTTGAAGAAGTAGCTATCGCCGTTCGAGAAGAAGATCGAGTCAAAGCTAAAGCCAAAGCCAACGCAAGAAGCCAAAGCAAACGCACCGGTAAAGCCCGCGCCAAAGCAACGCACGTGCCAAAGCCAAGCAACTACGACGGTCACAAGCAAAGCATCGCACGTTCTAGCCGATACGACGCGAAGTCCGGAAGAACTAAAGCATCACAAGCCTCTACCCGCCTACGTTCAAGCGTAAGCGCCAAATCAAAGCAAACCCCAGAGCCACGCCAAAGCAACGCCAAAGCCGACAGCCAAAGCCGACGCCGACGCCGACGCCAAAAGCACGATCGACGCTGCGAACCGACGATCAAGGATGCCGAGGTCTAGCGAGGATCGAGGAAGATACGAAGACCAAGGAACGAAGCCAAAAACCCCCTAGCTGAGAAAGCGCGAAGCACGAAAGGGACAAAAGCAACGGTGGATATTCCTTAGCCTCTCAAGAAACCCTCACCCTGTAAAGACCTCTGTCCTGGGCAACCCCTTCAGAGCTCTCGCACGAATACCACATAGAGACGCGGATCAAAGGGACCCTCCAGAGGATCTCTCCCATAATCTCCTGATCAAATATTCGCCGCACCCGGACTAGTCATACCCAAGCCCCCGGGTCCCGGCATCTGTAATCTTCGTGTGCTCGCAATAAAGATGACCCGTATCTTTTTCTGTGCATACAGATTTCTAGCACGCCCGGTGGGATATCCTCTCCTTTCATCCGTACCTTTGAAGGAGTTGCTGCAAGTTCGCCATGACCGGGACGAACGATGATATGTTTGCTCCAACAAGCCTTTCACCTATCGCCGAGTCTCAACTACTCCAACATGGCGATCCAGAAAACCCGGAGGATGACGTTCCCCGGGTAGTACGTGTCTACACTCGACGTACTCGAACTCTTATTGACGTCTTCATGCCAGAAACCGCTACTGAAGACGCTCGTCAAAACACCGAGGAGGCCTCGGTGCATGAAGAAATATGCCTCAATCCTAGAATTCAAGTCTAAAATTTTGGAGAGGTCCAGCCCCAACCCAGAGCCCATTCGGGTTCTCCAGTGGACCTTGCACCTCCTTTGCAGGGGGCAAATGTTCATCATCAAGCAGAAGCAAGTCGGCGCAACTACGTCTCCGATGAGGACGGCGACGATGCAGGTATGCAACATCAAGACGTCCTGCGTCATCATCCTCCGTCCGCTCTCCAGCTCCAAGTCATGCAAATGGGTGAACACATGGCGCAAATCACTCGACTAATGGAGGAGAAGGATCGACACATCAATACCTCTTGCTTCAAAGGCTAAGTGCCAGGGATGCTACAGCATTCAGTCAACCTCCTGCTTCTCCAGTAGCTGCTCTAGCTCCGTCTCCAACTCCCGCTCCTGTAGAAGTTGTTCCGGCAATATTAGTGACTACTCCTGCACTTTCCTCGGCTCCCGTGCCAGTCTCAGTGGCCGCGCAACCTTCGGTGGCAGCAACGATGAATGCCCAGCAAATACAACCATTGGTGGCTGACATGGTGCGCTCCCACGGCGGCAGTTTACCTTCGATTACGGCTGCATACTCAAAGCCTTACACCACAAGGATCCAACAGCTGCGCTCTCCTACCGGGTTCCAGCCGCCAAAGTTTCAGCACTTCGACGGGAAGGGCAATCCAAGGCAACACATTACCCACTTTGTCAAAACTTGCAGTAACGCTGGCACATACGGTGTTGAGATGGTGAAGCAGTTCGTTGGCACCCTCAAAGGTAATGCTTTTGACTGGTACGTTGATTTTCCTCCAGGATCCATCGACAGCTAGGATCAGATGGAGAGGGAATTCCTCAACCGCTTCTACAGCACTCGGTGCATCGTCAGCATGACCGAGTTTACTACCGTCAAGCAAAGAAAGGACGAATCAGTAATCGACTACATCGATCGATGGAGGAACCTCGTACTAAATTCATGAGACCGCTTATCTGAAGACTCGGCTATCGAAATGTGTACCCAAGGCATGCACTGGGGCTTACTCTATATCCTCAAGGGGATAAAGCCTCGGTCCTTCGAAGAACTCGCAACTCGAGCTCACGACATGGAGCTCAGCTTAGCAAATCGCGGGGACTCAAAGGCCAAAGACTTCCTGAAGGTGGAGAAGAAAGACAAGCCATCAGCGCCCAAATCAAAGCAAGTCAACGTTGCCGACATCGCCTTGGCCTCCAAGCCGCTCAAAATCAGTGGCAAGTCGGATCAAGAAAAAGGAGCTGCCGTACCACCACCTCTACCCCAAAGGCAGTCGAGAATGACTCTTGAAGAGCTCGAAGCCAAAGAGTATCCCTTCCTAGACTCGGAAGTCTCCTCCATGTTCGATCAGCTGCTACAAGAAAAGATGATCGAGCTTCCTCCTTCAAAGAGGCCCGAACAGATGCATCGTGTCAACGATCCACTCTTTTTCAAATACCATCGAGTGGTTAGCCATCCTATTGAGAAATGCTTCGCCTTCAAAGAAAAGATCATGACGCTCGCAAAGCAAGGGAAAATTGAGATCGACCCCGATGACGTCGCAACAGCAAACATGACACCCATCACCTTTGGTTCATTTCAGCCAGTACTCATTGTTGTACACCAGAAAAGGCCCAAGTTGTGCATCAATCGCCAGAGACCAATTACGAAGTTAGCTCCACAACGGAAAGTCTCAAAGCAACGACGGCACGCTCCTACGCTTGATAAAGAAGAAGCGTCATTACCCTGGGGGCAACCGTCGCCTACATCGGCATCTCGCCCGAACAAAGCTGTGTCTCAACAAATTCTCCAAACAAGGTACAAGCAAGGAGACCCGGAGGTCGGTCTGTTAGGCCAGCCCTCAGGTAAATTCGACTACTACGTTCTCTACTCCAAACCCTTGTCTGTCTCAATAGAATAAATCAAACCCACCGGTTGGGGATCAAAAGACGAGCCAGCGGAGTCTCCAGAGGAGCAAGTCTCCCCGACCCATGAAGAACCTGCAACTGCTACTCCAAACCTTCACCTTGGTGAGGGAGAATCCACTGATGAAGACGCATGGATCATGCTACCTCACAGGCGAAGGCCATGGACGGCAAGGAGTCGCAAGCTAGATCGGGTAACAAGGAAGCTTCCTGAACAAAGAACCTACAAAAAGAAAAGTAAAGCTCCAGGAAGGAAGGTATTCAAAGTACCGCCAGCGAATCCAGATGATCTCCTCCTGCAAAACCCTCCAGAACCGACAACGCTGCAAGAATTCTTCCCCGATTACTTCCTCCCAGCTGATCAACAGCACAGAGCCTCCTATTACATGGTCTTGCAACGCAGCGATAACTTTTTCAGATGAAGATCTATAGCTCGGAGCACGACTGCACAATCGACCTGTCTATGTCTCGGGGTACATCAACGAGAAGCCGGTAAATCGAATCCTGTTGGATTGTGGCTCTGCCATCAACATCATGCCCATCCAAACAATCCGGCAGCTCGGCATCACCACCGACCAGCTCTCACAAATCCAGCTGGTCATTCAAGGGTTCAACCAAGGCGGACAGTCTACCATAGGAATCATTCGTCTAAAACTCTTCATCAGCCAGCTTAACACGACAGTTCTCTTCCACGTTATCGACTATCAGACATTATATCGCCTCCTGCTAGGAGGACCGTGGCTACATGAAAATGGTGTCGTAGTTTGCACCTAGCACCAATGCCTCAAGTACTATAAGGAAGGTCTGGAGAAATGCATTATTGCAGATGACAAGCCATTCAATGAGGCCGAAGCACACCTCGCTGATGCCAAATTTTACCAAGCAAAGGACCTTGTTGCAGAAGTCCTTCCAGCTAAAGCTCCTCGAACTCAGAAAGCTAAAAGGATGGAGCGGGATGAAACTCCGCCAACTCCAAATCCAGTGCAACCATCCAAGGCAATGCACGAAGTCGGAGAAGTGCTAGTGCCAAAACGAAGGATGCGCATCAGCCCCAATCCAAGATCCATGCAACATACTCCGTTGCCCGTCCAAGCTACGACAATCTTGCGCCTCACACCTCAGTGGCTTCGCAAACATGAACGACCATCTTTTGCATCGCCAAAAGAGATGGTCTAGCCGCTATCGGAGGCTAATGTCATCACTCTGCAGGAGATGACACTGCCACTACCCAGTCTGATACAAGCTTCAAGTCCGCCAAAACCTGTTGGTTCCTTCAAATCCAGCCAACTCATATTCAAACCAAAAGGAAGTTGGGGGCAAAATACCGCCAAGCTACTGTTCAAAGTCAGCTACAACGAGGACAGTGTCACACATATGAGTACGCTCCCGCCAGTTCCAATACCACACGGGATGACCAAGACTCAAGCCCGTCTCCTCCAAAGCAGCGAGCAGATCCCACCAAATCGGCAAGGCATCGGCTCTTCACTACACCAAAATCACGATTTTGCAATGCTTATAAATGTTACAATAAATTTTAGTAACACAAAAAAACCGTTAGGAATACGGCGTTACAAATATTTGTAACACCTTTTGTAACGGTTATAAGTGTTACAAAATTAGTTTTAGTAACGGTTATAAGCGTTACGTTTCTTTCGTAACGGATGTTCAGAAGCCAAATTCATCCTCATTCGTAACACTTATAATCGTTACAAACATTAGTAACGGTATATATCTTACGGATATAAACGTTAGATATTATCTGTTACTAAACATTACTAACAATTATAAGCGTGATTTATGTATTCTGTAACAGATCCAAGAAGCAAAACTCCTCACATATTAATTCGATTTGTAACACTTATAACCGTTACAAAATTTAGTAATGATCAATATCTAATAATTATATCCGTTATGAATAATATGTATTATTTTTTTAATAATTCTCTTGGCTATCAAGAAAACTATTGAAGCATTAATAAAATACGAGTGGTACAATAAACAAATACAAGGTTATATAAACAAATAGTAGTGGTACAATAAACAAATACAATGATATATTGTATCCACAACTGAGATAAGTATAGAATCAAATTCAAAGTTTTTTGTCTCCAAATTGACCACACCATATACCCACAACTGAGATAAGTACATAATTAAGTTCAGAGCTTTAAGTCTCTAAATTGACCATACACACTACTAGCTAGCACATAGACATAGCAGCCGCAGACTACCAGAGAGACTACACCATATATATATATATATATATATATATATATATATATATATATATATATATATATATATATATATATATATATATATATATATATATATATATATATATATATATATATATATATATATATATATATATATATATATATATATATATATATATATATATATATATATATATATATATATATATATATATAGCAGCAAGGAAACAAATAAGTGTTCTAAACATCAAAAGCCCGCCCGCAGCCCCACCACTTGCACCAGAATGGAAACCAGCAGGAGAGAAGACCTTTACCTCTAACTACATTGAGGTGAAGTTGGTAGATGAAACAGAAGAGGGATCGTCAACCTCTGACACACGCTCCATCTATGTCATTCATCCCAATACTAAGTCCGCCAAAAGAAGACAATATCGAGCTCGACGTTGGACCATACCCCAGAAGCAGAAGAAGAGCATAAAAAACCAGTCAGATACAAAGCCTATATCAGTATTCGGAAGACTCAGGCCAATCAGACAAGTAAAGCGAAGGTCAGAATTCGACCGTTTGGAAAACCACCTACTGAGGTGAGAAATAACGTTCCCATCCTCCTACCCATATCATTCTTCAATACTGACGACTTCAACGATATCATTCTGGTATCCGTTAATCATATAACAATTTACGACACTTCAATCGGCGACACTTCTACTTCGGACGACGAGTTGCCAGACGCCCCGCCCGTCCTCAAAGAAGGGGGGCAATCTACCGTCGACGATTTGAAGGAAATCAACTTGGGTACGCAGGATGATCCTCGGCCTACATTCGTAAGTGCACTCCTGACTCCCGAAGAGGAGGCCGCATATATCAAGCTACTCCAAGAATACAGAGATGTCTTCGCATGGTCCTATAAGAAAATACCGGGACTTGACCCCAAGATTGCAGTACACCAGCTCGCTGTCAGACATGGAGCTAGCGCCATCAAGCAAGGACAAAGACGCTACCGGCCAGAACTAATACCGCAAATAGAAGGCGAAATCAACAAGCTCATTGAAGCCGGCTTTATCCGAAAAGTTAAATATCCAACGTGGATCTCCAGCGTGGTCCCAGTCAAGAAGAAGAACGGCCAAATCAGAGTATACGTGGGCTTCAGGGATTTAAACAATGCATGTCCCAAGGATGACTTCCCATTGCCAATCACAGAGTTGATGGTAGATACGACAACAGGCCATGAAGCACTAACCTTTATGGATGGATCATCAGGCTACAACCAGATTCGGATGGCGCCCAAAGATGACGAGCTTACAGCCTTCCGCACGCCAAAAGGGATCTACTGCTACAAAGTTATGCCTTTCGGCTTGAAAAACGAGCCATGCAAAAAATCTTCGACGATATTCTTCATCAAAATGTGGAATACTACGTTGACGACCTCGTTGTAAAATCAAGACAAAAGGCAGCGCATCTTCGAGACCTCGAGCTGATCTTCAAACGGCTTCGAAGGTATCAGCTCTGCATGAACCCGCTCAAGTGTGCGTTTGGAGTCTCCTCGGGTAAGTTTCTCGGCTTTGTTGCATGACATCGAGGCATCAAGATAGATCAATCCAAAATAGACGCTATTCTCAACATACCAGTCCCAAAAATAGTGCGAGACCTCAGAGGTCTCCAGGGCCATCTGGCATATATTAGGAGATTTATCGCCAATTTAGCTGGAAAATGTAGGCCCTTCAGTCGCCTCATAAAGAAAGGAGCGTCATTCAAGTGGGATGAAACTTGTCAGGAAGCCCTCCAAAATATCAGGAATTACTTACTCAAGTCTCCAGTTCTGACAGCACCAGTTCAAGGAAAGCCATTGGTCCTCTACATCAGCGCCCAGGAGCAGTCCTTGGGGGCACTCCTGGCTTAAGACGATGAGCTAGGCAAAGAAATAGCATGTTACTATTTGAGTCGCACTCTCATCAGCGCGGAGCTAAACTACTCCCCGATTGAGAAGGTCTGCCTGGCACTCATCTTCGCTACAAAGAAGCTGCGACACTACATGTTAGCTCACACCATCAGGCTTATCTCGAAAGCCGACCCACTCAAATATATCATGTCAAGGCCAGTGCTCTCTGGACGTTTGGCCAAGTGGGCTTTACTCCTCCTCGAGTTCGACATCACCTTCGTCCCTCGGAAAGCGGTCAAAGGTCAAGCTCTCGCGGACTTCCTAGCGGAGTACCCCCTTCCAGCAGAATGGGAATTATCAGAGGACCTCCCAGACGAAGAAGTATTCTACACCAATATCGCACCTTCTTGGAAGATGTTCTTCGACGGCGCGGCAAGGCAAGACATGGCAGGAGCAGGAGTTATCTTCGTCACGCCAAACGATAAGATACTTTCTTTCTCATTTCTATTATCAGAACTGTGCTCCAACAACAGGGCAGAATGTCAAGCCTTGATTATTGGCCTCGAAATCGCTAATGATATGAAACTTCAAGGGCTCGAAATTTTTGGCGACTCTCAACTCGTCATTCAGCAAATATTGGGGGTATACGAAGTTAACAAAGAAGACCTCATGCCGTTACACTTGCGAGCCCAGAAACTCCTTGATACACTCAAAACTGCTTCAATCCAGCATGTCCCCAGGAACCTCAATCAGCAGGCTGATGCGCTCGCAAATTTACCAGCTACACTTCTATTCCTAGAAAAAGGCCAACTCATCATCCCTATCTGCAAGAGGATGGTGATCACCGAGGAGGACCTCCCTATGAGAATCCTAGACTAAGTCAATGCAGTACATGTTCTCGTGGCCGACGAGCTAGATTGGAGACAATCATTCACAGACTTCTTGTCCATGGGAAGCTCCCTGAAGATCCAAAGCATAAGGTCAACATTCGCCGGCGGTCTCTGAAATTCTTCCACTTCAACAACAAGTTATACCGTCGAAGCTACGATGGTACGCTCCTGAGGTGCCTTGCAAAAAAAGAAGCGGAGACAACATTGGAAGAAGTCCATGCCGGGATTTGTGGCTCACATCAGTCCGGTCCAAAGCTCCACTTCCGCATTAGGCGGCTGAGATATTACTGGCCCACCATGATCAAGGACTCCCTTAAATTTGCAAAAAGATGTCACGCTTGTCAGTTGCACGGCGACTACATCCGGCAGTCACCAGAACCTTTGCATCCTACCATCGCATCATGGCCCTTCGATGGATGGGGACTCGATATTATCGGTCAGCTACCCAAATCATCCAAGCAACATCTTTACATCCTAGCAACAACAGACTACTCCAAGTGGGCTGAGGCAGTACCATTGCGAGAAGTTACCAGACACTCTGCCATCAGCTTAATCCAGAACGACATTATCTTCCGGTACGACATCCCTCGCTGTATCGTCACGGACAACGGGAAGCAGTTCAAGAATACCGTTGTCAGCCAGTTTTGTGCCAAGTTCGATATCAAGCAAAGGTGTTCAACCATGTACAACGCTCCGGCCAACGGTCTAGCGGAGGCTTTCAACAAGACTCTCTGTAAGCTTTTGGAGAAAGTCGTCTCGAAGTCAAAGAAAGACTGGCATGAACACATGGGTGAAGCGTTATGGGCATATCGCACCTCTTTTCGCACACCAACACAAGCAACTCCGTACTCACTGGTATACAGAGTAGAAGCTGTCCTCCCGCTTGAGCTCCAGATCCCGTTACTCAGGATAGCCATCCAAGAAGGTCTCGTCAACAGCGACAACGCCCAACTTCGCCTAGCAGAATTGGAAGCACTGGATGAAAAGTACCTCGAAGCCCAGCAACGTTTGGAATGTTATCAAGCCAGGTTAACGCGAGCCTTCAACAAAAGAATTCGCCCTCGATCCTTCCAAAATGGAGAACTGGTGCTGGCAGTCAAACGCCCCATCATTAAATTGCATCGAGGAGGAAAGAAGTTCGACGCCAAGTGGGATGGACTGCATGCTATCAAAGAAGTCTACTCCAACGGTGTATATCTTCTTACCACGCCAGAAGGGCTTACACTCGGCCCTATCAATGACAAGTACCTCAAAAGATACTACGCCTAAAAGCAGGGCTACACTCCTTGCAAAAAAAAAAAGGGAACTACGTGCGACTTGATCCCTCTCAGTAGGGTACGTAGGCAGCCTGTAAAGGTTCAGTCCAAACACAAAAAAAATAACCAAACACCACCATTCCAGAAGACAAGTCCAGAAACTAGATGCATAATATTGAGTTATCATCAAGTGAAAGAAAGCAAAACTACAAGTCTATCCAGCAGAAGTAACAAGAAAGAGAAAGAAAGGCAACACTGCTAGTAAAGCGAATTAAAGTCCTTAAGACGTTGAAGCAGCTCGCCGTCCGCAACCTCCATGCGCTGCAGCTCCGAAGACCGAGAAGCTGTCCGCTCCCGATGCATCACCAGCTCAATACGTTGCTTCACAAGATCTGCTCCAAAGAATTTCTCGATCATTTCAGCTTTCTCAAAAGATGCGCGAGAAGCCTCTAACTTCTTCCGAGCCCGAACAAGGCTCACGGTAGCAAGTGTATGCTGCTCCTCCAAACAACGCTCCTCGTCCTCGGCCTTTGCTAGTATCAAGGAAAGGTCATCTTCCATCGAAGCCCATTTCAAGCGATGAGCTTCACTGTCCACCAAGAAAGCACGCATACGCTCCGCAAACAAGGAGCCATCTACTTGGAAAGCCGTCAGACTCTCACAAAACTCAGGTCCCTCAAGGACCCACCAGCCGCTCAAAGCATTAAGACCATCCTCCTGAAAAGGTGCGAGCATCGCTGGGATATACTTCCGACAGCTCTCTAAAAGAAGCGCAGAAAGAAGGCCCTGCGAGCTACTCTTTCGCTTGTCAGCCCCTGAGTGCACAGACAAGGTAGGCTCCTATCCTGAAGGCTCAAGTGCGGGAACCGCCTCCTGAACCATCACCATAACAACGGTCAGCGGCGCCACCCGAGCTGAAGAAGAAGCTACAGGCGAAACATCCGATGGAGCGACTGCAGGAGTAATCTCTGCCAGACTTCCAGGCCTAACTAGAGGGGTCTGCTCTCTCCCCACACTGGAGACCTCATCCTCCTCCCTAAAGCCCAACTGCTCCATGTCAATATCATCCAGGTTGACAGCACCGCCGGCAAAATCTGCTTCACACGCTCCCAAAAGCTCCAAATTATCCCAGGAGACATCCAGCCCACCCCTCTCGACCGACGTCGCTCCGATAGGAGAGCATTCACGCCCAACCCTGGTGGGGGCATACTCGCAGTCTAATCCAACAGAACCTGTCAAAAGGAGAGTTAAACAACTCGTCCAATGAAATAAGAATACAAGCAAGGAAATCCACAAGCAACCAAGAATGAGGCATACCTGCGGCATCTGATGAAGCTACCCCGGAAAGAGGGATTACCTCGTCGGCAAAAAGCCCTGGCTCTCCCTCTCGAGCTTGCTCTACCTCACGAGTGCCATCTAAAGCGGCCTCACACAAGCAATCCAACTTCCTTCTCTTGGGAGAAACACGTCCACTCCAAGAAGTAAGAGTCTCAGGAAGACTCTGAACCTTGGTAGACGAAGCCATCTCGACCATTTGCACAGAAGGAGAAGCCCGGGAAGTACTCTCTCGATGAACGCCAAATCTCTCTGATCGTCGCTCCTCGGACAAAAGACAGCGATCCTCTGACCCCACCGAAGGATCAAAAGAAAAGTCAACTCGCTCGCTACTAGCAAGGATATCCTGTGGAAAGCTAGCTAGGAAGGGAAGCACTGACTCATTCACCCAGCGGCGATGCTCAGGAGTTGTAGCATCCTTTCCGCCCGACTTAATCCCCGGCGAGAAAACGCACCTAGTAAATCGGTCATAAAGTGCTCCCCAGAGGTGATACGCTTCCTGGGGAGTGTAACGTGACTGCATTCGCAAAGGGGTCCCCGGCAACTCTTGGCGAAAACCCTGCTGTCGAGCAAACCGGTGGGGAGAATACCGTGCCACCTCCACTGCGTCCCCACGACACCAAACGAGATACCCGGGCTTGCACCTTACCATCCTCCAGTACAAGTGCTCGGGCATGTCCGGCTCATCGCATACCAAGGATCTCGCGGAAGGTGCAAGCGCATTCTCCGATACAAAGTCAAAGTCGGAAGGGCCCATACGTCTCAACCACTCTCGAGCACTGGGCTTCGGACGCTCCCACGCATAATAGGCATTCATCATACCTCCTACACAAGGAAGGAAGGGCACTGAGGTCGAAGGTCCGCGCGTCGCAAAGATCCCCTTCGGAAAGTGGAGCCCAATCCAACCATAAAGATAATGCAGGGGGCAAAAGGAACTGGCTCGGCCCACTTCCCCCCTTGCATTATCCATGCTCGATAAACTCCAGTATGTTCCACTAAGCCCTTGGTACAACAAGAAAAGGATCGTCGGCGCCAGATTGAGAAGTTCTCCGTTCACCATCCGAGCAGCTACAAGGAAGGTCCCAGGGCGTATCACATCCCCATTCCAGGACAGGACAAAGCGACAAAGAAAAAGTACCAACCCTGCCAACCAATAAGCAGCCCGCCAAGCGTCACTGCATTCCTCCAGTTCCAATACCTCCCAGGGACGCTGTGCCGTTGCCATGGAGCATCATTCTTTTATCAAAGATTCAATCGGCCGCCGAAAAGTGCCAGGTGCTGGTTTCTTCGACGATGCATAACTCCACATCGAGTGACTTGAAGGGGGAACGTGACGATACTCTCCTCGAAACCAGAAGTCCATCCAAGCTGAGTGGAGTACTCGGTCTGACTGCTCACGCACCGTTATAATAGCATTCGCCTTAAACAGCAAAAGACAGAAGCTAGGAGACTCGTCTGGATCCGTTAAGACCTCCAAAGAAGGAACCTCCTCTTGATAGTAGCGCCGAACTTCTGGACATCCTGAAATAATGTGCACATCACGAAGGGTAATCCCGATTTCACCTGCTCCGGTCAAAAAAGTGTTGGTTTCAGGGCACCACTACTCGCAAAGAGCCCGGTACATACCATCCGGTCAGCTATACTCCCAACAGGCCGGCTCCATAAACCTCGCCAGGCACTCCATCCCTAGCTCTACCTCCAAGGCACCAGACAGCTCTCGTATCCAGTTCCGGAAACCTCCTAGATATGTAACACCTTCACGCGGTTGAATTTCCACACCCCATCGTGTACGGCAGGAGCATATCTTCAAAGCAACAACTGGGACTGGGACCGATTCCTCACTAGTGTGGTGGAACGGCAATCCCAAACTCGGTCGAACAATCTCCCGTGAAGATCCCTCATCAGTAAGGATGCGCTCGCTAAGCTTCAACACACGACAAGAGCCGTCTGCAACACCATCCTCACAAATTCGCTCATGCGTCAAAAGCTGAAGTATTAATGGTCCAGCTTCCTGCCTCGGAGCACGGTGGTAGAAGACTTGCACAAAAGGGAAACGAAGATGCGTACTCTCGTGGGAGACCGCATCGACGATCCAGCCAGAACTCGGATAACTCTCGTAATGCCGAGACCTGAAAAAGAAAAGATAGCAAGAAAAGTACAAGTCATATAGCAAGAAAAGTATAAGTCGGATAGCAAGAAAATCGCAAGTCAAAAAAAAAAAGAGCCGCAGCCCTATCATGCGAAGAGGAAAATCGAGAGGGGGCCTCGGCTAAAAAGCCGCAGCCCCCATATGCGAAAAAGAGGAAACAAGGGGGGGCCACAGCAAAAAAGCCGCAGCCCCCTTTCTCCGGTTAAAGCCCGCAACCCCCAAAGGGGGGAGGGGGCACCGGTCACCAGCCCGCTCGCTGCCGCGCCCCGCCCGCCGGCCTCCGACCCGTCCCGCCTGCCACCGCACACGGGTACCCCACCCGCCAGCCTCCGGCCCGCCCCGCTTGTCACCGCGCGCGCATCCAGCCCACGCCCGGCTGCTGCACCCCGGCCCGTACCGGCCGCTGCACCCTGGCCCGCGCTTCACGCCCGGTTGCTGCACCCCAGCCCGCGCCCCGCGCTCGGTCGCTGCGCCCGGCACAGGCACCCCGCCCGCCAGCCTCCGGCCCACCCCGCCTGTCACCGCGCGCGCGTCCAGCCCGCGCCCGGCTGCTGCACCCCGGCCCGCGCCGGCCGCTGCACCCTGGCCCGCACCCCACGCCCGGCTGCTGCACCCCGGCCCGCGCCCCGCGCCCGGCCCGTGCTCCATCGCCCACCGCGCCGGCCTCCGCCCCGCCTGCTGCCACGCACACGCCCAGCCCGCGCGTCGCCATCTATCGGCCCGCGCCCCGCGCACCCGCTGTCGGCCCGCCTCCACCGCCGCCTGGCCACTACACCCCGGCCCGCGCGCCACCGTCCGCCGGCCGCCGCCTCATGCCGCTGCTGTTACTGAGTCCCATGCAAACCAGAACCAGAAGAAGAAGAAGAAGGAAGACCATCTCGCCTGCGACCCTCCACCCTCTGCAATCCGGCGGTCTCCTCGTCTTCTCAAACTCCATGGGGTGACCATCTTCATCCTCCGCGTCATCGTCGCGAAGCAAGAAACCCTAGATGAGGAAACCCTAGCAAGAATCTTCATCTCCAAGCTGCCGGGAACCTTCAACAATAAGGAGAAACGAAGAAACGGGGGTCCTTATAAAGACTTAATCCCACGCGAATACGTGGGTCAAGTCCAAGCGCTATGCGTTTCCCGCGGACGCACTCAAACTTGAGGGGGCATTTGTGGGCATCGAAATTAGCCCACGAGTCGAACCCGACCCGCACACAGAAAATAGGCCCACACACAACGGCCCGCAGGTCGAACCCGATCCGCACACAGAAAATAGGCCCACACACAACGGCCCGCATGCGAAACCCGACCCGCATACATGAAATTGGCCCACACACAATGGCCCGCATGCAAAACACGGCCCGCACACAACGGCCCGCATGCGAAACCTGGCCTGCACACAACGACCAGTATACAATAGCCCGCATGCGAACTCAGCTCGCGCACAATGGCCCGTAAATAAAACGGACTAGACCCAAAGCAAACGGACCCCACCGGACCCGAAACCCAAGCTCAAAAAGGGGGCCCACCGGCCCCCCTTCTTGAAAACCGTGCCCCCTCCCTATGAGGAGGTATGGTCGGCCATAAAAAATAAGAAGAAAAAAGAAAAGAAAAGAAAAAAAATCCTAACCGCCTCGATACGGGGGGAGGTGGCATGGACGTCTACACAACCGTAGATCCACGACGATCCCTCGATCTGACGGACAAGATGACGTCGTGTCGCCATGCAATCGGAAGGTACAAAGATGACGACGTATCTTCAAAGATCAAATCACATCTTGCCCATAACCATCCCCACCAAAAAGGAAGGGATCAAGGTTGTTCCCCCCAAATAAGGGAACAATATCTTGATGGTTATGGGGGGAGATATTGGATGAAACAAAAAGATTTCAGCCATATCTCTCCCAACCTCCCCCCTTTGCCTATAAATAGAGGGGGTGGGGGAAGGCAACCAGGTCCGAAGGCTGAAGACGAAAGGGCTCTGCAAAAGGAGCTCCAACGCTTGAAGACCGAAGGCTTAACGAGGCACGGCAAGCACGTCCTGCGGGAATGCTTGGCCCTTCAAGTCCTCATCAACGTGAAGACCTTCCACTCGAAGATCAAAGCTTCGACTCCTCATACGAAGAAGAAAGCTTAGAGAAGAAGACCCGGAGTCTTCGTCACCCCGACTTCTCCAACGATCTTCATCAACTCCGAAGACGCCATAAGCAAAGGCCGGAGAAGAAGATCGAAGACGACAACAGCCGTCGTCTTCAACAAAGGCGTCGACTCCTTGCACGAAGAAGAAAACTTGGAGAAGAAGGCCTGAAGCCGGTGCTACCCCTGTCGTCTTCATCAACAAAAGCCGATGCTACAATCGTCGCACGGAGATCGGTGCTACCCCTGCCGTCTTCATCAACAAAAGTCGACGCTACAACCGTCGCACAGAAATCGGTTATACCCCCGCCGTCTTTAAAAGAAACCTTCAACTCCGATCACGCCAAAGAAGCTCGGGGAAGAAGAGAAGTCAAGCCGACGCCACAACCGTCGAGGAAGCCGGAAGAATAAAAAAGCCTTGAAGAAGTAGCCATCGCCGTTCGAGAAGAAGATCAAGTCAAAGCTAAAGCCAAAGCCAATGCAAGAAGCTAAAGCAAACGCACCGGTAAAGCCCGCGCCAAAGCAATGCACGTGCCAAAGCCAAGCAACTACGACGGTCACGAGCAAAGCACCGCATGTTCTAGCCGATACGACGCAAAGTCCGGAAGAACTAAAGCATCACAAGCCTCTACCCGCCTACGCTCATGCGCAAATGCCAAAGCAAAGCAAACGCCAGAGCCACGCCAAAGCAACGCCAAAGCCGAAAGCTAAAGCCAAAGCCGACGCCAAAAGCACGATCGATGCCGCGAACCGACGATCAAGAACTCCGAGGTCTAGCGAGGATCGAGGAAGATACGAAGACCGAGGAACGAAGCCAAAAACCTCCTAGCCGAGAAAATACGAAGCACGAAAGGGACAAAAGCAACGGTGGATATTCCTTAGCCTCTCAAGAAGCCCTCACCCTGTAAAGACCTCTGTCCAGGGCAACCCCTTCAGAGCTCTCGCACGAATACCACGTGGAGACGCGGATCAAAGGGACCCTCCAGAGGATCTCTCCCACAATCTTCTGATCAAATATTCGCCGCACCCGGACTCGTCACACCCGAGCCCTCAGGTCCCGGCATCTGTAATCTTTATGTGCTCGCAATAAAGATGACCCGTATCTTTTTCTACGCATACAGATTTCCACCGGGCGTGCGAAGAGTTGGAGACGGTGCCAGAAATCTTTATGCGCAGAAAAAGATACGGGTCGTCTTTATTACGAGCACACGAAGATTACAGATACCGGGACCCGAAGGCTCGGGGGTGGCGAGTCCGGGTGCGGTGAATATTTGATCAGCAGATTATGGGAGAGATCCTCTGGAGGGTCCCTTTGATCCGCGTCTCCACATGGTATTCGTGCGAGAGCTCTGAAGGGGTTGCCCAGGACAGAGGTCTTTACAGGGTGAGGGTTTTTGAGAGGCTAAGGAGTGTCTGCCATGGCTTTTGTCCCGTCCGTGCTTCGTGCTTTCTCAGCTAGGGAGGTTTTGGGCTTCGTTCCTAGGTCTTTGTGTCTTCTTCGATCCTTGCTAGACCTCGGCGTCCTTGATTGTCGGTTCGCGACGTCGATCGTGCTTTTGGCGTCGGCTTTGGCTTTAGCTTTCGGCTTTGGCATTGCTTTGGCGTGGCTCTGGCGTTTGCTTTGCTTTGGGGCTTGCGCTTGAACATAGGCGGGTAGAGGCATGCGATGCTTTAGTTCTTCCGGACTTCGCGTCGTATCGGCTAGAACGTGCGGTGCTTTGCTCGTGACCGTCGTAGTTGCTTGGCTTTGGCACATGCGTTGCTTTGGCGCGGGCTTTACCGGTGCGTTTGCTTTGGCTTCTTACGTTGGCTTTGGCTTTAGCTTTGACTCGATCTTCTTCTCGAACGGCGACGGTTACTTTTTCAGGGCTTCTTTAATCTTCCAGCTTCCTCGACGGTTGCAGCGTCGGTTTGGCTTTTCTTTTTCTCTGAGCTCTTTTGGCGTGATCAGAGTCGAAGGTTTCTTTTGAAGACGGCGGGGGTAGCACCGATCTCCGTGCGATGGTTGTAGCGTCGGCTTTTGTTGGTGAAGACGGCGGGGGTAGCACCGATCTCCGCACGATGGTTGTAGCGTCGGCTTTTGTTGACGAAGACGGCAGGGGTAGCACCGGCTTCAGGCCTTCTTCTCCGAACTTTCTTCTTCGTGCAAGGAGTCGACGCCTTTATTGAAGACAACAGGTATTGTCGGCTTCGATCTTCTTCTCCGGCCTTTGCTTATGGCGTCTTCGGAGTTGATGAAGATCGTTGGAGAAGTCGGGGTGACGACTACTCCGGGTCTTCTTCTCCAAGCTTTCTTCTTCGTGTGAGGAGTCGAAGCTTTGATCTTCGAGTGCAAGGTCTTCACGTTGATGAGGACTTGAAGGGCCAAGTATTCCCGTAGGATGTGATTGCAGTGCCTCGTGAAGCCTTCGGTCTTCAAGGGTTAGAGCTTCTATTGCAGAGCCCTTTTGTCTTCAGCCTTCGGACCCTTGATGTCTTCCCCTACCCCTTCTATTTATAGGCAAAGGGGGGAGGTTGGGAGAGATATGGCTGAAATCGTTTTGTTTCATCCAATATCTCCCCCCATAACCATCAAGATGTAGTTACCTTATTTGGGGGAACCAATCTTGATTTGTTTCCCTATTTTGTAGGGATGGTTATGGGCATGACGTGAGTTGATCTTTGAAGATTGACTCATCTTTGCACTTTCGGATTGCATGGCGACACGACGTCATCTTGTCCGTCGGATCGAGGGATCATCGTGGATCTACGTTTGTGTAGACGTCCATGCCACCTCCCCCCGCATCGAGGCGGTTAGGATTTTTTTCTTTTCTTTTTTTTTTCTTTTTCTTTTCTTCCCTTTATGGCCGGCCATACCTCCCCATGGGGAGGGGGCATGGTTTTCCATGAAAGGGGGGCCGGTGGGCCCCTTTTTGGGTTCGGGTAGTGGGTCCGGTGGGACCCGTTCGCTTTGAGCCAGGCCCTTTTTATGAACGGGCCATTGTGCGTGAACTGAGTTCGCATGCGGGCCGTTGTGTGTGGGCCGGGTTTCGCATGCGGGCCGTTGTATGTGGGCCAAGTTCGCAGGTGGGCCGTTGTGTGCGGGCCAGGTTTTGTATGCGGGCCGTTGTATATGAGCCAGGTTTCGCATGCGGGCCGTTGTGTTTGGGCTAGGTTTCGCAGGTGGGCCATTATGTGTGGGCCAGGTTTCACATGCGGACCGTTGTGTATGGGCCAGGTTCGCATGCGGGCCATTGTGTATGGGCCAGGTTTCGCATGCGGGCCGTTGTGTGCGGGCCGAGTTCTGCATGCGGGGCCGTTGTGTGCAGGCCAGGTTTCGCATGCGGGCCATTATGTGTGGGCCGTGTTCGCATGTGGGGCATTTGCACGAGAGGCGGTTTCCCCCAAGGCAGTGAGGATTTGGCCCTGGGCACTGCAGGAGCATACCGTCATCATCTTCTTGGAGCTAATTTCGCCATCGATCTTTGACAGACGATATGCAGCCTTGTTGAAGTTCGTTGTGGAGCAGTCAGCGTTGGGGGGAAACCCGCATGCAAACACGGCCCACACACAACGGCCCGCATGCGAAACCTGGCCCGCACACAACGGCCCCACATGCGGAACTCGGTCCGCAAACAACGGCCCGCATGCGAAACCTGGCGCATACACAACGGCCCGCATGCGAAACCTAGCCCATACACAACGACCCGCATGCAAAACCTAGCCCGCACACAACGGCCCACCTGCGAAACCTGGCCCATACACAACGGCCCGCATGCGAAACCTGGCCCATACACAACGGCCCGCATGCGAAACCTAGCCAGCATACAACGGCCCACCTGCGAACTTGGCCCACACACAACGGTCCGCATGCGAAACCCGACCCACACACAATGGCCCGTATGCGAACTCAGTTTGCGCACAATGGCCCGTTCATAAAAAGGGCCCGGCTCAAAGCGAACGGGTCCTACCGAACCCGCTACCCGAACCCAAAAAGGGGCCCATCGGCCCCCCTTTTATAGAAAACCGTGCCCCCCCCCATGGGGAGGTGTGGCCAGCCATAAAGGGAAGAAAAGAAAAAGAAAAAGAAAAGAAAAAGAAAAAAGAAAAGAAAAGAAAAAAATCCTAACCGCCTCGATGCGGGGGGAGGTGGCGTGGACGTCTACACAACCATAGATCCACGACGATCCCTCGATCCGACGGACAAGATGACGTCGTGTCGCCATACAATCCGAAAGTGTAAAGATGACAACTCAATCTTCAAAGATCAAGTCACGTCATGCCCATAACCATCCCCACAAAATAGAGAAACAAATCAAGGTTGGTTCCCCCAAATAAGGTTGGTGTCCAGAAATCCGTGGGCTAATCCGTGGGTTACTTTTGGAGATGGCGGGTGTAGCACCGATCTCCGTGCGACGATTGTAGCCTCGGCTTTGCTTCTCTTCTTTCTCGGGCTTCTTTGGCGTGATCGGGATCGAAGGCTTCTTTTGAAGATGGCAGGGGTAGCACCGATCTCCGTGTGACGGTTGTAGCATCGGCTTGACTTCTCTTCTTCTCCGAGCTTCTTTGGTATGATCGGAGTCAAAGGCTTCTTTTAAAAACGGCGGGGGTAACACCGATCTCCGTGCGACGGTTGTAGCGTCGGCTTTCGTTGATGAAGACGGCGGGAGTAGCACCGGCTTCAGGCCTTCTTCTCCAAGCTTTCTTCTTCGTGCGAGGACTCGACACCTTTATTGAAGACGACGGGGTGTTGTCGGCTTCGATCTTCTTCTCCGACCTTTGCTTATGGCGTCTTCGGAGTTGATGAAGATCGTTGGAGATGTCGGGGTGATGACGACTCTGGGCCTTCTTCTCCAAGCTTTCTTCTTCGTGCGAGGAGTCGATGCTTTGTTGAAGACGACGGGGTGTTGTCGACTTCGATCTTCTTTTCCAGCCTTTGATTATGGTGTCTTCGGAGTTGATGAAGATCGTTGGAGACGTCGGGATGATGACGACTCCGGGCCTTCTTCTCCAAGCTTTCTTCTTCGTGCGAGGAGTCGAAGCTTTGTTGAAGACGACGGGGTGTTGTCGACTTCGATCTTCTTCTCTGGCCTTTGCTTATGGCGTCTTCGGAGTTGATGAAGATCGTTGGAGACGTCGGGATGATGACGACTCCGGGCCTTCTTTTCCAAGCTTTCTTCTTTGTGCGAGGAGTCGAAGCTTTGATCTTTGAGTGCAAGGTCTTCACTTTGATGAGGACTTGATGGGCTAAGTGTTCCCGTAGGACGCGCTTGCCGTGCCTCGCGACGCCTTCGGTCTTCAATCATTGGAGCTCCCTTTTGCAGAGCCTCCATGTCTTCAGCTTTCGACTTGGCATGGTTGTGGTGTCGGCTTCTTCTCCGGATGTATTTGGGTTGATCGGAGTTGAAGGCTTCTTTTGGAGATGGCGAGTGTAGCACCGATCTCTATGCGACGGTTGTAGCATCGGCTTTTGTTGATGAAGACGGCGGGGATGGCACCGATCTTCGTGCGACGGTTGTAGCATCGGCTTTTGTTGATGAAGACAGCAGGGGTAGCACCGACTTCAGGCCTTCTTCTCCAAGCTTTCTTCTTCATGCGAGGAGTCGACGCCTTTGTTGAAGACGACGGGGTGTTGTCGGCTTCGATCTTCTTCTCTATCCTTTGCTTATGGTTTCTTTGGAGTTGATGAAGATCGTTGGAGACGTCGGGGTGATGACGACTCCAGGCCTTCTTCTCCAAGCTTTCTTCTTTGTGTGAGGAGTCGAAGCTTTGATCTTCGAGTGCAAGGTCTTTGCTTTGATGAGGACATGATGGGCTAAGTGTTCCCGTAGGATGCGCTTGCCGTGCCTCGCGAAGCCTTCGATCTTTAAGCGTTGGAGCTCCTTTTTGCAGAGCCTCTTCCTCTTTAGCTTTCGACCTTTGATGCCTTCCCCCACCCCTTCTATTTATAGGCAAAGGGGGGAGGTTGGGAGAGATATGGCTGAAATCTTTTTGTTTTATCCAATATCTCCCCCCATAACCATCAAGATGTGGTTACCTTATTTGGGGGAACCAATCTTGATTTGTTTCCCTATTTTGTGGGGATGGTTATGGGCATGACGTGACTTAATCTTTGAAGATTGAGTTATCATCTTTGCACTTTTGGATTGCATGGCGACACGATGTCATCTTGTCCGTCGGATCGAGGGATCGTCGTGGATCTACGGTTGTGTAGACATCCACGCCACCTCCCACCGCATCGAGGCGGTTTGGATTTTTTCGTATCTTTTCTTTTATTTTTCTTTTTCTTCTTTTTTTTTTCTTCTTCCCCTCATGACCGGCCACACCTCTCCATGGGGAGGGGGCACGGTTTTCAAGAAAAGGGGGGTCGAGAGGCCCCCTTTTTGGGTTCGGGTAGTGGGTTCGGTGGGATCCGTTTACTTTGAGTCAAGCCCTTTTTATGTACAAGCCATTGTGCGCGAACTGGGTTCGCATGCGGGTCGAGTTCACATGCAGGCCGTTGTGTGCGGGCCGAGTTCGCAGGTGAGCTGTTGTGTGGGCCAGGTTCACAGGTGGGCCATTGCGTGCGGGCCAAGTTTCGCATGCGGGCCGTTGTGTGCGGGCTGTGTTTCGCATGCGGGCCGTTGTGTGCGGGCTGTGTTTCGCATGCGGGCCGTTGTGTGCGGGCCGAGTTCGCAGGTGGGCCGTTGTGTGCGGGCGAAGTTTCGCATGCGGGCCGTTGTGTGCGAGCCGTGTTTCGCATGCTGGTCGGGTCCAATCCGTGGGCTAATTTCGGTGCCCATAAATGCCCCCTCAAGGTCAAGTGCGCCCGCGGAAAAGGCGTAGCATTTGGCCTTGATCACGTATTTGCGTGGGTTTTGGGTCTTTATAAGGACCCCTTCTTTTTGTTTCCCTCATTATTGAAGGCTTTCGACGACTTGGAGACGAAAATCCTTGTTAGGGTTTCGTCATCTAGGGTTTTTTGCTTCTCGACGGTGATGCGAAGGATGAAGATGGTCACCCCATGGAGTTTGAGAAGGCGAGGAGATCGCCAAACTGCGAAAGATGGGGTACCGCAGGCGAGATGGGTCTTCCTTCTCCCTCTTTTTCCTTTCTCTTCCTTCTTCTTCTTCTTTTTTTTCTTTCTTTTCTTTTCTTTTCCTTTTTTTTTTCTTTCTTTCCTTGATTTCCTTCTTTCCTTCTCTGATTTCTGTTTTTCTTTTTCTCTTTCTCTCTTTCCGTCCGTTTCTCTGTTTCAGTTTTCTTTTTCTTTTTTTTCTTTTCTTTTGTTTGACATGCACAGAAGGGGGTCGCAACCCCCTGTGTGCGATGGGGTCACGGGCCTTATCGCATACAGCGGGGTCGTGGGCCTCTCTCTTCTGCTTACTTTTTTTTTTTTTTTGGAGACAGCAGCAGCAACAGAACGGTGGTTGTGGCCAAGGGCTCGGGTGCAACCGGCAGTGGCTCGCCGGGCTCGTGCCCACGTTATTCTCCCTACCGGTTTGCTCGACAATAGGGTTTTCGCCAAGAGTTGCCGGGGACCCTTTTGCGAATGCAGTCATGTTACACTCCCCAGGAAGCGTATCGCTTCTGGGGAGCACTTTATGACTGATTTACTGGGTGCGTTTTCTCACCCAGTAAAGGATGCTGCAACTCCTGAGTATCGCCGCTGGGTCAATGAGTCAGTGCTTCCCTTCCTAGCTAGCTTTCTACTGGATATCCTTGCTAGTAGCGAGCGAGTTGACTTTTCTTTTGATCCTTCGGTGGGGTCAGAGGATTGCCGTCTTTGGTTCGAGGAGCGATGATCGGAGAGATCTGGCGTTCATCGAGAGAGTACTTCCCGGGCTTCTCCTTCTGTGCAAATGGTCAAGATGGCTTCGTCTACCAAGGTTCAGAGTCTTCCTAAGACTCTTACTTCTTGGAGTGGACGTGTTTCTCCTAAGAGAAGGAAGTTGGATTGCTTGTGTGAGGCCGCTTTAGATGGCACTCGCGAGGTAGAGCAAGCTCGAGAGGGAGAGCCAGGGCTTTTTGCCGACGAGGTAATCCCTCTTTCCGGGGTAGCTTCATCGGATGTCGCAGGTATGCCTCATTCTTGGTTGCTTGTGGATTTCCTTGCTTATATTCTCATTTCATTGAACGAGTTGTTTAACTCTCCTTTTGACAGGTTCTGTTGTATTGGATCGCGAGTATGCCCCCACCAGGGTTGGGCTTGAATGCTCTCCTATCGGAGAGACGTCGGTCGAGAAGGGTGGGCTGGATGTCCCCTGGGATAATTTGGAGCTTTTGGGAGCATGTGGAGCAGATTTTGCCGGCGATACTGTCAACCTGGATGATATTGACATGGAGCAGTTGGGCTTTGGGGAGGAGGATGAGGTCTCCAGTGTGGGGAGAGAGCAGACCCCTCTAGTTAGGCCTAGAAGTCTGGCAGAGATTACTCCTGCAGTCGCTCCATCGGATGTTTCGCCTGTAGCTTCTTCTTCAGCTCGGGTGGCGCCGCTGACCGTTGTCACAGCGATGGTTCAGGAGGCGGTTCCCGCACTTGAGCCTTCAGGACATGAGCCTACCTTGTCTGTGCACTCAGGGGCTGACAAGCAAAAAAGTAACTCGCGGGGCCTTCTTTCTGTACTTCTTTTAGAGAGCTGTCGGAAGTATATCCAAGCGACGCTCGCACCTTTTCAGGAGGATGGTCTTAATGCTTTGAGTGGTTGGTGGGTCCTTGAGGGACCTGAGTTTTGTGAGAGTCTGGCGGCTTTCCAAGTAGATGACTCCTTGTTTGAGGAGCGTATACGTGCTTTCTTGGTGGACAGTGAAGCTCATCGCTTGAAATGGGCTTCGATGGAAGATGACCTTTCCTTGATACTAGCAAAGGCCGAGGACGAGGAGCGTCGTTTGGAGGAGCAGCATACACTTACTACCGCGAGCCTTGTTCGGGCGTGGAAGAAGTTAGAGGCTGCTCGCGCATCTTTTGAGAAAGCTGAAATGATCGAGAAATCCTTTGGAGCAGATCTTGCGAAGCAACGTATTGAGCTAGTGACGCATCGGGAGCAGACAGCTTCTCGGTCTTTGGAGCTGCAGCGCATGGAGGTTGCGGGCGGCGAGCTGTTTCAACGTCTTAAGGACTTTAATTCGCTTTACTAGCAGTGTTGTCTTTCTTTCTCTTTCTTGTTACTTCTGCTGGATAGACTTGTAGTTTTGCTTTCTTTCGCTTGATGATAACTTAATATTATGCATCTAGTTTCTGGACTTGTCTTCTGGAATGATGGTGTTTGGTTATTTTTTTTGTTTGGACTGAACCTTTACAGGCTGCCTACGTACCCTACTGAGAGGGATCAAGTCGCACGTAGTTCCCTTATTCCTTTTTTTTTTTTGCGTAAAAGGGGTAACCTTGCACTAGACAAAGTACCTTTTGAGGGACTTGCTGCTGGTAGGCAGAGTCACCGCTGGTTCGCAGTTATCGTCCACCTTCTTCGCTTCAATGTAGTTAGAAGTGAAGATCTTCTTGACTGAAGTTTCGATGATTGCTGGAGTTTGACTGGAGCCGATGCCTCGACGTTTTGGAAGAATTTGTTCACCGATTTTGTGGAAGCGTGCTTGAGTCTTTGTCAGGCAAAGTGGAATTGCAATTGAGGGTAGTGAACCCATGTGCACCATGCTTTCTTTGTTGTGGCTGAATTTGAATATCAACTCGGTGGAGTTTTGCCCTTGAGTGTTTTCTGGCTTGATTGCGAGTCGCTCGGAGCTGGTGTACTCGGAAGACTCGGTTGAGCTCAAGGCATGCAACAGACCATGTAACGGTAGTGTTATCTCTTGCAAAGTGATGAAGTTGGCTTCGGAGAATGATGACGATAATTCCTTTGCTGGAGTGGAAGGTGATCGTCTTGGCTTGCGAAGCCATTGAGGTGCGAGCCACATGACTGACTCAGCTCGAGCAGGCAATGGAACATGTGGCATTGAGCTTGATCTGAAGTTGATGTGAATTTTCTGTCTTAATACTGGCGCTTCTTTGTCTTTGTGCACCGTCTGGCCGGAGAATGTTACTGGTTTTGCAAGTGGAGAGGTTTTGTCCCTCGCAACTGCTTTGACTTTTTGGGCTCGTGGAGCTTTTGCTGGAGGAACTTCTGCAATGGGGACTTTGACCTGGTGGAACTTGACGTCAGCAAGATGTGCTTCGGCCTCATTGAATGACTTGTCGTTGGCGGCGAAGGTTCTCTCCATGCTTTCAATATTGGAGTTGCCTTTTTTATCGTCTTCCTGGAGCACTTGGTGAACTTCCATCATGGAGCAGGAAACCTTGAAGTTTTGATCAGCTTCAAGGAAGCGATTGGGAAAGAATTCCTGGAGTGTCACCAGCTCTGGGTATGTTTGCTGGAGAAGATTCTCCGGACTTGCTGGAGGTACTTTGGACGTCTTTCTTTCTGGAGCTTCATTCTTTTCCTTGAAGCTCTTTCTTCTGGGTAGTTTTCTTGTCGCCCGATCTTGCTTGTGGTTGGCCAGATGTGCTATCATGTAGCTTGATCATCGTGGCCTTCTCCTTCGAGGTACTATAGCCTATGCGTTTTCATTAGTCAGATCTTCCTCGCCAGGGTGAAGAATTGATGCTGCGACCGAGCGCTCTTCTTTGATCGGAAGGACTTGCTCTTCTAGAGGCTTTACTGATTCATCTTCTGATCCCCAACCGGTTGGCTTGACTTCTTCGATTGGAATCGAAGGAGGCTTGGAGTAGAAGACGTAGAAGTTGAACTTACCTAATGGGTGGCCTAGCAGGCTGACTTCAGGGTCTTTTTGCTCGTTTCTTGCTTTGAGCACATGATGGGGTGTAGCTTTGTTTAGAAGAGGGAGCGTTTGCACGAGAGGCGGTTGCCCCCAAGGCAGTGAGGATTTGGCCCTGGACACTGCAGGAGCATACCGTCGTCGTCTTCTTGGAGCTAATTTTGCCATCGATCTTTGACAGATGATGCACAGCCTTGTTGAAGTGCGTTGTGGAGCAGTCAGCGCTGGCAGGAAGGAATCGAAGGTGATTGACGTCATATTTGACTCAACAATATCACCATAGTTGATCTCGATCATCCCTTGCTTGGCGAGTGCCATAATCTTATCTTTGAAGACAAAGCACTTCTCGATGGGATGGCTGACCATCCGGTGGTACTTGCAGAAGAGCGGATCGTTGACTCGATGTGCTTGTTCCGGCCTTTTTGGTGGCCGAAGCTCGATCATCTTTTTTTGCATTAACTGATCGAACATAGAGGAGACGTCTGATTCTGGGAAGGGATACTCTTTAGCTTGAAGCTCCTCGAGAGTCATCCTTGGTGGTCGTTGAGGCTGAGGAGGTGGTTTGGCGGCCCCTTTGACTTTGTCCGTCTTACCACCGATCTTGAGTGGTTTGGAAGTCGAAGCGAGGTCGGTGACGTTGACTTGCTTTGATACTGTCGGTTCGTCCTCCTCTTCCACCTTCAGGAAGGCTTTGACCTTTGAGTCCCTGCAATTTGCTAAGCTGAGCTCCATGTCGTGAGCCCGAGTCGCCAGTTCTTCGAAGGACCGTCGCTTGATCCCTTTGAGGATGTAGAGCAATCCCCAATGCATGCCTTGGGTGCATAACTCGATGGACGAGTCTTCAGACAAGCGATCTCGCAAGTTTAGCGTAAGGTTTCTCCAACGATCGATGTAGTCGATCACCGGCTCATCCTTCCTTTGCTTGGTGGCAGTAAGCTCGGTCATGCTGACGATGCGCCGAGTGCTATAGAAGCGGTTAAGAAACTCCCTCTCCATCTGATCTTAACTGTCGATGGACCCTGGAGAAAGATCAACGTACCAGTCAAAAGCATTACCTTTGAGGGTGCAAACGAACTGCTTTACCATCTCGTCGCCGTATGTGTCGGCGTTGTTGCAAGTTTCGATGAAGTGGGCAATGTGTTGCCTTGGATTGCCCTTCCTGTCGAAGTGCTAGAATTTTGGCTGCTGGAACCCGGTAGGGAAGCGCAGCTGTTGGATCCTTATGGTGTAAGGCTTTGAGTACGTCGCCGTAATCGGAGGTAGACTGCTGCCGTGGGAACGCATCATGTCAGCCACCAATGCTTGTATTTGTTGGGCATTCATCGTTGCTACCATTGAAGGTTGCACGGCCATCGAGACTGGCATGGAAGATACGACTTCCGCTGGGACGGGAGCCGAAAAGAGTGCGGGAGTAGTCGCTAGAATTGCCGGAACAACTTCTGCAGGAGCGGGAGTTGGAGACGGAGCTGGAGTGGCTACTGGAGAAGCAGAAGGTTGGCTGAATGCCGTAGCATCCCTCGCACTTAGCCTTTGAAGTAAGGTGTTGATGTGACGATCTTTTTCCTCCATTAGTCGAGTGATTTGCGCCATGTGTTCACCCATTTGCATGACTTAGAGGTGGAGAGCAGAAGGAGGATGATGACGCATGATGTCTCGATGTTGGATGCCTGCATCCTTGCCATCATCGTCGGAGACGTAGTTGCGCCGACTTGCTTCTGCTTGATGACGGATGTTTGCCCCCTGCAAAGGAGGTGCGAAGTCCGCTGGAGAACCCGAACGGGCTCGGGGTTGGGGCTGGTCCTCCTCAAATTTCTGGATAGATGTTCCAGGATCGAGGCTCATTTCTTCATGCACCGAGGCCTCCTCGGTGTTTTGATGAGCATCTTCGGCAGCGGTTTCTGGCAGCGGTTTCTGGATCGCCATATTGGAGTAGTTGAGACTCGACAATAGGTGAAAGGCTTGTTGGAGCAAACGTATCATTGTTCGTCCCGGCCATGGCGAACTTGCAGCAACTCCTTCAAACGTACGGATAAAAGGAGAGGATGTCCCACCGGGCGTGCCAGAAATCTGTATGCGCAGAAAAAGATCCAGGTCGTCTTTATTGCGAGCACACGAAGATTACAGATGCCGGGACCCGGGGGCTCGGGGGTGGTGAGCCGGGTGCGGCGAATATTTGATCAGGAGATTGTGGGAGAGATCCTCTGGAGGGTCCCTTTGATCCGTGTCTCCATGTGATATTCGTGCGAGAGCTCTGAAGGGGTTGCCCATGACAGAGGTCTTTACAGGGTGAGGGTTTCTTGAGAGGCTAAGGAGTATCGGCCGTTGATTTTGTCCCTTCCGTGCTTCCGCTTTCTCGGCTAGGGGGTTTTCGACTTCGTTCCTCGGTCTTCGTGTCTCCTTCGCTCCTTGCTAGACTTCGACGTCCTTGATCGTCGGATCGCGGCGTCGATCGTGCTTTTACTTTCGGCTTTTTGCTTCGGGCGTCTGGCTCTGGCTTTGCTTTAGTGTAGCTCTGGCGTCAGCGTAACTTTGGCGTTTAGCACTTGAACGTCGAAGGGGTAGAGACTTGCGGTGCTTTCATTCTTTCGGACTTCGTGTCATATCGGCTAGAAGTGCGTTGGTTTGCTCGTGATCCTTCATAGTTGCTTGGCTTCAGCACGTGCGTAGGTTTAGCGCGGGCGTAACTTTGGCTTTGCTTTGGCTTTAGCTTTGGGCTTTTTGCTTTTGGCTTTGGCTTGATCTTGACCTCTAACGACGATGGCAATATCTTCGAATCTTCTTTATCTTTCTGGCTTTATTTTGGTGGCGACGGTTGTGGTGTCGGTTTTGACTTCTCTTCTTCTCCAGGCTTCTTTGGCGTGATCGGAGTTGAAGGCTTCTTTTGGAGATGACAGGTGTAGCACCGATCTCCGTGCGACGATTGTAGAGTCGCCTTTGCTTCTCTTCTTTCCCGGGCTTCTTTGGCGTGATCGGGATCGAAGGCTTCTTTTGGAGATGGCAGGGGTAGCACCGATTTTCGTGCGACGGTTGTAGCATCGGCTTTTGTTGATGAAGATGGCTGGGGTAGCATCGATCTTCATGCGATGATTATAGCATCGGCTTTTGTTGATGAATACGGTGGGGGTAGCACCGGTCTTCGTGCGACGGTTGTAACGTCGGCTTTTGTTGATAAAGACGGCGGGGGTAGCACCGCCTTCAGGCCTTCTTCTCCAAACTTTCTTCTTCGTGCGAGGAGTCGACACCTTTGTTGAAGATGACAGGGTGTTGTCGGCTTCGATCTTCTTCTCCGGCCTTTGCTTGTGGCGTCTTCGGAGTTGATGAAGATCGTTGGAGACGTCGGGGTGATGACGACTCCGAGCCTTCTTCTCCAAGCTTTCTTCTTCGTGCAGGAGTCGAAGCTTTGATCTTCGAGTGCAAGGTCTTCGCTTTGATGAGGACTTGATGGGCTAAGTGTTCTCGTAGGACGAGCTTGCCGTGCCTCGCGAAGCCTTCGGTCTTCAAGCGTTGGAGCTCCTTTTTACAGAGCCTCTTCCTCTTTAGGTTTCGACCCTTGATGCCTTCCCCCACCCCTTCTATTTATAGGCAAAGGGGGGAGGTTGGGAGAGATATGGCTAAAATCTTTTTGTTTTATCCAATATCTCCTCCCATAACCATCAAGATGTGGTTACCTTATTTGGGGGAACCAACCTTGATTTGTTTCCCTATTTTGTGGGGATAGTTATGGGCATGACGTGACTTGATCTTTGAAGATTGAGTTGTCATCTTTGCACTTTCGGATTGCATGACGATACGACGTTATCTTATCCGTCAGATCGAGGGATCGTCGTGGATCTACGGTTGTGTAGACGTCCACGCCACCTCCCCCCGCATCGAGGCGGTTAGAATTTTTTTCTTTTATTTTCTTTTTTCCTTTTCTTTTATTTTCTTTTTCTTTTCTTCCCTTTATGGCCGACCACACCTCCCCATGGGGAGAGGGCACGGTTTTCCATGAAAGGGGGGCCGGTGGGCCCCTTTTGGGGTTCGGGTAGCGAGTCCAGTGGGACCCGTTCGCTTTGAGCTAGGCCCTTTTTATGAACGGGCCATTATGCGCGAACTGAGTTCGCATGCGGGCCGTTGTGTGTGGGCCGGGTTTCGCATGTGAGCCGTTGTGTGTGGGCCAAGTTCGCAGGTAGGCCATTGTGTGCGGGCCAGGTTTCGCATGCGGGCCGTTGTGTATGGGCCAGGTTTCGCATGCGGGCCGTTGTGTATAGGCCAGGTTTCGTAGGTGGGTCGTTTTGTGCGGGCCAGGTTTTGCATGCGGGCCGTTGTGTATGGGCCAGGTTTTGCATGCGGGCCGTTGTGTATGGGCCAGGTTTCGCATGCGGACCGTTGTGTGCGGGTCGAGTTCCGCATGCGGGGCCGTTGTGTACGGGACAGGTTTCGCATGCGGGCCGTTGTGTGTGGGCCGTGTTCGCATGCGGGTCGGGTCCAATCCGTGGGCTAATTTCGATGCCCATAGCATGTAATACATTACGTCTCTGAATTCGTATATTCTGCAACGCGATGATTGCATTGCCTAATATATACAATTGGCTCAATGAATAAATTCGACGACGTAATTATTACGTCGCTAAAAGTATACATTATGTGACGACAAAGTATGCATTCTGCGACGCTATTATTTATTTGCTAGAAGTTATTAGCGACACTATTATATACGTCGCCAAATGTTTTTATTTTCGGCGATGCATATGGTGTGTCGCTAAATGTTATATATATAAGCTTAAGTTAGTTGTTTTTGCGACGTAGGATGTCATTTTAGCGACGTTTTTTGTTTTAATCGGCGACACTTATTGCGTTGCGGTTGGTTAAGCTTTCGGCAACGCAATTTGATCACATCGCCAAAAGTATTCTCAGACGGGGAATTGGCGACGTCTTGGCGACGCAATTTGAAACATCGTAAAAGATATTTCGCGATGAATATGATCACTTTTGGCGATGCTCTGGTGTGTCACAGAAATTGTCTTTTCTTGTAGTGACATCTGAACACCTTCGACAACAAAACACCTTCGACAATAACACCGTCATTCATACGGACAACCATTTCCTTGCCCGTGCCGATTGGCACGAAGCGGGTGCCTTCGGCGCGACCAACTTCCCCTCCCCCTCCCCCTATAATCGATCAATCACAGTTGTTTTTATTCGAACGGATTCCTCGAGATTGACCCGATGGTTTGGGACGGTCGATATTTCAACAGGCAGATTTACAGCCGTTGATGCGAACAACGATCACGGGATGAACGGTCAGGTTTAGTGCAGTTTAAATGGGTCAGGATTTTAATGTTTAATGCAATTTAAATGGGTCGGGATTTGAAACCAAGAGGAGAGGGCGTTGGTTGACGGAAAAATATAGATTTTCCATTGATTTTTGAACGAATGGTTAGATCTATTCGGTTCATTTTTGTCCAATCAACTTGTCCTAGCTAGCATCTGTTTTGTCTAGTTAGTACAAAATTGACGTGTCATGTTATATAAACTAGTGCATGCCTGTGTCTGTCGGCACTGCAGCTGGCCGCCTTTGGTGGCGGCACATATGTGGCACTGTAGCGGGCTGCTTTCGGTGGTAACACACCTAAATGCCTTCGGCAACTAAACTGTAGTGGGCCGACGTGCATTACCACGGGTGAATCACACTCAGCCCCTCCATCTCCACCGAGCCAAGGGCTGGCAATTTCGGACCCGACACGGCAGACCCGACACAAAGTTAGTGGGTTGGGGTCAGGGCTAAACAGGTTCGGGTCGTAAACGGGTCGACATGATAGACCCATTTAATAAACGGGTCGGGTCCGGGTTTAGGGTCTGGACATGGTAGACCTGGGAAGACCCATTTAGTATTCAACGGGTCGAGTCGGGTCAGGTCGGGTCGGGTCTACCCGCAATCTGATACTATAATATATCATACCAGCGGGTCTTTCGGGTTATGTCGGGTCGAGTCGGATTGGGTCAACTAGTAGACCCGGGTGGTAAACGGGTCTTACCGGGTCTACCCGTTTATTAGCGGGTCGGGTACGGGTTTAGGATTAAACGGGTCGGGTCCTGGTCTAGGGGTTTTGGACACGACACGACACTAGACACGACACGAACTTGACACGGCCGACCCATTGCCACCCCTAACCGAGCCCCCTCTTCACTCCCGAGCGCCCGTGCGGCCAGTGTCGGGGCTAGCCGAGTGCGATGCAGCCGGTGGGGGTTCCTGCGTCCATAAACCATGCGATTCTCAGTGGGGTCACGAGGAGGAGCTCCACAAGGTATGCTCCACCTCCCCTTCTTCTCTCCCACCCTCTTCTTCGTTTCCCTCCGATTTCCCCTCTCACCTTCCCTTCCCTCTATCGATTGCAGTCCAGACGAGCGAGGAGGGTCTCGGAGATGGGTGCTCTCTCTCTCTCCTCGGCTGGGTGGCGCAGCGGCAAGGGGAGGTGGAGCCGCAGATCCCTCCCCCTTCTTCTCCGGTGGTGGCGGCGGTAGGGGAGGAGGAGCCACAGCTCCCTCCCCATTCTTCTCTGGTGGAGCCGAACCCTCCCAGGTGGATGGTCAGGGCTCTTTATCGCGTCGTCACGATCCGACGGACCCTCCCAGGAGGATGGGGGGTTGGCTGGAGGAGCAATCGGGGACCTCTCCCTCCTCCCCTCTGATTTCCAGCACTAAAGGGCTCCGACCCCTTCTGGTGACCTCTCTCTCTCTCTCTCTCTCTCGGAGTAGAAGTTGTTACTAGAAAGCATTCAGTTTCAACTCTCTTTTAAAATCTCCCTAAGAGCATCTCCAACATCTCCAACGGCCTCACCGTGGGGCCCATTTTGGCAGCCACCTCATGAAAAATTCCTAGTTGAGAGGAGATCGGCTCCAACGGCCTCCCAACTGTGACATCTAGCCAATTTTACATCAAACACCCCCTCTATTTATAATTTATGCTAACCATCCAATTTTACATCAAACACCCCCTAACTTAATTTTATTCGCAAGAATAGTGGGAGAGTGAAGAATGGTGTGTATTGGTTAGTCTAATCTATATAGAAATCAAATTTGAGTTTATGAATATATGCAAAGCACTATACTTGAAGAATGATGTAGCAACAAAGCACGTGGAGAACTGTTGTAGATCATGCAAGCGATCGACGGAAGAAAACAACATCAAAATGAGAAATTACCCCAAGATAATAGATGCAAGCAAGAGACGAGACAACACACATGAATTCACCCAGGTTCGGCAAATCTTGCCTACGTCCTGCCTCGAGATCATGTGCTTCACTATCTTGGAGAATCGGATCGGAAGGAACAAGTCTCCTTCTCGATCTACAAGGGATTACAATCACCACAACTCTTCCTCGATCAATCGTCGTCTCCTACTCTTCTCGCCGATCTAGAACCCTCTCCAATGGCCTCACCAATGTTTTTTCTCATTACAATTGAGTTACGATCACTAACGACTCCAAAACATACTTATACAAAGACCCTCGAAGCCCTAAAATCCGTCAATACTCGCGCACGCAAAACCTGGGGACGTGCGTTGCATATTGCCTTCCCAGAGCGTAATGGCACTCTCGCAGACGATTCTTTGGCCTGGGCCTTCGTTCTACCGTCGTGTCGGGTCTGGTCCTCCACCGGGTCCCCGGCCCGTCTCCATATGCAACAAGGACTACTTGGGAGGATGATAAGAAGTTGGACCTTGGGCCCAAAGGCGGAAGGTTGATCCTACTGGAGCAAGGCTATTCCTAGTAACACAGGTATTAGTTCCGTTAGCACTAGAGACTTGTATGTTATCTACTCAATTAGCAACAACTCTTGGGCTGTGTTTAGGAAGCGTTGTCCTCGGAGCTAGTTCTACTAGCATCAACACGACTATAAGTGGTCCCTTTATTTGGTCAGTATGAGATATAATCCTTCTATTGGGAAGTTCGAGTCATGTAATGGTTGGATTTCTATGAATACTATGATAGCCAAGCACGAATACATGCACAGACGAACATGGGAGTCATGGGACATAAGGTCGTGATTCTTTTTTTTCTTCAAAAATCTAGGAACAAATTCAGGTATAATTGTCCCCCTCTATAATATATACATGCCCGTAAGATTCAAATACATGTAGAAATACCGAAATACACCTCAATCGCATTTCAGCGATTAAATTTGCACTATTATGCATGGCCACTGCATGTAAATATACACATCGAACCCCCCATAACACAAGTTTTATGCTACCTTTACATGGAAATCGGTAATGACATTGTCTCCTATACGTGGAAACATATTATCATATTAGAGATGCTGTAGCAATTGGTCTCCAAGTAAAGATAAAAGTTGTTGTAGTAGGTTGTATGTGGGGTTTTAGTGGAAATGGGCAACACCTTTCTAGGGCTCTAAAGATTAGACGAATGATGATCTAAAGGTTGGTACCCGAGCATCGTATCATGTCCACACTTGACACAGAGATGCTGAGGTACTGAAGTATCCAAGTATCTTGGTGGCATACGAGTATTTAGGATTAAAGGCTGCACGTGGATGGGATTTGTAATATTTATAGTCAAAGGTTACTATTAATCTTATGCGGTTCACGATGGTTTCCTATAAATTTGTGCATTGGGTAATTTTCTCGTTTGTTCTACATTGTTAATGAATTGAAGCTCTGATGTAGTGAAGTGTCCAAATATCATTGTTGGAATACATCTATTTCAGTTTAGAGGTTGTATATAGGTGAAATTTGCACGAGTTTTCAATCAAAGGTTTTGATCAATTGGTTCTGGTGGGTGGGTTTTTTCTACAAAAAAGTGAATTGGTGAATTTCCTCGTTTGTTCTACATTATTAATGGGTTCAAGATTTGTAAGGGCCTTCTTTCACAAATATGTGAGTTAAATCTTTTCTTGTGTGTTGCTTATCCTCCTACTTTGCCTTTCTAGACCATTTGGTATTCTCATGATTCATCGTTCTTAAAGGGGTTTAATGTGGAGGTCTTACAGTATTTTCTCATCAGTTTCCACAGCATACTTGTATAGGAACCATATGTCACCCCAAAGAATACCCACGTTGCAAGTGATCGACATTGTGAACCTTGTAAATTGAAGCCATCCAAGCAGATCCTTGCAATTGAGGTGGGTCCAAGGGGCTTAAAATAGTGATAAGGCTTTTCAAAGCTCCATTTTGCAATAAGAAGTATATAGGTTTGATTGTGTATTTGTTGTTACCATTCCATCACATACCTTCGTCAGTTTCCTTGATTGTTAGTTGGATTGACTGCTCTATTTTTTTTAAAGGTTTCATCTTCAATAGGAGGTAGCACCACTTTTCACATTCACATGGAAGGTTCTGCGTGAAGATCTAAAAGCCACTTTTTTTAATGTTGATAAAAGGTTCTTAACGAAAATGCCTCTTAAACTTGACTGTATCTATCCTAATACCTCTCTTCCCCAATCCCACCTATGAAACAAGTGGTAGTGTGAGTTTTTTTTTTTCTTCGCACATTCGAAATTACCTCATTAGATTCTCATGGGACCAGTGTTAGTATAAAGTTCTTCCAAACTCCTGAATCTTACCATATAAGATTTTACTAAAGCAATTTGTAATCACTTTTCCTGTATCGGTCCGTTTGGTTTGCAAAACCAGAATTAAATGAGATAAGAACGGAAAGCAAAAACATGAGAATGGTCATTCCCATTTTCTTGTTTGGTTGCTGCATGAATTAGTGCCCAAAAAAGAACATTCAATTCCAGTATTTGGTGTGATTAGTTAAATGCTGGATTGGAATGATTTTAAACTGAACATCCTAAAATACCTTAACCTAGTTGGCATGTACTGATATTCCGAGTCTGCTGTATGGCTGTATGTCTTGGAGAGATTATATGTTGTAGAGAATATATATTGTAGAGAGAATGCTGCATAGAGAAAATACGTTTTTGACTAACCTTTGACTAAACCTGCCCAACAATTGAGATAAAGTTTCACTTAGGTGGATGGGCAGCCTTATAACCAAATGTTGATTAAAGGTTTTAATTGGAGAGAGAATATGCTAGCTAGGTAGTGTTGTAGTACTTATTTGTTTTTGCCTTGCCAAGAAGACATTTTGCAAGTTATTTGAAAGCAATAATGGATTTGTTTGGAGCTTTTTCCTCAAATCATCAATACTTAATGAAATATATGATTGTTGTTAGGGGAATATATATATATATATATATATATATATATATATATATATATATATATATATATATATATATATATATAATCTCTAAAGAGAGGGCTGTTATGGTGTGGTGTGCGATGTGCGCTCGTAACCGCACAATCAGGGATGCGTGTAATACACTGGTCGAGGTGGGTTGCATCGGATGATTGCGGTGCGACACCACACACCGCATTTTATCATTCTTATATATATGGATCAGGATAAGGATCAACAGCCAACACTTTTGGTGCCAACACATCAATAGAGGTTTTGAAATTTGCTGAAATTTGGTGAGGATGATCACCTTCCAATAGATAGCAAATTCACAAAAAATTAGAATATTCTAAAACTTCTAGGTGCGTCAAATGTGAAGAGCTTTATCGACTGTCCATGTTAACCGTTAATTTGAAGATGATCATTTGACGCACTTAGAAGTTTTAGAATGTTTTAATGTTTTGTGAGTATGCTATCTATAGGAAGGTAATCATCCTCACCTAATTTCAGCAAATTTAGAAACCTCTACAAACCTCTATGGATGTGTTGGCACCGATGTAGGCACCAGAATAGTTGGCTGCGGA